>CM062819.1:697677974-698252974 GCA_031772625.1 Pinus tabuliformis
TCTCGAATGAGAGACAAGGAGTTTATTACTACTCAGTAAATTGCATATTAATATATTTTAATACTGATTTTATTTATTTTTTAAATTTAATTTTATATTAATAAAAAATTGAATCATAAAATTTTATATATTTATAATGATGGAGTATGGTGATTTTAAATAACAATGGGAAGATTAAAAATCTTAAAAGTGTATTTAAAAATAAAAGTAAATTACAGAACTTATTTGTAACGTTTTTAATTGATTTTTTTTAATTATAATAATATTAAAAGAATCGAATCTTATCTTTTAGTTTTATTCATTAGCTTTAAACTTATAACCTAATAACCTAAGAAGTTAAAAAAAAAAATTAACCAGAAATCATTATGAGTAATGTTTTAAATTGAAAAAAAAATTATAATAATATTAAAAAATGAATTTTAGCTTTTAAATTTTAGCAATTGGCTTGTGATCTACGAAGTGCCAAATACCTTAAAAGGCGCATCGATTACTCAATATTCAAAATCGCATACCAATCAATTTCAATCTTCAATATAATAAAATCGAATAAAAAGTCATTTCAGCCCTAAATATTGCGCAACACAAAAATCATTGTACAATACACAAATACATTTATGGGTTAATTTGCGCCCAAAAAAAAACATAGCTCAATTAATTCACTGTTCAAGGGCTTTATAGATTAGTATGGAAAAATGTTGTATTGGTGTAAATATTTATTTGTAAAAATTTATATTTATTTAATTAAAAAACAATAAAAAGTTAAATTAATAGAAAGTTTATTATGAGATAGATGTAGTATTTGTAGAGTGTAAATATTTAAAAATTAACTTAATTAATAAGAAAAATTTAAGTTTTATATTGTAATTGTGTTTTTATTAATAAATTTAGGGATATTTTTTTTAGATTATATATATATATATATATATATATATATACACACACACATTTGGAATTAAAGTATGGGAAATATGGAGTACTTCTCACATTTTATGGATGGTACCCTAATTACGGGGTTTCACTTGAAAAGAATCAAAGTGAGTTAAATCCCTAATCAACAACAACTAGCAACAATATCAAAGAACTTCACATTTGGCTATAAACCACTTGAGCTAACCTTTAGGACTAAAACAAAATCATAATATGCATATCACATTAAAATATATAACATAAATAGTAGCTATAATTAAGATCTATTTTACCATATAAATTAAAATAATGATTCCTTAACCATATTTAAATTTAATTAATAAGCAATAAAAAATTAATACTTACAATAAACTTGCATTATAACAACATTCTTAACCATAGATATCCACCTCTATTTTACCATGGATATGATTAAATTGTAATTAGACTTTATTATAGTACCATGGGCCAATACCATGGCTTATCAATACCACATGCCAAAAAAACCATAACTTCTTTTTTCCTAGGAAAAATCGAACTTTTTATTAAGACAATAAAAAGTTACATATGTAGATGCAATTAAGCATTCTGTATATTGTGAATCCACCATAAAGCAAGACAAAACCACAACGGAACTGATCATAGCAACACACTACTTAGTCCCAAATACCAAAAAAATATCTATGTCCAGTTTCTGGGCCTCCCCATTAATGGAGAAAATGACCCTTACAATAGTCTGTTTTTTCAAAAATAAACTTGTATCCAACAAATCATAATATAAGTCCGAGTTAACAGTAAATTGTTCAAAAAAACCAGATGAGCTGATAAAACGAAAACAGTAATTGTCAGGCCAAAATGATAAAAAATTGTATGGTTGTTGATTCGACACACGGATCCTTCCATCCTCGATTTTAGTTATGCATCAGTCACCCAAAACCTATTGCAAACCTTCCTTAGAAAGGTGGTCTACCTATGAATTCTACTCCCTGTAGATGTGGCAAACAATTATGAAATCAAACCCATTTTTAAATGAAAAAATTCTTCTAGGATTGGAATCAAAATGTGATTTTGAAATCTCTGTACTTTGTTAAACTAGTTTATGAAATTTAAAGAGTCGCCAAATATTTGGACTGATCCAAACCCCAAATGTTTAAGCGAACACAATAAGTATTTCAAGGATTGTAGTTTTGCATAATTGTTTGAGCTTGAGTCAAGGCCAGCTGAAGCTTTGAAAATTGTGTGTTCATTGATGTGAATAACCAGCAGTGACCCACATCTTCTTTGTGCATTAGAGGCACCATCAAAGTATGCCCATGGTAAAACAGGCCTAGAATGTTCTTCTCTAATGTTCCTAGAGGTCTTTTTTGGAAAAGGAAGGGTAATTAAAGAAAAAATAGAAGCACATTCTGCTGCAAATCGAGAGGGTGATGATGGGAGGTCCTGAAAAATGCCTTTGTTCCTTGCCATCCATATACCCCAAGAGATGATTAAAGGGATGTTTCTAAAGCTTTCATATGTTACTAAGTTCCACCAATTTTTCCAGGATTCCAAGATACTTTCCCCATTCCATGTTAAACTTATCCCCAATAATATTAGTGTGGAATCCCAAATCTTGTTGATGAAAGGACAACTTAAAAATAGATGGCAGACTGATTCTTCTAAGTTTTTACATAATATGCACTAGCCAGGGCCATGTTTGTTTCGCTTCTGTAGATTATCCCAAGTGTGCACTTTGTTCTTTAGGATGCACTAGAAAAACAATCTTGATTTCGTCGGACTATTTAATTTCCACAACAATTTGCACCACCAATCCTGCACCCCCCATGCCCTTCCCACCATTATTTAACTATATCCATACTTTGGGGAATATTGTCCTGTAGGAGTGTGAATCCATCAAAGCACATCTGGATGGTCCCTTATCCTGACATTTGTGCACTGCAATTCTCTTATATAATTCTTACATTCTTCTCCCCATTGAGGCTCTAAATGTAGATCCTCGACTGTTTTCCATCCCTGATGTTAATTCATTGATATTTCCTCCTTTTCACTCTGGTTCAGAGAAAGAAAACATTGGGCATTTAAGCAATCCCTTATCTCCCTAGAGAGAGAAAAACCCTCATTACATCCCACCCATGGATCAATTCTGATTCTGAGATTTTCTCCATTTCCAACATGCCAAGCCAATCCATCTTCCATAATGCTAAATGAGTCTATGGTTTCCTTCCATTTTGCTGATGCATTTAAATATTTTTTATCTTTCCTACACATCCATTCATCTATGGCGACACATTCATTCATCTATGTCGACTGGGTCTATGTATTACCTTTTCACCACATCTGTCCACAACTTATCCATTGATAATAACTGCCACCTTAATTTTGTTGCTAGAGAGATTGCAAAAGATGGGAGATCCTTTATACCCCAACCTCCCCAAGCCTTTGGACGAGCAATTTTATCCCAAGCTACCCAAGGAAGTATTGCATCCTCCTTTGAACCAACCCATAGAAAACGACCACACACTTTCCTTATCTGAGTGAGAATTCCTTTTGTAACCCATGTGAGAGCAATCCAATAGACTGAAATAGCTATGAGGACCGATTTGATTAAAACCAGTCTACCAGCTCTCGAAGGCCACTTAAAGCTCCAGTGTTTTATACGATTTTCATTTTTTGCCAAAAGCCAATTCCAATCATGTTTCTTGTAGGTATCAGGCTTGAGATGGAAGCCCAGATATTTGAAGTTTTCCTTCATGGGTTTTTATTCAAAGGGAAGTACCAAAAGGATCCTATTTACCTCATTCCCCAAGAAGCCTTTGTGGACTATTGAGGATTTTTTAGCATTAATACACATCCCAGTAGCTTTTAGAAACAAATCAAGGGAGAGTTTCAACTATTGTATATCACCCCTAGTTCCATCACTGAACAAAATGATGTCATCCACAAACAATATGTGTGTGATAAACATATTGATTGCTACTTCTATTCCTTTTATCTCACCTCTTTGTTTGGCAACAAGAATTAGTTGACTTAGGCCTTCTGTCACTAGTAAAAAGAGGAGTGGAGAAAAAAGGGCAACCCTGTCTAAACCCTCTTTGGTTGTGGAAGAAGGGGGATGCTACACCATTTATCAGGACTGCAAACCTAACATTTTAGATTCATACCATGACCCAATTGATGAAACTGTTACTAAAACCTAGGTGAGTCAGCAACAAACGTAAGTATAACCAGCTAATTCTATCATACACCTTTGATAGGTCAATTTTAACTATCAGTCCTTTTCTCGTGGTCCTCTAGATGCTATGCATCGAAACCTGAGATACCTTGATGGCTTCGTGAATTTTCTTGTCATCAAGGAACCCAAATTTTACCTTAGATATATGGCTTGAAAGAGTTGGTTTCAGACGAACAACAATAATTTTTGCGATGATTTTATAGATACAGTTACAAAGAGAGACAGGCCTAAACTCTTCAAAGGATGAGGGGTTATTAATTTTAGGGATTAAAGCTAGGAAGGTAGTGTTGAAAGGTTCATATACATAACCTCTGAGTCGATATTCCTCCACCACTCCAGTAAGCTCTTCCCTGATTAGATCAAAAAAATGTTGGAAAAATTCCACAGTCTAGCCATCAGTTCAAGGACTCTTATCTTTCTGCATAGATTTTATTACCCCTTCAACTTCACCTTTTACAACAGGAACCATTAACATCTCATTTTCTTCCTCCTCTGCATATCTAGGGAACAATTGAGCCACCCGTATAACCTCTACAATTGAAGCCTCTTCTGGGGCTCTGAACAAATTTTTGAAGTGGTCTCTTCCCATAGATTCCATATGATCAAAAAAATTTCTATGCCCCCATCTGCTTGATTCATTTCCTAGATAGTATTTGTATTTTTCCTTCCCTTTATGTAATTTTGAATTCTCATCACTAGTTGAAAACCATATTTATTTGCTTTTGAGTCTCCATTATTCTTCACTATCATCAAGAATTTTCCTTCCTCCTAACTATCCTTTCCCTCTTCTCCTCAGTCTCATACCCACCCTCTTCTGGGCTCTCCAAATATTCCAGTTCTTCACCAATACATATTAATTTATCTTCATCCCTTAGCTTGTTCTCTTTCACCCAATGTATCATTTCATGCTTCATTATTTTTAGATTTACCATGAATGACTGAGCTAATGATGAATCTTGTTGTTTTTCTAGTGGCCTCCAGGTGGCTTTGACTAATCTGTTGAAAGAGGGCTCTTTGATCCAAGTTGGGTTGAATTTGAAGGGTGAGCCAGGCTTTTGACTAGTCCCTTTCAACTCCAATAGGATAGGAAAATGATTTGATTCTCCTCCTTGTCCAACCCACTTCCTAAAAAGGGAGTTTGATTAACCATATCCTTTTTCAATAGGAAATGATCCAATCTCTTCGCCGCCCTAGCTTCCCCCACTCGCCTGTTCCTCCAAGTAGGTCTAGATTTTATCAGGTTTACATCAATAAACTTTCCTATTCGAAGCTTGTTCAAAAATAAATCATCCAAAGGGCCAACTTGGGCCAAAGGACCCCAAGTCTCAAACATTCCCAGTGAAAAATTGAAATCCCCCCCTCCCCCCCCACGACCATATTGGGATTTTTCATAAAAGATTTAGAAAGAAGGTTATTCCAGAACATAACCCTATCCTGACACAGCCCATAAATGTTAATGAGAGAAAATTATGAGCATAGCTCCGATGAGTAGACCTTAGCCCCCAACACTAGGTTTGATCCCCATGAGTTTAACAACTTCACACTATTATCTTTGAAACCCAAGGACAAACCCTTGGATCTCCCTTTCGCATCAGTCGTCACAAAAGACTAGTCTGACATCATTTTACTAATGGAATTACTCACAATTTCGCCATCTCCAAGAGTTTCTTGTAGCATAATAACATCAGGACAATAATTTTGAAAAAGAGCTTTTAGAGCTAGCTTCTTACGAGTGCTAGCAAACCCATATTGGTTGAAGGACAAAATAATTATTTGATAACACTGATAGGGGCTTGTGATGCTCTAAGCGCCCCTTTGAGTGATAAATGTTTTCCATCAACAATGTCTAATTTGGCTTTTAATTGAGCCTTTGATAGGTTAGACTTCCTGCCTTGAGTCTTCCGAGGCAATAAGGGCTCTTGGATGTCTCCCAGACCTCCTACAACTTCTAAAGGAAGATCCCTCTTTTCTCGAGGTCGAAGATTATAGTGAGGTTTCTCAGCAGAGTCTGCAGGGATAGAAGAAATCACAGGGCCGTCGGGGGAAACTTGGCTATATTAAGTGTCAGCATAGAGGTTATTATATTATCTAGGGCAAAAGACACAAAGTCGATAAAAGGATCTTCCAACATGAAAGGCTTGGAGGGACCAAGCCTAGGGAGCACATTTAGCAAAGATTGAAGAGAATCATTTAAAGAGGAGAGGGGGAGAGAAAAATTACCCATAGATTGGGGTGTTGGATTGATGGTAACCACCTCATCCTAGTTTCCTAATGGTGTTGTGAAAAATTATGAATCGAATAAGTCAGATATCCTACTAAAGTAAATTGATTTGCATTACCTACTTGTGTTCTTTAGTTTAACAAGTTATTTTTAGAATTCTTCATAAAATATTAATGTAAATACACTACATCCTACACCACTAAATAGATCAAGTACTAAAAAATAAATGAGACAACCATACAAAAGACACACTTATTTTTGGACTACATGTCCTCGGAAAAACCCAATACCGGAAAACCGGTGCAACAAATTTGAGGGTTATCTATTATTAAGTAGAAGTTCTGAATACAAATGTTGGTTGCCCTCCCAGCTAACCAGTGATAGAGTAATACAATGGTTGAAAACCTAAGTGAGTTTTACCTCACTTCACCTGATAGATTCCAGCTGATCCAACAAAAAAACAAGTTGGCCCCAGCTAAAACTACACTGCCCCTTCTTAGTAACTACGTGGGCCTGCATTGAACTCTCTGAGGATCTGCGACAACTCTTCTTCCCACTGTGTCAGATTTCCCCAACAGTTCCGACACTCTGCATGATAGGCAATTCTCTCCCTCTGCGCTGGCCCTTCTAGCTCTACATCAAGGCTGCGTGGGCCTAGACTGGCCTAACGTCAGCTCTCTTGGCTACTGTTCTACCTCCACAAGCTTCTCTGTGCCAATCTATTTGTACTCTCGAACTATCGTTGCCTCTCAGCTGCAAGATATCCCCAATCGATTTCCCTCCTAAGAACTTCTCACCTCAGAAAATCAATTTCCTTAATCTCTCTATGTGTCTTCTCCAACTAACCCCAAGGCTCCATTTATACTTTTCCTATTGAGAAATCAACAGCCAAGATTAAGTCTCTAATCAATGGATAATATTAGATTAGACTTGATCCTCGTCTCTTAGAAGATTCTCACCCATATTTTCATTAATACCCATTAACATTTTAATTTTCCTAAGTTTAGACCTAGGAACCCCATTAAAAATATTAATTATTTTAATAAAATATAATTCGGGTGGAATTTCACCAAATGATTTCCAAGTCTTGGAGATATCATGTGTTCTATCCCCTCCACAAAATTTAGGAGCTAGAGCACATCGATGCTACCCAAAAATCAACACTCCCTTTTAGCGAGGAATGTGCTCTAATAATACTTCCTAGCAGAAGTATCTCACTGATCCACAACATCGGTCCTCTGTGCTGTTAATGCTCGACCTACTATCCTTCATCCACTGTGCTACTACAAGATGTATTATTTCTCATGACACTACCACTATCGCTGCTACATCTGTGTTGCAGCTCCCTCTCAATATGTTGCATCATGCTGCCCATAGCATTGCCACTGCTAATTGCTGCACTGCAACTTAGTTGCTGAGAAGTAAGCAACTGAAAAGCCACCAAAATGATGACATGTTGGTCATTCTAGATGTATGTGATGCTGAATCTACCTCTGCTACTAATTTTTGTTGACCCTCTGATGTTATTGCGCTGCCATTATATCTGCTTTGTGCCTCCCGCATTGCTGTAACACTCCACTACGCTGCTTCAAAGTCTGCAATCTAGCTCTACCACTGTTGCTCCATCATCCCTCACACCAAATGACTCCCATAATTCTTCTACTATCATTAAGGGCTCCCGTAGGCGTATGTGATCCAAGAGTTTGGGCACCACAAGGATCCTGCCTTGTCTGTAGTCCTCTCGACTACAACTCAATATCACCCCACCTCTTTTCTAGAAGTGCATGAGCACTCATGGTGCAATCTTCATCATAGTCCTCTTTGTCAGATTTCGTTGGAGAAACCCTTGAGTCAAAATTCTCTTCCTTGTCATTCTTTCAATGGCATTGTGTGGCGAAATGACCCATTTCTCCACATCTCAAGCATCTAACTTTGGATGTGTCTTTCTTCTTTCTCTTATGTTTCCCTTGTTGTCCCACTGATCTAAGAGCCGAATCCTCCTCTTCCTCCTTCTTGAATATGATCCCTTTGCTTCTGCTTCCCGCCTTGCTCTTCCTATCAAAAAGCTTCCCACATCTCCTCCCAACTGGGAAGAGAAGTCCTATGTAAGATGCTTTGGACAAAGGTTTCCCAGTCTTAAGTGACTGCATTCAGGGTAGTCCTGACCATAAATTCAGGATCTAGTGTAGCCCCTATGGAAGTTAGTTGGTCATGGATCCCTTGCAACCTGAGAATGAAGGGATCGATTTCTTCTCCCTTTTGCATATTAAACTATCTCAATTGAATCTCAAGAAACATCTTCCACTGAACAAAAGTTCCCTCGTACAATGTGGTCAAGGCCTCCCACATTTCCCTTGTTGTTTCTTTCTCAACAATATGTGGTATCACATGATCTTTGACCTTGTCCAAGATCATGCACTTTTGTTTAGCCTGAGCCTCCTCATACTTCTTGAGAGGATCAACATCAACCGGAACAACAACCATCTTCAAGGCATAATCCTTGAAGCTATTTTTATACAAAGCTCCCAAGATCCTGGCCTTCCAGATGACGAAGTTGGATGCTCCATCCAACCTCTCTTTATCCCTCAGTCTATTAACTTACATCTCTGCTCAAAATAATGTCGAATTGGTTCTCTTCTCCCTCTTTCGTTGCTGCCCCAACAAAATTCAGATTTGGATTTCTTTGGCACTAGAAATCCTCTAAGGAACAAGCTCCTTCTGAATTTAATTTTTCCTTCACATAAATCCTTCTACCAACTACTATCAAACCACCCCTCTCTGATCTCTCTTTGTGGTTGTTTAGCACTGGATCTAGATTTCTTGGCAAGAAATATTCTGAGGAACTGATTCCCTCTACTTTGCTTCTACCCCACTAGGTACTGTTTTGCACCAACAAAATCAGCACCCCACCAACAACTCCAAATGAAGTTTGCAATTCACCTCTATCCATGATAACTGGAAAAACGAGACTCAAAATTCTCTGCATCAGCCCAACAATCACTGCAATTCCCTCTGCAGCAACAACGCCACCCAATCAGGCTGACGCAAGCTCTGCGTGAGCCTCCCTTGGTCACTACGTCACCCCTACTCTGCTCTCTTGGCAAGAAATTGCGTTGTCTCTGGGGAAAACTGCCTTTTCACACATATTTTCTTTTATTCTTTCGTTTATGGCTTCATTCCTCCTTGATATGCAATCACTCTGATACCATGTGAAAATTTTTGAATTCAACAAGTCAGAAATCGCACTACATTAAACTAATTTGCATTACCTACTTGTGTTCTTTAGTTTAATAAGTTATTTTCAAAATTATTCATAAAATATTAATGTAAATACATTTCAACCTACACCATTATACAGATCAAGTACTGAAAAATAAATGAGACAACCATACAAAGGACACACTTATTTTTGGAATAAATGTCCTCGAAAATTCCCAATGCGGGAAAACCGGTGCAACAACTTTGATCGTTTTCTATTATTACGAAGAAGTTATAAATACAATTTTTTTTTTCCCTACCGACTAACCAGTGACATAAAAATACAATTTCGGAAAACCTGAGTGAGTTTTACCTCACTTCATTTGGCAGATTCTAGTTGATCTGATAACAAAACTAGCTAGCCCTGGCTACAACTGTGCTACCCCTTCATAGTAATTGCGTGGGCCTGTGTGGATATCTCTGAGGCTCTGCGTTAGCTCTTCTACCCACTGCATCAACTTTCCCCGACTATTCCAGTAGTTCTGGCACTCTGCGTGGAAGACATCTCTCTCCCTCTGTGCTGGCCCTTCTAACTCTGCGTTAAGGCTACATGGGCCTATACTGACCCAACATCAGCTCTCCTGGATACTACGCTGCCTCCGCAAGCTTCTCTCCACCTCTCTGTCTGTATTCCCAAACTGTCACTTCTCCTCAGCTACAAGATCTCCCCAATTGATTTCCCTCCTAAGAACTTCTCACCTCAGAAAATATATTTACTCAATCTCTCTGTGTGTCTTGTCCAATTGACCCCAAGGCTCCATTTATACTTTTCATGTTGAGAAATCAACAGTCTAGATTAAGTCTCTAACCAATGGATAACATTAAATTAGACTTGATCCTTGTCTCTTAGAAGCTTCTCACCCATATTTTCATTAATACCCATTGATATTTTAAATTTCCTAAGTTTAGACTTAGGAACCCCATTAAAAATATTAATTATTTTAATAAAATATAATTTGGGTGGAATTTCACCAAACGATTTATGGGTCTTGGATATTTCATGTGTTTTGGCACCTCCACAAAATTTTAGAGCTAGAGAACATCCGATGCTATCCAAAATCCAATAGGTGTTCCTGCTCCGGTATGACTAGTATCCCTAGACACACACTCTAATCTTCAGTATCTCCATCTATTCCTGTTTACCATCCTATTGATTCCCCATATCCTCTATTTGTGGAATGTCCTCCTCTTCATCCTATGTCCGACCCTTTGTCCCTTGATCGCATCTTTTTCTTCTTCTCCTTCTAAACCCCAAAGGATAATCACATGCTAGATGACCATGTTTATGGCATTTGTGGCATCTAAAGGGTAACTGCTCGTAGTCAATGATTTGACATCCTCCGTCCAGAGCTATGGGGGTAGCGCCTGAAGTTGAAACCATACTGGAATCTATGTTACCCTTTCTCTTTGTGCATCAAACAGGGGTGTCCACCTCTTGAATAGAATTGGCACTCTCTCGAAGCACCAGTTGCGTTCTAGAACCCATTCCAACGTCTCACCCTTACAAAATTTGACCGTGAACCAACCCCTAGCCAAAATAGTCACTTCTACCTATTTATCTGGTGCCTCACTCCATGCCTTGGCTGTCCATTATGATATATAATTTGTTGAGTATTGTTTTCCTTTTTCTCTTCCAACCAATGTTAATTCTGAGGCTTCCATGGCCTTATCTATCTGGATATCGACCCCAAGAACTAAATTTGGGCATGTCGCCTTCTTCCTTATAATTTTTCCTTTCTTTCTCTTTGAACCAGTGTTTCGGTCATTCTCGGTTGTTCCTGAAAGTGACTTCCCCTCCTGCACATGGTTCTCTTCCTTAGAAAGCAGCCATAACCAATCCTCCACTAATCGTTTCTGAGTAGAAAGACCCTAGGTCCTATATGTTGCCCCACTGCTTCTGGGTCGATGTTCTGAAACCGCTCCCCCGCCTCCTGGGAGCCAAAACCTTGAAACCCTTCATTTTCAAGTACCAATAAATATGAAGAGGGGCCACCATCCCTTTCCATTCCTCTGTTTTAGGTTAGTTCTGTTAGTGCTCCTTATTTTAGGGTCCAAGTCTCTTGAAGAAACCCCTCTCCTATCACTGCTTCCAGAATGAAATTCAAATAGAGATTGGGTGTCTCACTAGCCTTCTGGCTCATAGAAATTTTACATGCATGAGATATGTTCACCCTTTTATTCATCCCATGATCATTTTTCCCTAGATCCATTACTAGGTGGTATTTTAAAGCCCTCATTTTACCACAGGCCACTGCTAATGACAATGTCTTCCAACCCTCTCAAAAAAAATACCTGAGACAGGAAATAATGAGAGGTTTTTTTATTTTACCAGTATCTCCACCGACTCCGCTATATCTTGATCCACTAATGTGGCTGTCGTTTTCTGACCCTCTAAAATACTGATGTCAAAACCCCATCCACCCTCCTTTGAAATGTAAGGTTTTCATGCATCCAGAAACCCTAATTCTCCCTCTGAGTTCCAATCTAACATTGTGACTCCCAATTTTATAGCTGCAAATCTAGCTAGGTGAATCACCTTGGCTAGGTTTTGTTCAGTAGGCTCCAAACCCCAAACTCATAGTATGTC
The DNA here is from genome assembly GCA_031772625.1 of Pinus tabuliformis. Taxonomy (NCBI): domain Eukaryota; kingdom Viridiplantae; phylum Streptophyta; class Pinopsida; order Pinales; family Pinaceae; genus Pinus; species Pinus tabuliformis. The sequence continues at coordinate 697,690,179 of CM062819.1, forward strand.
TTCTGGCTCGGGCTCTAGGTCAACACAGTCCCGAGGGTTGACCATATTTGTTGTCTCTGTTTGTAGGGTAAGAAAATAAGCATAATCGCTCCAACTGTTTAGCTCATGAAGTGGGCACATGTAGCTAAGGGTAACCACCAACATGAAAATTGTAATATGATGTGAAAACCCTCTTTTGAAAGCGCTTGTCTATCCCTGTATATTTCCAACCGGTGTCGTGCCCCAAGTGAAAGGTAAAGCTGCCATGTACGGTCCATGTGTTGGCCGGTCCCTGCCATCAATCGACATTCATACAGTGTTGTCTACTACCCATCTTCCTTCCTGATGAAACCCTCCACCGAAACCCTAATCACCATCAGAACCTCCAACCTTTCTTCCCACGAGAAAAACATAAATTATTTCACAATCAGGATATTTTATAAATATTTTATTTTAATTTAGTTTTTATTTTATTTTAATTAAATCTAAAAGAAAAATGGTTATAATTACTTTTGAGATATACGAAAAACATTCATTCTAAATTTCATAAAGATTAAATAAAGGTTTTAATAAAATTCAAAAATGATAATACTTTTATATATAGAGATATGAAATTAATCTAAAATATAAATAATGTTATTAATAACCAACATAAATCCATTTTAACTAGGATTTACCAAAAGATGTGAGGAATCAAATATATTGATGTGAAAACTTTTCTTCAAGTTTTGCACTCAAAAATAAGTTTGCATTTTGAGAAATTTGATCCCTCTCTGCACATGGTAGATCCTTAGTTAAGATAGATCTATGCTGGTATATTAGCAATAGTAAAAAAAACACATAAAAACATGAGAACTAAATTCCTAAGGTTTGTCACTTGAGATGACACGTTGTAATGATTAAAATTACAAAATTCATACAATCAAATGAAGTTTTTGACATGATAAAAAATGCTCGAAAATGAGAAATAATAGAGAAAAATTTGGCGAAGAAACCGTCCAACAGTTAAGATCAAAGATAATGAAAGTTAATTCTTGTTAGCTATTTAAAAATTTCAACTGGATTTTAATCTTCAATATGAATAATGGGACTAAATCATAAATGAGAATGAATGAGTTCATAGCTTTAATACTGTGTTGAACCAAAAGAATATTACCAAATCATAGATGATAATGAATCACTGCATTGATCTAATATCATGATGAACCCAACAACGACACTTCACTAAAAATAAAATAATAAAAAAATCTATAGACCCCAGAGAACAATGTGAAATGAATTTATTTAAAAACAAAAAACAAAAATGAGAAATTTTGGAGAAATGATAACTTTTAAGTATGGGCTACCAATATTACACTAAATACAACTTTGTCATAAATGTATAATATGATTCTAAGATTATACCATATACAACTATTTCATAAATTCCACAACTTTCTAGTTACAAAATGTTTTGGGAGGCTTGAACCCACACAACTAAGGAAACAACTTGCTTAGAAAACCACTTAAACTAAGATGCTTTGTAAACCCACAAATCTGAAAAAAAAAAAAAAAAAAAAAAAAATTCTCAAATTCTGATAGTTAACACACCACACTGATTTTGATAGTTATAATCATCAATGCATTAATTTTCTGGTTTTCCCATGCTTGTCTCAATCCATGATAATTTCGTCACAGCAGAGGCGTTGGGATAGGGTCCCTTAGGGTCAATTTTGGGGCAAAAGCCCAAGTTTTGGGGAGAAAAACCCAAGTTTTGTTGTATAAAATGTAAAGTCTCCACAAGTTGTGGTCGTGGAGCACGTATATATTGAAGTGTCATAAATGGTTTTACCCTTATTTTATGTAAGTCATGTTGGTTGTTATTGATCTACCCATGGTCCGCAGACCATGGGATTGTATAAGTAGGAGAGTCTTAGAGAATCTAAGGTAAGTAATGAACGATGAAGACGAATATAATGGGTTAGTAAGAGTAAGAGCAAAGAAGTCTTAGAGTAGAAGAGAGGCTCTACAGCTGTGTTCATAGAGGCCTGGAGTAGAGTCTGCAACTGAGTGCGCTGACCCTTGCAGCTGAGTGCACAAGGAATTCTTGAGTTTGTAATCAGAACTGAAGTATTGATAAAGAGATTATCCCAGAAAATCCTGTGTTTTGTTTGTTTATTTCTGTTATGAATGTATGTGCTTTTATGTTGTAATGAATGATGGGTTTATGAAATAATGTTGTACTTACATGATTTATATTGTTATATGAATGCAAGTAATAATAACTGTTTACGCGAAGAATATATTGTTGCATGTTAAAATTATTGAACATTTAAGTCGATCTGGGTAAATAAAGAATTAGGAGTAATCACAGAGGCGCATAAGTGATTGATTCACCTGCTTAGGGTCTATGAAAGATAGTCGTAGACCTTCCCAAAGGTCTAGGGGTCGGTTAAGGGAAGTTATATCAATAAGCCTTAAAGGATTATTGATTGCACGAAGGAGGTTTTAGGGCATAAAACGACATTACACTAATCTCTAGGTGCAGAAACTTGGTTCCAAAATCCCCCCATATTGCTTCGGGTGAGACTTCAGTCCACGCTCTATAGGTTGATACTGAAAGGGTCAGTAGTGTAGGGATTTGTTTGGCAAAATTGACTCTGAACCAGGGTTAGGACCCACTAAGCCAACAAATGGTTCTATTGCCAGGACTAGGATCTGCATAAAGAGATGTGTGACGTCGCATCACTGGTATCCAACTAAGAATGAAATTGAGGAGTGGTTGGATAAAAGGATCCACGAATTTGTGGCGCAAGAAAATAGAAATCTGCGCCTGATGAAAGAATAATGGTTGGATAGGTATTTGTACACAAAGATACACAAAATTTTCTTATGTTTCTTCCTAATCGAGCTATATGAGTGGATCGCTAAATTGGCAGACAACTAGGGAAGGTGGAGGCTTGATAGTCCAATAGTGTGGACCCTCAAGTTAGTACAGATATTGGAAGGTTCTGAAGATAAGATTGCATGAGCTGTTGATCATTGGCTTGATCACGTCAGAGGAGGATTTGTGATAGAATTTGTGGTCGATACCTCAGTCAGCTACAACGAAGCAGAGCGATGATTCTTCAAGGGGCCGCGAGGTAAGTATTTAAGATCTTTGAATACTTGGATTAAGATGCTCTTGTATGAAAAGTGGGTTATGCCATTACCTTGATGTTTGGAGCTACGCATAGTGGAAAATTATTTAGGGATAGAAGGAGGATAGGCCCTGAATATAGCCCGTAGATTGAACCTCCTCTGAGTGATGACGGAGGAGCAACACTGACTTCAGCACAGAGAGTTATCCAGTTAATACTACAAGGTTTCCCATGAATACCTCATCCACCCACACCACCTCCACCTTCACCTCCACAACATACACCTTCACCTACACCGCCACCACCGCCGCCACCATTGAATATGTCGAATATAATGAAGTTGCCCATTTTCAAGGGCTTGGGAAATGAGGACCCGAACTCGTTTTGGTTCATTGCAAAGGTCGTATGGACAGCCTAGAATATTACAGATGATCATATGAAGAAAGCGTAGTTGGTTACTGCTTTATAGGATCGCGTGCTAACATGGTACATTAAGTATTGCGCTGATAACCTGATGGCTTCGTTAGCAGACACTTAGACCATGCTGAATAAGGAATTCAGTAGGCCCAAGTCTGAATCGCAATCAATTGTTTGATTCAAAGAAATCATGATGAGGTCTAGCAAAACAACCTAGGAATTGGATTAGAGATTGAAATGCCACATTTGTGAAGCTAACATGAATCTTACAAATGGGCAACACCGCGAATGGTTTGTAGCTTCACTCTTACCCCATCTAAGGGTTGCTTTATCGTAGCAAAAGATTGGAACCCAAGTAGAAGCCTTGGAAATTGTGATGAGATTTCATGAGACACCAATTCAAGATGCTTCTTTGGGAGTTCAACAGATTCACGTGGAGTTGTAGAACCTTCTCCTAGAGTTTCAAAGCCTGAAGAAGGATAGAGCAACTTAGCTAGAGGTGTGCGAAGAAGTTTGGTGTCTGAAATGCAAGAGTCAAGGGAATGATAAATATCATTGCCCTATCTTCGTGAATTATGTTGCAGGAGGAGGGCCAATGCCTCTACGGCTAGAAGCTCAAGAAGGGCCAAGTACAGGGCCCACGTTGTCGTGTGCTATATATTAGGTAGCTAGAAAACATGAAACAGACAATTGTCACTTATTGCAAAAATTTGTGTAGACACTGCAACAACTCTTCTGCAAATTTTGTAAATCAGTGGGCCATGACAAGGGTAATTGTGTAGCTATGAGCTAATGATGGAAAGAATGCCCAAAGACTCAACCTCTGGATCAAGGCACTGGGGGAGAGCACGGAGGATATTAGGGGCATGAATGAGGCCGAGGTATAGGAGGACCTGGTAGAGGTCGGGGCCAAGTCGTTTGTTACAATTGTGGAGTGTTGGGACACTACACACAGGAGTGTACGAGCCCGACATGCCTGTCATGTTGATATTGTACTTAGTTTGATCACGCGATAGAAGATTTTCCTGTATTGATAGCTGTGATGCAAGAGAAGAGGGCGCAACCTATCTAGAACCTGCAGATGATGAGGGTTGAACCCCCTAAGAGGATCCTAACGTAAATATCATGTTGCAAAGTGGAATGATGACAGGCGAAGATAAAGGAAAGTAGCTTGAAGAGAGTGAATGGTTCTCCAAGGCTCTAGAAAAAAGAGGTTGGGTTTGATTTGCAGTGCGCGAAAGAAACATTCATGGAAGTAAAGAAAAGCTTCACTAAGGCCTCTACCTTGGGAAGTCAGGATAAGTTATCCTAAGAAATGGAGCACTCCATGCTCACTACCTTCTTGGAGACCTGTATGAAGCTACTTTGCGATAGCAAGGCCATGAAAGGGTTACATGAGTTGATAAATAAATGTGCCGGTAAAGAAAATTCTCCTGAGGGACCTTGCATAGTTAGAAAAATTGGTAAGAATAAGGAAAGAAAAGGGTGTAAGATGAGGCTCACTGCGCAAATAGGGGAGTATGAAATGGATCAAGTTATTCTATATTTGGGGTTGGATGCGAATGTATTGCCTAAACATACAAGGGAAAGAATGGGGAGACCTGTGATGCAGTGGTCTCTGATTCAATTAAGGATGGAAAATCAAAAAAATATTGTCCCCATCAGAAGATTGGAAGGAGTGATAATAGATATTGAAGGCGTGAGCATGTTGGCTGATTTCAAAGTGATACAGATTTTTGATGACAAAAATCCCTACCTCGTCCTCCTGGGGATCAATTGGGCTATTGATATGAATGGGGTGATCAATTTGAAGGACCGCGCTATATTGAACCGGTCAGCGATTACAAAAGTGACGATGATTTGGACCAGATCTACAAAATACTAGCGTGAGGCCAAGATTGGGTGAATCTGACAGCAGATGGACGCATTGCATGGGACCGTGAAAGTTCCAGTACATCAGATTCAGATGAGTTGGAATACTAGCAAAATAGGTTGCACAAAGAATCTATGTTGCGTTGTAACATGATGACTAAATCGTTGCGTTGTGTATCATCGGTGGTAAGAAATTTGCCTTATTATGATGGTCTAACTGATGTAGATAAATTTTTGGATGCATTTTAAAGGGAAGTGCCTAAGAAACATCGATTTCGAGCAATGTATTTGGCGTTATGCACTATGCCTGTAAGATGGTGGGGTATGCATAAAGACAGTTTCGATGGATGGAGTGAGTATAGAAAAATGATGCAATTGCGATTTGGTCGACCAAAAGTTTGGCTAACAGAGAAATATAATGGAAGAAATGGTCCATGCGATCATTTGGCAAAATGGACTGACGTTTATGGGGCGGAGATGCAACCTAAGTGGGTACATTTATTCTGTCACACTTTGGATGTAATACCCATGAATTAGTACCTGGAAACAAAGCTCTGCCATGGTACTAAAGAGTGGGACATTTTGAGATAGGGATTTTTTATGACACTTATATTAGAGGATGGATTCAAATGCATTGATGAGGTGTTGCAAGAGGTCAAGGCAGCAATCTTCAGAATACTGCAGGATCCTTTGGATTTGATTCAACCAGATTGGAGCACCCAGCTACGCCATGTGCTAGAGTGCTATAATGTGACTACTGAAGAAGAAGACGAGGATCCAAGGAACATTAATATCCCAGAGGCAGAAGGTCACTGTGAAGTTGAGGGACCACAAATAGAGAATCCAGATATCACCACACCACTAAAGACTAGATAGGTGAATATTGGCACAGAAGCGGAGCCGAAGTTTGCAAAGATAGGGGACTATTGGGATGATGCTACGTGGATAAGGTCACTGAGTTGCTTTGCAAATATCAGGATTTGTTTCCCATAAAGTTTTCAGACTTAAAAGGCATCATAGGTGATTTGGGAGTGATGAAAATAACTTTGAAACCAGATGCGAAGCTTGTTAAGTAGAGGCCATATTGCCTTAATCCCAAGTATAAGGAAAATGTCCACTTGGAGTTGGACAAGATGCTAGCAGCAGGTATTATTGAACCAGTGGAGGAATCTGACTGGGTGAGTCCAATGGTAGTTTAGGAAAAGAAGCACAAGGATGAAATAAGGATTTGCGTGGATCTCAAGAAGCTGAATGATGCTTGCATTCATGATCCGTTTCCAACTCCATTCATAGATGAAGTACTGGATAATGTTGGTGGGTAGGAGGCCTATTCATTCACTGATGGGTTCTATGGATACCATCAGATAAAGATCATGCTACAAGACAGGAGTAAGACTACCTTTGCGGCTGAGTGGGGATGCTTTCAGTATATGTTAATGCCTTTTGGACTTAAGAATGCGCTGGCAATCTTCTCGTGCGTAGTCATTACAACGTTCAAAGAGTTCATTCACAAGTTTTTGGAGGTATATTTTGATGATTGGACAGTGTTTGGACTGGTAAAATGCCATGTAGCTAGTTTGCGCTTGATGTTAGATACATGCTGGAGGTATTAGATCACGCTAAACTTGAAGAAGAGCTTATTTTGCGTCCCTTTGAAATCCTGTTGGGTCATCTAGTGTGCAGAAAAGGATTAATCGTGGACCCTGCTAAGATCGTGGTTATCATTAATCTGGAGGCACCAAGAAGTGTTAAACAGTTGCGCACAACACTGGGTCATACTAGATACTATCAAAAGTTCATCAAGAGTTATGCCCAGATTATCGTGCCGATGCAAAAGCTACTAAAGAAGGATGGTACATTCTGTTGGGATGAAGAATGTCAACAGAGTCTAGATATATTAAAGGAGAAGATGGTAACCGCGCTGATCCTAGTCTTCCTGGATTGGAAGAAGGAATTTCATGTGCATGTGGATGCATCATGTATCGCGTTGGGAGTAGTACTGACACAGGCTGGTGAAGGAGAATTTGATCACCCTATAGCATTTGCGAGCAAGAAGTTGTCTAAGGATGAAAAGAATTACTTGACGACAGAGCATGAAGGGTTGGCTATGGTGTACGCACTCCAAAAGTTCAGAAATTACCTATGAGGTGAACAATTTAAGATGTATACAGACCATTTTGCATTAAAGTACCTAGTCAACAAGCCTGTGTTGGGGGGAAAATATGCAAATGGTTGCTATTGTTTTAGGGGTATGATATCAAAGTAATTGTGAAGCTAGGGTGATTGAATTCAGGGACAGACCATCTATTGCACATTGAAACATGAGAGGAGCCTACCAATTTGGAGGAAGGACTGCCTAACATGCAACTCTTTGCGGTACACGTAGTGGACAATCACTTTTCAGACATTATCCACTTCTTGACTACAGGAATGGCTCCAGAGGGATATACTAGTCAACAGAAGAAGGAATTAGTGGTGCACGATGCGAACCTTTCTGTTATTACAGGACATTTGTATAAGATGGGATCAGAAAAAATACTGCGACATTATGTGCCTGATTGTGAACGAAATAATATCATTGCTGAAGCTCATGGAGAAGTTGCAGGAAGCCATTATGCAGGAAAAGAAACAACGCAGAATATTTTACGCACTGGGTTGTGGTGGCCAACATTGCATAAGGATTCCAAAGCATATTGTAGGGTGTGCAATGCATGTAAGAGAACGGGCAGGCCATCGCGAAGGGATGAGCTTCCTTTGAATCCATGGGTCTCATTGCAACCATTTGAGAAATGGGCAATTGATTTTGTAGGACCGATTCAGCCTCCAGGCAAGAAGATGGGTGCACGGTATATCATCACTGCGACCAAGTATTTGACCAGATGGGCGGAGGCATAACCTATAAAGGACTGTATAGGGGTAACAACAATAAAATTTTTGTTTGAGTATGTATTGACCATTTTTGGTTGCCCGAAGATTTTTATGATTGATCACGATACGCATTTCCTTAATGAAATGATCAACGCGCTGACTGATGAATTCCAAGTTTACCACCATAAGAGTATGCTATATCATCCTCAGGCCAATGGGATGGTTGAAACATTTAATAAGATACTAGAGAACGTGCTGACAAAGGTTTGCAATGTGTAGAGGAATGATTGGGATGTGCGCATACCAACAATGTTGTGGGCTTATAGAACTACTTGTAAGAGGCTTACTAGTCAAACACCTTTTAGGTTGTTCTATGGCGTAGAGGCTATGATGCCTATGGAGTACGCTGTGCCTAGTTTATGTATAGTAGCATTCACAGGAATGGTGGACCGCAGAGCCCTAGAAGAGCGGCTTGCACAACTGACAGAGCTCAATGAATATAGGTTTCTGGATGGATTCCATCAGTAGGTTCAGAAGGAACGTGAAAAATATTGGTACGATCGTCACATCAAACTGTAGACCTTCAAGGTAAACGATTTAGTTTTATTATATGACAGTAAGTTTGATAAGTTTCTAGGAAAATTTCAACTACACTGGCTAAGGCCATACGTTACCAAAGAGATTACCGATGGTAGAGTAGTTCAACTCGTGAAAATGAATGGAGATTCATTTCTAGGAAAGGTAAATGGAAGTCAATTGAATCCATACACCGGGGATTTGACCTAATGACTACATGATGGTAGCATAGTCTTAGTGCTCTAAGCAGCTACAAGGAGGTGTAGGACTATAAACTACACTGCCTGGTGTGTAGAGATGTGCGACAAGAGGTCTGTGCAAAACAGGAGGGTGTCATAATACCAGAAGAAGCGCGAAGGGAGTTGTGCTATAGGGGTGGAGACTTCGCGAACAGCCAGAAAGTGACTGTTACCGTCACTCTTCATGATTTGACAGTGAGGAGACGGTTAAGAGGAGTGGGGGAGCAACCTTTAAGGTTGAATTTAAGAGTGAAATCTTTGGAAATCTACCGCCAATATAGAATTTATGGACGGATTCTAGGGGGAGCAGTCAAATTTGAATTTGAATTTTCTTATAAAATACGTGTGGCCATCCATTGAGAAACACTTTGCATTTTGAGAATTTCTATGTTGTGTTGTTTATTGCGCATGAACCGTGAGTTATTTTCAAATTTGGTCGCAAGCCTCGTGTTTGATCAGTATCCCAAATCAGACAGAAAGCTTATTTGTGATATCATATTAGGACTAGGTCCCGTAGAAATTGTAAGCATTGGAGGGACTATTGCCTCTGAGGGAGTTGCTCCTAAGGTTGTGAGTATGGAGGTTCTAGCAGCAGCACCTATTGTGCCGAGGTCGCCTAAGCTGAAGCCTACACCGGTAAAGGAGCTCCCCAAGTTGAAGAAGGATAAGCAAAATAATCTGATGTTGGTGCATGAGTCACCGCAGAAGCATGCAGCGACACAGGCTCAAAGAAAAGAAAAGCTGAGCATGAAGGAGAAGGGGAAGTGGTGGATCTGGAGGCAAAGGACAGTGCAGAAGATATTGAAATTGAAGGGGTAGACCCCATATCTAGGTTGCTAGAGTATATCCCTCTGCACAAGGGAAAAGTGAAGGTCTCAAAGGACCCAGATGCAGGAGTGTTCCTCCTCAAAACACCCCTGTTGCTCGAAAAATTACCTTTGAAGGTTCGCACTTAGCGCAGATCTCGCACTTAAAGCTCGATGACTAGGATTTGGCAGACGGAGCGGTTCCCCCACCTTGCTACTGACACCTTCATGCAGAGGGTTTTCTACAATGAATCTGGTGTCACCGCATTGGAGCCGGTAGAATGGATTCGCGGAGTAAACAAGTTAGGGTTGATGAATCTATTGTGGGTGTCGCACTACCATTAGTCAAATATAAACCTGGTTGTCATTAAGCAGTTGCTATGCTTGGTGCATGACGGGTGATTATCGTTAAATGTGCCAATCCCCATCACTGATATGATGATCCATTGGATCACACTATTACCCCATTCAGGATTGAATCCAGCTAAGGCGTTTGGTGAAAAGACGAGTGAGCACGGCCTCACTGAGAATATGAAGGATAAATTTAAGTTGATGAAAAGGTCACGCGGGTACTCGCTCACCTCAATCACTGACCCCGCGATCAAGATTGCCATGCAGATTCTGGATAGAAAAGTTAAGCGAAAGTGTCATGCGAATGAGGTGCCGACATTAGTGGTTTCGTTCGCAGCTTAGTGCATAGAGGGCGTACAGTTCAACTGGGTGTGCTACCTGTGTAGTGAGTTCCTCGTGAACTGCAAAGAGGCATAGAATGATAGTAAGACATTCCACTATTCATGGCTATTGCTTTCAATAGTGCTCGTCATGTGGGATTTGTCGGAGGACAGCCAGTTCCCTCTAGTGGAGAAGGATTTACCAGAAGCCGCCAAGTTTGCATCTCTCTGGGCCACCAAAGATGTTGCGCGGGTCACAGAGAGAAAATTATTTTGGGTGTTGATGGAGGCAAGTATTCGCATGGCCATCAACCAGAAGCCGTGGTTGTCACCAACCATGTTTGAGTAACTTTTAGGGTACATAGAGTTCAAAGTGGATTTCCATCATGTGTATATCTGAGCACGAAAGGACCCCAAGTAGAAATGGATCGACCTACCATACCTTGCTACGGATGACGTTATTGAAGAGGTCATCAAGCGTTGGCCAATAGAGTGGGATTCTCCTTCTAACCTGGCCACTAGGACTAGCAAGTCCACGAAGAAAAAGAAAAAGGAAGTGGCCAAACAGAAGGTTCAGCAGTTGGCTGAGAAGAGGAAGAAAGAGGTCGAGGAGAAGGCTCGCGTAGAAGCAGAGCGTGCTGCGAAGGAACAGGAAGAGTAGGAATTGCACGACTCTGAAAGAATTCAGAAGTCTCCTTCACCCCAAATGGAGGAAGAAGAGTAGTCAGAGCACGATGGCGGATATCAATAGGAGAGCACTCTCTTCCGAGTCAAATGGTATAGGGAGCAGGAAAAGGAAGGACAACGAAAGAGGATGAAAGCTAGCAAGTCGTTTCTAGATCCAATTACCTTGATGTATGGTGACTTGGAAGAAATCGGTGACAAGGTGCAGGATACTACCACAGAACTGCTGCAGCGGTTTGAGCAGTAGCAGAAGTAGGCACTAAGCACCATTCAGAAGGATTTACGCGAGTTGCAGATTCAGATGACGTGAATACAAGGAGGTGAAAGACAGAGCAACGCGGTATCAAGCAGTTTGGCACTGGGGACCACTTAAGCAATAGAGATGGTTCAGTCATTGGATCTCCGAGAAGTCACGTTGTCTAATGGAGATTTGAGCATGGAGGTAGCCGATGACAAGAATATTTTCAACACTTTGAAGAATATTGGCCTCAACCTAGCAATGCTCCCTAGCAAGTTTCTTCACACACTTCAAGAAGGTGTGATGGCAAAATTTAAGGCCTGGGAGAAGCACACGTTGAGTCTGATCAGTGAGCACAAAGTCAATAATGAACAGATGTTCGTGGAGAAATCAACAGTGCTAGAAGCATGGAAGAAATTTCAGGTGCAAAATGAACTACTTGCAGCCGTGGTGGCTAAGGCATGCAGAATAGTCCCTGAATTGCATATCCAGGAGAAAGTGTCATTGGAGGTGAAGATCAGGAAGTTGGCTCCCGATGTGTGTGACACAAAGAAGGAAGTGGCAAAGATTCAATTTGAACTAAACCTATATATTACAGAGCTAGAGTTGAAGTCACAACCTTCAACTCTGCCAGAGGTCAGAGAACACCGTGAAGCAGCAGTAAAGGATTGAGTCGTAGCAGTGGATGTCGTGGTGGTGGATTGCACCATGCTCTTTGAGCAGTCCATGGAAGTAGTCATGGTGCTGTAGGAATATCCTAACCTGTAGAGGTTAAACATAGAAGCCCATGAATTGCAACAGCGGTATGATGAAGCGAGAGTAATGAAGCACACCATCGCTATATCACAACGATTTGCCAAGCTACATGAGGAAAAATAGTTACTTGAACAGTTGGAAGCAGCGTAGAGGAAAAAGGAAATCCTCAAGGCCAATTAGGGCCTTGGCTAGATGAGGCCTATGTTATCTCCACCAACATTGAGGAGAAGTTGGCAAGCCTACAGAGAACACAGTAGAAGATCAAGGAAGACAATGTAGGACCAACAACAGAGCAGTTGGTGGAGCAGATCAAATAGGTAGCCACGTAGAGCGCGGCTGAGGTAGTAGTAGCACAAGTAGAGTTGGGAGGTCTCCGTAGTAAGATCTCCATGCCAGCAGAGTGACTCGAGGGTGAGTCACGATATTTGTGTTGGGGGCCTATTGGGACAGGGTCCCCTAGGGTCAATTTTGGGGCAAAAGCCCAAGTTTTGGGGCAAAAAGCCCAAGTTTTGTTGTATAAAATGTAAAGTCTCCACAAGTTGTGGTCGTGGAGTGCGTAGATAGTAAAGTGTCATAAAGGGTTTTCCCTTCTTTTATGTAAGTTGCATTGGATTTTATATAGATCTACCCATGGTCCGCGGACAATGGGATTGTATAAGTAGGAGAGCCTTAGAGAGTCTAAGGCAAGTAACAAAGGATGAAGACAAATGTAATGGGTCAGTAAGAGGAAGAGTGAAGAAGTCTTAGAGTAGAAGAGAGACTCCGCATCTGTCTGCACATAGGCCTAGAGTGGAGTCCGCAGTGGAGTGCGCGAAAACCCTGCAGCTGAGTGAGCAGAGAAGTCTCAAGTCTGTAAGCAGAACTAAAGTATTAATAAAGAGATTATTCCAGAAAATCATGTGTTTTGTCTATTTATTACTGTTATGATTGTGATTTTATGCTGTAATGAATGATGGGTTTATGAAATAATGTTGTACTGATGCGCACCTTTACATGATTTATATTGTTATATGAATGCAAGTAATAATAATTGTTTACATGAAGAATATCTTGTTTCATGTTAAAGTTATCGAACACTTAAGTCGATTTGGGTAAATACGAAATTAGGAGTGATCACAGAGGCGCGTAATTGATTGATTCACCTACCTAGGGTCCGCTAAAGATAGTTGTAGACCTTCGCGAAGGTCTATGGGTTGGTTAAAGGAAGTTATATCGATAAGCCCTAAAGGCTTATTGATCTGTGCGAAGGTAGGTGTAGGGCATAAAACGAAATTACACTAATATTTGGGTGTGGAAACTTGGTTCCAGCATCCCCCCATACTGCTTTGGGTGAGACTTCAGTCTGCACTCTACGGGTTGATGTTGAAAGGGCCAGTAGTGCAGATATTTGTTTGGAAAAACTAACTCTGAACCTGGGTCAGGACCCACTAAGCCAACAAGAGGGGGCATACTTTTTCACATGAAGCCAATTGATGATGCATTAGGCATGATAAGTATGGGTATAGGGTAATTGCTTGGCCACTTGACCAATGTTAATAATTTCAAGGAAAATACAACACAATGCATCCACACCATCCTGAGGAGGGAAAATTATGTGGACCATTGTCAAACTATGAGTTGCTTCCCTAGGTGTGCCGAAGCACTTTTGCCGTTGGAATCACCATTGTCACTTTCACTAAGAACTTGGTTAAAAATCCTTTGAAACTATTCATCTTGGTAATCTTCATCACCATTTTCACCAAAAAATAAGTCAATAGGCCTAAATCCTTCTCAAGGATGTAGGCCTAAATCCTTTATGGGTGGGGGGGTTTGACGTTTGTGAGGCATAAATATAGAATAAGAAGAAAGAGAAACAAGTAAATTAGTAGTTAGAATGGGAGGAAAATGATTAGCTTCATGAATAAAATAGTATACACATTATGAGGGTACTCGACAAAGAACTCAATAATGTATGCAACAATATAAAAAAATGACCGATATTTAGAAATACAAAGGTAAAAAGACACAAAATGACAAGAGATGAGTTGGGAAATAATTTCTAGAAATAAAGACATAAAGAAGCTCTAGTGTAGGAGATCAAAGATGCATGGGACTCCTCTAAGGTTAGCATAGAGCACCCAAAGTGGATAGGCATAACATCGATGAATCTAAAGAGAATAGAAAGTCTACAAGTAAGTCATAGTAAGCATGTAGATAATATGGAAGTTGATGAATCTAAACAAACAATTCCACAATCCCTTGAAGAAAGTATAACAAGTCCTCATATAAAAGAATTCCTCCAAAAAAGACTCCATATTGACATAGAACCTTCCTTTGTTTGATACATATGATACAACCAAGAAAATTTAAAATATTTCCTATTACAGTTCATTTTGTCGCGTCCAATCAAATGGCCTAAAAAGTGGATCAATAACCATCCTTAACATCTTATAATTATCCCTTTGACAATCGCTAAGAATTATCTCTCTAAAAAGTCTGATTTTTTGGGTTAATCAACTCAAAAACTATGTTTTTGGCCCCAATGCACCCTACACTTCAATCCACCTACAATGGTTGCAAGTTACATAACTGAGCACTTGCACTAACCAACACAAGTTTCTCTCCTTTGTAGGTGTGATGGTTCTATAATTTTGGGAAAAATAAAAAATATTTACGAAACTTCTCCTTCTAGAAGCTTCTAAGGTGGTTTTAACCATTTACCATTGATAGAGATCTCAAATTCCTACTCTAGAGGTATTATCTCTTATCCTTAGAGATTATCCCCCTTCATTTGTGCATCTCAAAGCCTAGATTGGTAAATCTTAAACTAACACTTTTACCCTATAAATTCACTGCCTCCCATAGAGTCTGGGTTGGCTTTTGGAGATTACTAGTTCCCTCATGTTGCTACTTTGAGCTTAAGGAATCATCATCCATTGATGCATTAGGGTTGAAGTTGAAGGTTTGCTTTGTGGAAAGGAAGGACAAGATAATTGGGGAGACATCTACAAAGTCAAGAATCTATAAATGGTTGTAACTCTCTCCTTCATTTATTAATACAAAAAGCACTATGTTTTCTTATACTTGTGTCATGTTGATTCTTATGTATTTCAATGCCTTTTGACTCATTGATTAGAGACATTATTTTATGCTATGTGGATATTGTAGTTCTCTTGCTTGTTTTAGTCATTTTTTCAGGTTCCATTTATAGCACTTGGAGCTTACAAGAAAGGAGAAGAAGAGGTATTACTACAGATTCCAGGTAGGTCTTTCTTTTGTATTCTAATTTCTCTAAGGAAAACATAGATCTTTTTTCCCCTGTTGTTTCTAGATTAGGCCACTAGATCTAGGGAGTTCCCTTTTGTCCATAGAAGATAATTTTCCACATAACAACTTGGTGACTCCATTGGGGATCTAACCCAAAATATCTAGTTTGGAAGACATGTATTTATGCCATGGCAGTCGTGGCCTCAATCTATTTTAGGATGATTTATTTCCCTCACAAGTGGGGCATCATGGCCATCAATTAACTTTCTTTTTTTGTTGGTAATTTTCAAACTAATAGAAGCATTCCATTTGTCACGGGTGAATCCCCACATCCTTATCGACATGTTAGGATATGATTTCTTAAAAACTCATCCCTAATGGGAAATTTTCCGCTCCCTCCTCCTAACACTCCTAATCTAGTTTCCATTGTTAATATGATTAAATCTTGTACTATGCCATCTACTCCTTGGATAGTACTTGAAATTTCTAACTTTGATATATTTGGTGATCGTATACCGCTCAGTCCCCTTGAGATTGAATATGAAGTGATTTATTTAATATGTTCAATGAATTCTAATTTCAATTCCTCAATAAGTTGGGTTAATCATTCCCAAGATTTTGATTCAACTTCTGGCCCTTTCACCAGTATATTCTCCACTGACGAAAGCATCATGGAGATCATCATTTCCAACGAAGCACCATGGGATCATAACCATCATCGCTCCTTATTACCTGAAACTCTTGAAAACAATCTTGGAGATTTTTATTCACCCAATATTACTGAGACATGTAAGGATTCCATATCCATTCATGATGTAAATTATGAGAAGAATTTAGGAAATATTGAACAAACCATTCCTCTCAATATTTAAATTATACCTAGAATTATTGAAAATATCCATATTGATGCATCTTGTTCTCCCTATGAGATTAAGATTTATAAAGCCCTTTTTCAAGAATTTCGTGACTTTTTTGCTTGGACATATGAAGAGATGCTAGGTATTGATTCAAATATCGTGGTACATGAAATTAAAACTTATTGGATGCTAATTAGATTAGATAATTCCTATGTATGGTTCACCCTAAGAAAGTTTTTGTGATCAAAGAAGAACATGAAAAAATTTTGTGTGCTGGTTTTATTTACTCTGTTCCTCTCCTAATTGGGTGTAACATAGTGCTTGTGATGAAGAAACAAGGAACGATAAGTATGTGTCTACTATCAGGATATTAACTATGTTTGTACTAAATACAATTACCCAACCTTGTTCATCGACCAAATTGTTGATGAATGTGTCAAAAGCGATTTTTTTTTGGTTACAATCAAATAGAAATACTCCCACCAAACCAACATAAGACTACATTTATTTGTCCATGGGACACAGTTTCCTATCGTAAACTTCCTTTCAATTTGAAGAATGTTGGCGCAACTTTTGAGCGGGCCATGAATTATTCCCTCCATGATATAAAGCAATAATACAACCTTACATGGATGATTTACCTACCCACTCAAAACATCGTGAGGATCATCCAATGCATCTCAGAGTGATTTTCCTATGTTGTCAGCATTACAACATAAGGTTAAATCCACACAAGTGTGTATTTTGTGTCCAATCTAATAGACTTCTCGAGTTCGTTGTGTCAAAAAAAGGAATCCGCATCGATCCACTCAAAGTATAGGTGATTCTTGATTTTCCTTTACCTTCCTCACTGGTTTAGTTACAATAATTTCGAGGGAAGGCTACCTTTATATGAAGATTCATCCTGAACTATGCAGAAATTACGAAAGTATTTACTTACCTATTGAAAAAAGGGGTTCCCTTCCATTGGGATGATACGACCTAAGAGGATTTTGATGCCTTGAAATATGTCTTAGTTTGAACATAATTATTGTGGATTTTTATTCTCTAGGATTTTGAATTGGAATTGATAATATCCAAATCTAAAAATTCCTTAGTCTTCATTGAATTGATCTGCAACCTTTCCTCATCTGAAACCTTTCCTCATCTGAAACCGAGTCAACATTTGATGATTCTATTCCAGAAGAATTGTTGTTTCTGATTAATTCCTTTGATCCCTGGTATGGAGATATCATCATCTATCTCTAGACCCTAACTTTCTGGAAAAACACCTCTTGCTCTGATCAACGACGCAATCGATACCAGGCTCGAAACTACATTATAATTGGCTACCATATTGAGGATCATGATTTCCTTGGCCTATTTTTTTTAACCTTTCAAAGCGACCTGAATTGACTTGGTCAGAGATTAATTGGCCTTAAGAAAACATAATTCTGAGCGTGTTAGGTTTTTTGTGTCTTCTTTTGAGAAAAATTATCCCCAACGCACTCTCTGTTCTGAGATAGAGTGAACCAATGCATTATTTCCTATCTATAAGTGCAATGGTTCGCATTGGTCCCATTCTGCACATGAAAGGTCTTATAGGATGAAAAATTGCATTTGTATCTCTTTATATGAGTTCTAATTTGACCTAGAAGGTTTTATTGAGTCTCTAAACTTGTCTTTGTCTCTATAAAGCCGTCATTGTGTTTACATTTGGATTTGTTTTCCTTTTATGAGAGTTTGTTTAATATTTTTCTTTCTTCTTATCATTAGGGTTGTAAATACAAGAGCTTGATTGTTGATTTGATAAAATAAAATTCATACTACAGTTGCGGTCTATGTGGGTTCTTTTGGTCAATGATCTAGCTTCAATTTCATTTTCATTGCATTTGAAAATAAAAAGGAAAAGAAAAGGAAATTTGCTATTTCTTAACAATTTTTTAGTGTTTTTGCTTGCATTTTTGCAAAAAAAATTCCATTGAATTGTGTATGAGTGTTAATCGCCTTTGAGTGTCATTTCTTTTGGATCTTTTGAATTTTCACCCAATTTAAATTTTAGTCTTCTATTAATAAAATCTCATATTACATTTGATTTCATTGGAAATTTCCTTTACTTACACTTGATTGGTTCTTTCATTGCATTAGTGAAGGAAGGTATTTCTTTCATAAGTAGTCTTGTTATATTGTTCTTTCGCTGATTTGGAATCATATTGTGTTTTTTTTGAAGAATTATCTTACATAGATTACATTTGCATGGTTAGAATTCTCATTTTCATAACAGGAAAGGAAATTGTGCATATATTACATTACATGATTTGGCATATTTTAATGCTTTGAATTGAATTTTAATAGTGAAATTGAAAGATCTAGTTAGGAAGTTCTTGTTTGTTGCATCATTGTTTGTCTCTTCCTTCTCATAGATAGATCTTCATTGAAAAGTGAAAATGTTCTTTTTATCATTCTAGTTGCGTCATAGGGAATTTAGGTGAATTCATACTATGAGCCTTGAAATTGAAACCTAATTGAAGATCAACTTTAAAATTTATTCAATCAATTTAAGGAGAATTTGGAACATTAATGACACACATAGAGGTCTAGGCTAGAGACATGTTCTAACATCGTAAAATGTAAGAGTTGTCATTTTTTGTTTATGTTGCATTCTGGGGGTAGTCGGTATCCCATGTACATAAGTATATTGGATCGTTTTCCACATACCCTTGGGTACATCAGATGGCACTCCATAAATGAAAAGTATATCAGAATACTTCATATTGTACAAGACACATTAGACAACACTACTACGGACTGCGCTTCCACATACCTCTGGGTATATTTTGGAAGTCCCCTACAAGTTGTTATCCTTCCTTAGGTAAACGAGTCGACTTCCCTGTCTATTATGATACACCGAACACAACATTTAGGGAGATTGCCTACGTACAAGAAACTTTATATTGCAGTTCATAGTTACTTGGTAAACCCTTTTGCCTAGTCACCCCTTTTGTTTTTTTATTTTATGTCTTTAATTTCTAAAATCAATTAATTGACCGTAGAAAAACATCCTCACAATGGAACAACTCCTTAGTAAATCTTAGTTTGAGACTAATGGAAACAGTTCTTGAGTCCACCAGTCA
The DNA here is from genome assembly GCA_031772625.1 of Pinus tabuliformis. Classification (NCBI taxonomy): domain Eukaryota; kingdom Viridiplantae; phylum Streptophyta; class Pinopsida; order Pinales; family Pinaceae; genus Pinus; species Pinus tabuliformis. The sequence continues at coordinate 697,709,620 of CM062819.1, forward strand.
AGGAAACCCCTGTGATTTTATTTGTATTCCTTTTCCTTCTTTTTGAAATATTGGTGCTCCTTATATGGAAACATTTTCCCTTCCTAAATTTACCATTGGTTTACTAGTCTGGTAACTGGTTTTTTTCGACCTCCTTGGTTCCAAATGTCCAAACTACTTCTCAACCAAGTAGTCCTCCACTTGAACAACATCAAACTCAAGTTGATCCTAAAGTTCACCCTTTTCCTTCTTTGCTTGTTTATTCTTCATCCCTTTCTTCCTCCGCGCCTGTTGAAATTATTAATTCTAGTAACCAAGAAGCTAAGAAGAAGAAGAAAAGGAGAAAGAATAAGAATAAAAATAAGTAGGGGGGAAACGAAGAAAACATTGATATGAATTAAACTAGTGTTGAGAAACATTCCAACAAGCCCCATAAAATTAAATTCCCTTGCAAGCTTTGTAAGGGTGACCACCTTCTAAGAGATTTCCCTAGTATTCCACATGTATTAGAAGTGTGGTCCATAGGCTCACATCAACCCTTGTCACCAGCGTTTGGAGATAATGTTGGTGATAAATCATCAACTAGTGATAGTAAGGTCCATGATAAAAAAGGATAAATTTAAGCTTCCCTGTAGGTTATGTGAAGGGAATCATCCTATTCACCTTTTTCCTTATATGAATGAAGCCTGAAAAGTGTTCAAGAACATTACAACTTATCAATAGCGACTTTTGGGTGGTTACTGGAAGCTTTCCATAATCCTGCCTTTGATCCTAATCCATCTTTACTAAATTCCACTCTCTCTAAATGTGAATCCCATGAGTCCATTCCAAACCAGCCATTGGTTGAGAAAATGGTTGACTCAATTCCACCTTAAACTGATCATACTTTTCCCATAGAGAGTGAGGTTCATACCACTCAAGTTATTCTTGTTTCTTTATATCATGTTGAACAAGGGGACATTCATCCTATTGTCATGGAATCCCCTCCAAGTAATAACTCACTTGGTCAGACTATTCAATAGGTATAATTAATTCAACTTAGTAATAGCATGCCACAAGTGCCAATTAGTTGGCCTGTTCTAGGAATGATGTAAATTTTGTCAAGAAAAACTTTACAAGGAATAGCCCAAGTTCCTATTGGTCAAACAATAACAATGCAACAACCTTATCCAGGTCAATATTTCCAAGGTTCAAATTCCCAACAATATAAAGGCTACCCAAACTATCAAAATAATCCTGACACTTGACAACCTAGTATGGGTTATACTAATTATCAAAAAAATCTATATCAAGGTGGGATTCGGATGTCAGTAGCCCAACCTATCCTGGCCTATCTTGAATATCCCTCACCAATAGTTAACCTTCCCCCACAAGTTTACTGAGGTACCTCAAGACTCCATATCCATGCACGAGGTGAATTCCAAGAAAAACCTAGCTAATATTGAGGAGACCATCCCACTTGATATGTATTATTTCTATAGTAGAGTTCCTTGTCTTATGTCAAGCTCGTTAAAAAATGAAACAAGGTCCTAGAGAAGAATTCATTTTCTTGTGTCAAGCTCGTTAAAAAATGAAACAAGGTTCCTGGAGTAGAGTTCCTTTTCATGTGTTAAGATCGTTAAAAAATGAAACAAGGTCTCAAAGTAGAGTTCCTTTTCTTGTGTCAATCTCATTAAAAAATGAAACAAGGTCTCAATGTAGAGTTCCTTGTCTTGTTTCAAGCTCAATAAAAAATGAAACAAGGTCCCATGAGCATAGTGCTTTTCCTATGTCAATCTCATAAAAAATGAAACATATCCCCCTCCAATCTGAGTATTTGATTAGATCTCATAAATGTTGAGACGAGTCTTTCATTTGATCTCGTGAATTAACCTTCATTCCATCCACCTATTAGTAACTATTAGTATACTTAGGTGGATGAAGCTTAGGGGGCATGTCCTTAGAATCAAGCCATTATGTTGTGTAGGGTTATGTTATATTATTTCCAAGACTAGCCCACGTAGTTAACCGGGGGTTAGAGGGGGGGAGGTCACAGGGGGTTTGAGGGGTACTCGTAACCCCACTTTATGGGGTCTGGAGTAGCGCCCTGGAAAATTTTTGTTTTGGACCCTATGTTAGGTTGGTCGGACCCACCTATGGTTTTGTGCATGATTTTCGCACATGTTTTTTGGATGCGATAGTTTTTGGTCGATGGTATTGGATGCTTCGGCATGTATAAATATGTATTATAACATTGAAAGGAATATAATGACATGTTGGGGGCATGAAAACCTTTTCCAATCTTAGTTTTGACTTTGTTTCAATCTTGTGTAAAAGTGAAACCCCTCTCAAGCATAGTTTTTCCTTTGTTTCAATCTTGTGTAAAAATGATCTAGAATTTATCCAAGATAAAGAATGAAATGTATTGCAGACTCATGTGCATGGATGTGCCTATGTTACTTTATGCAGTGGATTGATAAGATTACAAAATACATAGACACTGAGGTAATAAGAGAAAACATAACAGTCAAACATGTAAAAAACAGGTTTAATAAGGAGGTCACCCAATGCTCCTGGGCTACGTCTCCTAGTCCAGCCTTTCAGTGGTGGTCTCTCTATTATGTTTTCAAGCAAAGTTTTACAAAAATGAGCTCGATTCGAGTCTCACTAATAGAATGAAGTCAATAGGAATGGAGTACACAGACTCTCCTTACTAAAACTCGACCTCTGAGGGTCACAGTAGTATGACAAGCCTATACCGAGGAGCTTGCTTGAACCTGTTAAGCCTTCAATGGAGTACACAGACTCCCTGACTCTCTCTGGCTCGATGCTGCCTTCAGGTCAACTCGGATTCTACTCTCTGTTCTCTGCTATCAACTTTTTGTGTCTTTGTGTGTTGCCTCTCTGTATGCTGCCTTTTTTCCTACTTCTACCAGTTTATGGCGTTAAAGCCAATCTGCTCTTCGAATGCTCATTTTCACTTCTCGGTCTTCTAGTTTCCTTTCCTTTGTTCGTTCAAATTCCTCTGCTCTGCGTCATCATCACCGGGTAACACCTTGTTGGATGTCAGATTGCCTGAATCATACTCGAATGGCTGTTAAATCTATTGCTTCAATATCACCTGCAAACACGAATCATTTGCCAAATCATCATCCATGTCGGACGTCAAATCCCTGTCATATTGCTTTTTGACCTGTCAAATCCAGTCAGTCATCGGGGCGTATCTCCGCCATCGATCTGGACTTCCTAGATCCTACGGTCATCCTTCATATTAGGCGGACAAGTCGCACAACATTTACTCATTTGATGCGGGCAGTTTTCTCTCTCTTCCACTGGACACGTGTCGCTCGATGTGTGGCATCAGGCAGGACTCAGTCAAAATTTCTTATCGCCTCGAAGCCTTCTGATATCCTGCCGGTTTTGGGGAATCCCGCGCTAAGGAACCAAAACAGTTACTTTTCTGAGTTTTATAGCATTTTTGGGTCCAAGCGTTTTGGGGCTTTCCTTCACTGAGGGGGATGCCCTGCGATACATGGTTAGCACTATCAGAATCCACCTCCGTTTCCCGAATTAGCCTCCAGTTTTTCCAGTTTTGTGCCATTGTGCTTTACCATGGGCCAACTGTCTGCGCGCTTGACTGAGGGTACTCATTGCTCTACTTTGGCCACAACTGCAATTGTTATGAGGATTCCTTCTGATAGCTTCGATATTTTCTAGGACTTGAATATTTTAGCATAATTTGAAACAGTCATGAAAACTTACAGAGTTTCGAGGATCCAATTTGGATCACAACCTTCCCATTGAAAAAGCTTTTGGACTACCAAAAGTTGGTTTTCTTTCAAGCATCAATCAAGTGAGGGTATTGCTTCCCCGCTTGCTCAATTTCTATCCATTTTGCACCGCTTGGCTTTGAACCTTTGAGTCTGATCCTGAGGTACTCAACATCCCCTCTGCGTGTAGTTCTTACCTTCCTGTCTAGAACTGTATCTTCCTACAACTCATTAAGATATTTAAGTAACATATCATCAATAGAAGGCAATTGGCTCTGCTCTTCGGGATCTTCAATTAATGAAGGTTCAAATAGTCTCAAGTTGTCTGCATTAACAACTGAGTAGATGTGCATGTAAGCTAGTAGATCAAGGCGAAACGAATTCTCACCAATTTTCTCGAGTATCTTGAAAGATCCATACCTTATTGGATTCATCTCCTTACCTCCACCTTGCATCCTGTCTTTGCTGATATATAGCTAGACTTGGTCACCAACTTGGAAACTATGCTCCATCCGATGCTTGTCATGCCTTGCCTTATACTTGGCTTGGCTCTTTTCCAGTTGTTCCTATACTGCCTGGTGAATCTCTTGGATTTGTTTAATGAACTTGGTTGCCTTGTCCACATCACTGTGTCCATCAACTGCTATGTATTTACCAAAGACAAAATCCAAGGGAGACCTTGGTGTGAAACCAAAACAGGTCTCAAAAGGAGAATGTTTAGCTCGGTTGTAAGCATGCTGCACATAACATAAATTTTCATCTCAAAGTTTGGGATGCTTGCTGTAATAACTTCTGAGAAACTCGATCATTGTCTTGTTGACCACTTATATTTGACCATATATTTGTGGATGAAAAGTTGTGCTTTTCTTCAGTCTGGTGTCCATCAATTCCCACAAACTTGACCAAAATTTCCCAACAAATCGAGTATCTCGATCAGATATTATGGAAGTGGGTAATCCAAAATGAACCCATACATGCAGAAAGAACAACTTTGCAATTTGTTTAGCTGTAATCTGTTTGTTACAAGGTATTAAAATACACATTTTGCTAAACCTATCCACAAAAACATATAAATAGTCATGACCTTTCCTAGATTTAGGTATTCCTCCAACAAAGTCCATGGAAACACTTTCCAAAGGATGAGAAGGAACTGGTAGTGGAGTGTACAAGCCTAGTTTTCCATTGTCGGGCTTGCTTTTAGCGCACATGGTACACCCTCTTACATATCTAGAAACTGTCTCATTCATTTTTGGTAAATAATAAAATCTTTGCAGCTGTGCAATCGTTTTACTTACACCAAAGTGACCTGATATTAGAGAAGTGTGTGCTTCTCGAATTATATTTACTCTTTCAGTTTGTGGAATGCATAGCTTCCCACAATGATACAAGTGTTGGTCCTTAATATGATAATACAATTCTTCTACCCATTTTCCTTGACTTAAAGTTGCATATACATCTTTAAAATCTATATCTTGAGCATATTGTTCAATGTAGCTTTCATGCAATACTGAATTATGCTTAAGTATAGTAGGTGCATTTATAATTGGTCTAGATAACACATCTGCAACTTTATTGTGTATGCCCTTTTTATATCTAATGACTAAATGAAACTGTTGTAGAAAACCCATCCATCTATAGTGTCTTGATAGCTGCAACTTAGTTTGGGAGTGTAGATATTGAAGTCGTTGATGATTAGTATGTATAGTTGTCTCTCTGACCATTAAGTAATGTTTCCACTTTTTCACACTCTGTACTAATGCATACAATTCTTTATCATATGTAGTATAGTTAACTACTACATAATTAAATGTCTCAGAATGATAACATATGGGTTTACCGTGTTGCATCAACACTACTCCCATGGCATAGTCATTGGCATCTGTTTCAATCTCAAATGGTCTTTGAAGATCGGGTAGTGCTAAAACTGGTGCTATATTAATGTTTTCTTTGAAGGTGTCGAAGGATTTCTGATGTTTGCCTCCCCACTGAAACACCTTGTTCAATCCTGTTAAATCATGTAAGGGAGTTGCAATTAAGGAAAAGTTATAAATAAACTTTCTCCAATATTGTGCTGCTCCTAAGAAGCTTCTAACCTCTGTAGCAGATTTGGGTTTAGGCCAGTTTACAATGACTGCAACCTTAGAGGGATCTATCTTCAATTCATCACCCCCTACTATATGTCCCAAATAATTCAAAGATGTTTTTCCAAATTCACATTTTGAGAGTTTAACATAAATTTTTTCCCTTTTCAAAACATCCAGTGTCTACTTATCATGCTTTAAATGTTCTTCCCGCGTTTTGATAAATATAAGAATGTCATCCAGATATACAATAACAAAATCATCAAGAAAAGGTCTGAGTACATCATTCATTACTCTCATGAAAGTAGCAGGAGCATTAGTTAAGCCAAAAGGCATAACTAGCCACTCATACAATCCCTGCTTCGTTTTGAAAGCAGTATTCCATGCATCTTGCTCTACAACTCTGACTTGATGATAGCCACTATGCAAGTCTAACTTGGAAAAATAAACAGCCTATTTCAACTAATCTAAGAGATCATATATGCGAGGAAGGGGATAATGATTTTTGATTGTTATCTTATTCAGTGCTCATTAATCAATGCACATTCTCCACGAGCCATCTTTCTTCTTCACCAAAACAATTGGAGACCCACATGGTGATGTGCTCGGTCTGATGAACCCTTTCTCGAGTAGCTCCTGTACCTTCTTCTTGATTTTTGCATTCTCTAAAGCGGACAACCTATACATTCCGATGTTAGGCAATGGAGCATCTTGCTACAAATTAATTTCATGCACTATTTCCTTTTTGGGTGCCAGACCTTTAGGTTCTTGAAACAATACATCATATTCTGAAACAACTTTTTCTAAATCAGCTTGCTATTTAGCATCACAGCCCTCAAATACATTGATTTTATCGGGTTTCTTTTCCTTTACAAGCATCAGTCAAAATTGTTTTCATGAATTTACAATTCGTTTCATCTGCCCTGAGTTTATGAGAGTATAATTATTCTTGAGCTTATGAGCTCTTACAATATATTCGATTCCATCTTTAACGAGTAGATACTTGTTCTCAGCTCTATAGAAAATGGCTTTTCTATCATACAAGTAAGGACTTCCTAAAACAGTTCCACATATATCTAAAGGAACTATATCTAACTCATCCTCATCTACAAATGCTGACCCAAAAGAAAACTTAAGTTTACATTGTCTAGTCACTTGTAGCTTTGCTTTATCACATAGCCAACCTAATGGATATGGTTTCTTGTGAGGTGTGGTTAGTAATCCCAACTTCTTTACAATTGCTTCAGAAATTAAATTTACTTGTGAGCCACTATCAAACAAAGTATCAATCTTTTGATGATTGGAAATAACTCGAATATGAAAAAGCTCACATCTTTTTCTCTCATTTTCTTCATTATCATTAGATTGTGTAGAATTACTAGTAGATGCTTCAAAAATTTTACCTTTTATACCTATGGCTGCAATTGTTGCTTCATCTCCTGAGTCTGACCCCAAATCCTTTTGAATAGCTGCAGCAGTCTTCTTCTTCTTGCCCTTGAACTTCTTAGCTTTCAGCTCCGGATGTAGAATCCAACAGTGTTCATCATCATGCCCATCCTTGTTACATTGAGTGCATGAAGACTTGTTTTTCTGCACAGTGTTTGTCTTCCTCTCTTTCCATTTTTGTTTTCTTTTCTCCTTATTTTTGCTTGCAGTGGGTTGGGATGATCTCTCAACTTCTAGGTTCCCATTCTTACCTCTAGCTTCGAGATGCGTAGCTTGAACGAATACTTCATCTATACTCGTGGGATTAAACATGAGGATAGTGTGCCTCATGTAGCTGTGTAGAACACCTATATACTTCAACAAAATCTCATGTGAGTCTAAAGAAATTACTAGAATCAAAGCTATTTTCATTAATTCTTGGGTGTAACCTTGTACACTTTGCCCTTTTAGTTGTTGAAGAGTTTGCCAACTCATCATGGTTTTCTGCATGTAGGCTAGTGGATATAATTGCTTTTTAATTGCAGAAAAAAATTCACTCCAGACAGAAAGAATCTTACCATGTTTCTTCATGTCAGCTTGTGTCTTGCCTTTCCACCATACCAAAGCAGTGCCTCTAAGGCGTAGGCTAGCCAGCTGAATCTTACTCTTGTCTGAGTCAATGCTCTGTACTCTACAATAAAAATCAATCTGTATGATCCAATTATCTAGCTTCTCTGCATTTAACTCTCCATCATATATTGGTAAATCAAATGTAACATCTAATTTAATCAAAGATGTCTTCTTTTTATTTTCAGGGCTATTAGGAGGTGTGAGGAATTTTTCTTCTTTCCCTTTTCCTTTGGAGTGGTCATGGAGGAGAGATTCCTCTACTCCTTTGTCTTGTTTGGAGCTTGATGAATCTTCATCTCTATGTTTATTATAGTCCCTATACATTTCCTCCACCATGGATTTCAGGGTCATAAAACTATCCATGAACTGGGAGTCTGATTCCAAGGGATTTTCTTCTGACATTTTCCTCTTAGAATGGACTCTTCTAATTTCCGGGTTATTTTCAGCCAATTCTCCTTCTCCTAATTTAAGCTTTGATTTAGTTAGAATTCAACAACAAAATCCAGCACAAGCTTGTCTAACCTTAATAAATTTGAGCTCTGATACCACTTGATCTGGAATTTGTCCAGGATAAAGAATGAAAGGTATTACAGACTCATGTGCATGGATGTGCCTATGTTACTTTATGCAATAGATCGATAAGATTGTGAAATACATAGACACTGAGGCAATCATAGAAAACATAACAGTCAAACATGTAAACTAAACAAGTTTAATAAGGAGTTCACCCAATGCTCCTGGGCTACGTCTCCTAGTCCAGTATTTCAGTGGTGGCCTCTCTATTATGTTTTCAAGTAGAGTTTTACAATAGTGAGCTCAATTTGAGTCTCACTAACAGAATGAAGTCAGTAGGAATGGAGTACACAGACTCTCCTTACTAAAACTCGACCTTTGAGGGTCATAGTAGTATGACAGACCTATGCCGAGGAGCTTGATTGAACCTTTCAAGCCTTCAATGGAGTACACAGACTCTTTGACCCTCTCTGGCTCTGTCTGGCTCAATGCTACCTTTAGGTCAGCTCGGCTTCTACTCTCTATTCCCTACTATTAGCCTTTTGCTTCTCTGTGTGTTGCCTCTCTGTATGCTGCCTTTTTTCCTGCTTCTGTCAGTTTATGGCTTTAAAGCCAGTCTGCTCTTCGACTACTCGTTTCCACTTCTTGGCCTTCTACTTTCCTTTCCTTTGTCCATTTGAATTCCTTTTCTCTGCATCATCATCACCGGGTAACGCCTCGTGGGGAGGTGGCCACTTGTTTTCTAATGAACTGGGTGTCAGATTCCTTAAATCATATTCGAATGGCCATTAATTCTGTTGCTTCAATATCACCCGCGAACACGAATCGTTTGCCAACTCATCATCCACGTCGGATGTCAAATCCCTATCATCTTGCTTTTTGACCTATCAAATCTGGTCAGTCATCAGGGCATATCTCCACCATCAATCTAGACCTCCTAGATCCTATGGTCGTCCTTCATATCGGGTGGACAAGTCACACGACATTTACCCGTCTGATGCAGGCAATTTTCTCTCTCTTCCGTTGGACGCGTGTCGCTCGGTGTGTGGCATCGAGCAGGACTCAGTCAAAACTGCTTACTGCCTTGAAGCCTTCCGATATCCTACTGGTTTTGGGGAATCCCGCGCTATGAAACTAAAATAGTTACTTTTCCAAGTTTTATAGTGTTTTTGGGTCTGAGCGTTTCAGGGCTTTCCTTCACTAAAGGGGACGCCCTGCGATACGCGATTAGCACTATCAAAATCCACCTCTGTTTCCCAAATTAGCCTTCGATTTTGCCAATTTTGTGCCATTGTGCTTTACCATGGGCCAATGGTCTGTGCGCTTGACCGAGGGTCCTCGTTGCTCCACTTTGGCCACAACTGCAATTGTTATGAGGATTCCTTCTGATAGCTTCGATCTTTTCTAGGACTTGAATCTTTTAGCATAATTTGAAACAGTCATGAAAACTTGGATAGTTTCTAGGATCCAATTCAGATCAAAAAATGAAGCCCCTCTCAAGCATAGTTTTTCCTTTATTTCAATTTTGTATAAAAATGAAACCTATTCTCATGATTGCCAATTTTATCAACCTATTTCTGCTAGATGAGCCTTGGTTTTTTCATTCCATTGTCACCATCTGATTGGACGATCATACACTTTCAGTTAGATTTTTACCCTTACCTGGAGAACTATTGCGCTGAGTGGTCTTGTTATATTGCCTCTTGACCTTTGCATTTTTTGAGCAGTTACATCATGACTAGAACTAGTTGCTACCCTTTATACCAGTCATTCCTCCAAGAGTATTCCTCTTTCAGCTCATTTCAAACTCTCAAAACATGAAAAGGTTGTTGAGAATTTGTCTTTTTGAACTAGTTAAAGTAAATGAAAATATGTCTTCCTAGTATAAGTTTAACCCTTTTCTGGACTAGGATAAACTATTTACGAAAAATGAATAATTTAGTCGAACATGACTAAAAGGTTCTCCCAAGTAACCTTTTATGCCTTTTCAGACTCAAGAGACTAAATTTACGAAAATGAACCTTTTGGAGTTTTTCTTTTTGCCTCTTTTTCAAACTCTATAAACATGAAAAAGAAGTTGAGTTACACCTTTGTTGGACTCGTAAAACCATCAAACAATGTTGGACTCGTCGAACATGATGGGACTGAGCCACTCTATAAAAACCTTGGTAAAAATTCCATGTAAATAAAAGTTAATAAAGGTAAAATAATAACCACGCCTATGAGACACTTATTCCAAGCTGGACATTGGGCAAAATCATCCTAGTGTGGGTGTTCACTTGGTTTATTATGGCAGAGTAAATTGGAAAAGGCAAAGGCTTTGGAAAGGCATGAGGCATTAATTGGCATTCTATTTAGGAAAATAATGGAAATTAGGAGAAAGGAAGGTAAAGGGTCATAGGTTGCATGTGAGGAGGAAAATGAAGGAAAATAATTGAAAAATGAATAAAGTAAAGGCCTCATTAATAAAAAGGCTTATGAGGATCAGTTGGAACCTTTTGTCAATTCATTTTTGGATCTCTCTCTCTATTCTCTCTCTCTCTCTCTCACACACTTTTGGACACTTATAGTTTTCTTGTATCACTTCACCATTGAATCAAGAAAAGCGAAGAAGCAAAGAAAAGCAAGGATCAAGCAAGGAAGAGCAGGATCAAGCAACTACTGTGGGATTATTTTCATGTATTGATTTGCATGTGTGATTTCCTTGCTAGTTTTGGAATGCATGGTTATGCATGTGTGCTCTTGGCTCTCTTGTTATCATTGGCATGGGTTTTTCCAGGTGTGACAATGTTCTTCAGCCTTACCTTGCCATTTCCAGATAACCATGTTGTGATGGGTTATCTTGTATTTGGTTGAGCTGGATTGTCGGATGGTTTCGATACTGAGTGAGGTGGTCTCTGAAAGAAATAAAACATGGCCTAGTGATCCATGAATCGGATTATGGATTGTGGTAAATCCTTGGCCTAGTAACTCTTGAACCAGATTCTGGTTCGCGTTAAAGCCAAATTTTTTGTTACCTTGGTGGGCCTAGGAATCCTCAATCGGTGAATGGAGAGATATATGGTAAAGCCTAGAGGTGGGTGCCCTCAATCATGCCTAGGAATCCTTAGCTAGTGAATGGCAGGATATACAGTAAATCCTAGAGTGTGAGGTCTCGGTTAGGGCCTAGTGATCTCGTGTGAATTGAGGTAAAGCCCAGAGATTAGGAGACAGGAAAATTCCTCACAATGTAGGTGGAGAAATATGGTGTCATCCATGCTTTTTTATGGCCTAGTCTGCCAGTGTGGATTGCAGTAAAGCCTAGTTCTATTGATGAGGGTGATGTGGTGTAGCCTCGGGGAGCCCCGGTTGATTTTTGGTTATGAGTCCCACATTCATGCTTGGAATATGGCATAAGGGTGATTGGCTGAAAGAAAGATTTGGTTCAACCAATCGATGGTCGGGTGGTTCGAAGAAGTCCCATACCTGGTCAGATTTTGCATTCATTAATAAAAGTTCATTCTCCTTGGTATTTCATCTGTAAATTTACTGGTTTATATGTGGATTCTATGGCTATTGTAGCCTTATTATTTATGTTGTTTATATGTTGGTGATGAGTACGTTTTATGACAATGCTGATGTATGGATCTCATCGTGTTTTGATTTGTAAATGAATGAACAATGAATATATGACCTAATAGATGATAATGCAACTAATGTGATAAGACATAAATGATTCTTAGCAATTATCAAATAAGTATGAGACCCCTATGCTCAAAATTGTTGTTATGACCTGTAGAATGCATATTTGTGACATGTTTGATGAAATTCCTGTTATGGCTAGTAAGGGTCCATTTAAGTACTTATTCAAGTATTTGTATTAGTATCATTGTTTTGATGTTAATTTTTATTTAGAGAAGTTCCATGGAGTTCTGGGTAGTGGCCTAAGTCTTGCCCCTAAAAGGGTGGCACAAAATATGGAGTCACAGGCTCTGAACTAGATAAAAAGGACCCTAGTCACTTGCATGCCCTTGTTGTGAGAGTGATTGGAGGGTCCTAGTCACATGCATGCCCATGTCATAGGAGCGACTGAGGCTCTAGTTTAGTAAAATGTTAAGTTGCCTCAGGGGTTGGTCACCTAGAAAGGTTGGTTGGCTCTTGGAGGTTCTGTAGCATGTGTGGAAGGTCAATTTGTTTTTTTTTTGTCAGTTCCACTTCCTTAACTGTACATGGGGATTTGAGTCAGATCATAGTAGCCTCTCATCACAATTTTACCCAAGTGGACCAGTTGACTTGGGTAAATGTGAGAGAAGGGTATTACACACTCCTTCTTAGGGTTCATTAAATATACTTAGAAGGATTCATCCGAAGGATGAACTTATAGATTAAGCATATGTTATCCTCCTCAATATTGTCAAATATAAAGAGGTACTAGCTATAAATGGTTGGGAAATTAGGAAAACAAGGTGCTTAACCTATTAATGGCAGCAAGTTGCTATTGAACATGACACTCTTTCACTTCATCTCCATGATTATTGGGTTGGGGAATCTACTTGCCTATTTGGTTAATCACACCATATTAAAGACCTTCGTAATCTGTTTTGAGTCAATGTTTCCAACTCCATAAAGTGTCGTCGATATGTTTAAGAGAAGCCTTCAATTGACATTTGCTACAATACTCTCAAGCCTTCTTTCATGTCTGTCATTCTTGAATGATCTCTACATTAACATCATTTTGTCTCAAATTTTGATACCTGTTTTGTGTCATTGATGAGGGATACATCAAGGCCCTCTTATAATGGGCCACTTCATGTTGACATCATATCATTATCCAGTAAGTTGACTTAGAAACTCCTTTTGGTACCTTGGAGTTTGCATACCTCAATGAAAAGTTTCCTCACTTTCAGCGATAGGTTTTCATCATTGGTATATGACCGAGAGATTATGTGTGGTGTTTGACTTCAACTCATTCATTCACACCTCATGGATTGTGCTATAGTACCTTGAGGGATATTATCATTATTAGTGGTTTCTCTCGCATATATTAACAACTTACATCATTGGACTGTATTTAGATGGTGTCAACCATGTTTTACTCCATCTCATTTATTCATATGGCTAGACACATACTGTCGAGTGACAAGGTAGAAGACCCCATATCTAGTTCCATCCATCCGAGATGCAATTTCAAGGTTCATAAAAGATTACAAAGTATGATGGCTATGATCATCCAGTCAATCATTACAAGCACAGGTCCACACTCTATCATCAGTGGATGAGACTTATTTGATCTTTGTACATGTATATTGGCTTATATCTTAATTATGGGTATGCCTCCCTCAATGATGATATCATGATGATATTGAAGAATCTATTCTTGATCCAGACTTGTCACAAGGTAAAGCACTTCAGTCGTCATCCACTTCTTCTCACTTTGTACTTTAGGGGGAAATTTGTTACAGGTCATTTTGTTGCATCCAATCAAATGGCTTGAAAATTGAATCAATCAACATCCTTAACACCTTGCAATTATCCCTTTACAAATCCCTAAGCATTACCTCTCTAAAAAGTCCTAGTTTCTGGGTTAATCAACTCAAAAACTAATTTTTTCACCCCAACGCACCCTACACTTCAATCCACCTACAATGGTTACAAGTTTCATAATTGAGCACCTACACTAACTAGCATAGGTTTCTCTCCTTTGCAAATGTGATGGTTCTAGAACTTCGAGAAAATTAAAAAATATTTACGAAACTTCTCCTTCTAGAAGCTTCTAAGGTGGTTTTAACCATTTACCATTCATAGATATATCGAATTCCTACTCTACAAGCCTTATCTCTTATCCTTAGAGCTTATCCTCCTTCATATGTGGATCTCAACCATAGATTGGTAAATCCTAAGTAACCACTTTTACCATATAAATTCATTGCCTCCCATAGAGTTTGGTTTGTCTTTTAGAGATTACTAGTGCCCTCATGCTGCTACTTTGAGCTTAAGGAATCATCATCCATTGATGCATTAGGGTTGAAGTTGAATTTTTTCTTTGTGGCAAGGGAGGACAAGATATTTGGGGAGACATCCTCAAATTCAAGCATCTATAAGTGGTTGTAACTCTTATCTTTCATTTATTAATACAAAAAACACTATGTTTTCCTATACTTGTGTCAATTTGATTCTTATGTATTTAAATTCCTTTTGACTCATTGATTAGAGACATTAGTTTATGCCATGTGGATATTGTATCTCTCTTGCTTGTTTTAGTCATTTTTGCAAGTTCCATTTATAGCTCTTGGAGCTAGAGTTGGAGCTTACAAGAAAGGAGAAGAATATGGATTGCTACAAATTCCAGGTAGGTATTTCTTCTGTATTCCAATTTATCTAAGGAAAACATTGATCTTTTTTCCCCAATTGTTTCTAGATCAGGCCACTAGATTTATGGAGTTCGCTTTTGTCCACAAAAGAGAATTTTCCACATAACATTGTCTCTGAATTGAAATATCAACAATTAATAGACTTGGATTCACAATGAGGAAAATGAAGATATACTTTTGCATATAATAATTCTTAGAAACATACCCCCTTGGTGAGACTAATATCTCCAGAAGAAGAAGAAGATGGAAGTTAAGATGACAAACCATCACGATCTATAAGAACCCAATTTTCCAAGTATTTGGACAAAAGATTTCAAACCAATAATAGATTTGTAACTCTTGTAAGTGTTGAATTTGAAAACAAAGTGTGTCCCTTGTAATTCAATCATATACCAAGTTTCACGTAGGGATCAGCATAATAGTTGAGACCATTCAACCTATTTAATTATTTTAGTATGCCATACTAGCAGGACAACCCCTAAGTACAAATAAAATAATACATAATCCACCTTCACAAATAGACATTGGATTGAGGCATATACCACTCTATAAGGGAGAAGAGGAGCCCAAAAAGCATTGTTTTTTTGTGAGAAGTTTTGAACAATTAATGATGTTATAGATGAACATAAGAAAATGTAACGACTTTCAACAATCGTCGGAAAATAGCCTTAACATTGTTCATGGAATTCACAGAGAACTAGACCAAAATAAATAATGATATCGAAAGCAATTTCCTCTCCTTGTTTAAATCCCAATATGTAAATCACCTTGCAACACAAAAGCTAAAAGAGATTAAACAAAGAACATAGGAAACAATTAGAGAATATGACAAAAGGTTTAAGGATTTGTTGAGTCAAATCCCATACACCGTTGAAAAATCTCTCCAGGTCCAATGGTATGTTGTTGGATTATCACAAAGAATTTGAGGGCCTCTAAGAATGCATGAAATCACATCATGTGAGGAAGCACTAAAAAAGGCCCAACATAAAAATAGATGATGACTAGTAGTTGACCTCCTTCTTGATTGACAAAGGAATAGTAGAAAAAATGAGCACCTGCAACAATCTCTTTTGAATCTACCAACGAAGAAAATGGATTTATCGTACACTAATTGTAGAAATGAAAGGAACACAAAGGATAATTGTAAATTTGTAGACTATTTTGAACAAGATGTCCAACACGTTCAAATAGTCATATATTACGAATATTCCAAGTCATGTAGAGGCATACCACAAGAGAGCGTCAATAAAATTTAAGAAATACAAAACCTAAATGGTGTGCTATACGTGAAGACAACATCCATTCCACTTAGGAATTCCAATTGAATGGGAGAAACAAACAAAACTATCACATTGTATACCATACACAGGCATCCAAATAATTGATAATTCCAACAACACAACAAGGCAAAGGAAATTATTATCAAGGTGGAGGAGGATTTGGTGGAAGAAGAGGAGGTTCAATGGAAAAGTTCAAGGACATTAGGATGAATATGTTGCTTCATGTGATGGAAGGAAGGCCATACTAGGCCTAGCTTCCCCTTGAAGGATACAACTAATATTCAATTATGAAAATGCGTGGATTGGGTGATCATTCTTTAGAGGGTTGTCCTCAAATACTAGAGAAAGTAATTAATAAAAGAGTTTAAAATATAATCCACTCCATTCCAAAGCAAGAGGTACTGATCTCCAAAAATTTACAAGTCATCACTAGATCAAGAGTAGGACACGAGAATAACCACTAAGAGGTACTTCTCAATATCATAACATGAAACAACACGATGAAAAAGTAAAACAAAACCTTAAGAATGAAGTTGGGAAACACCGATCAACTAAAGAAAATGTATTAGAAGAATTTCTAGAATTGTTAAAAGAAGATCAATTGGTCAGATGATTGATTGAACTCCTATGTATAATTAAAGGTTATAATGAGGAGAAAAATATGTACAAAAACTTTTTCCAATTATATCATGGTAGAAAATTAGATGACTATAACCCTTTAGTAGCCCTCAAGTTCATGTTAAATCAAGTTTTATTCAATTTCGTGTTGCAAGTTAATATTATTCCCCAAGAAACATGAATAAAATGGGGAAGACCAACCTTACAGAGAATGACTAACTAATTGAAATTAGAAAACCAAATATTTATTGAACCTATCATAATGGTCTAATAGATGAAAAAAACAATAATCGTATTCTAACCTCAGTCGACTTTGAATTAATCAACTTACTTAAAAGTATATCAACTTATCTAGCCTTGATGGAATACAATGGCATCAGAACATGAAAGAAACAATTTCCCTAGAAAGAGATAAAATAAAACTAAAGGGAAACAAGAGAAAATTCATAATCTATCTTAACCCATGTGAAGGGAAACCTTGGGTAGAAACCTGGGATGGTGACACATAAACAAGATTATTATATCAAATTTTGCAGGAAGACAAAGAAAGCATGGAGTCAAATGCATTTAGAGAAATCTTCTCAGGGTCACCACTCTCCATTGACCAAAACTTAGACACAGAGCTATATGAATGGTAGATAAAGAAATATGAATCTAAAGCCAATAAATGTTGGACAATTGAAGTTATACTTAATGAAAATGTCTAACCTTATTTCACAATAAATGATGTACCTACTATTCAAGAAAAGAAGTTGAGGGAAACTCCAACCCTAATTCCATATGACCTAAGGAATAACTATGGTACCCCACTAAGATTTAAAAAATAATAATACCCTATAACTCATATTTAATAAGTAACTAAGTTGATAGGAGAATAAGGTAGAATTCCTTAAGGAGTGGAAAAGTAATCTTTTCTCTATCGGAAAATTTGTGGACCAAAAAATATCCTTCCTGTAGATTTAACCATTTATCTAGAACATCTATGTCTATTTGGCTTTTAAATGATAGAATGTAAAAATTAAATTGTATCTTAGAGGGGGCGGTGCTTTCGAAGTGACTGTTGGATGAAGATACATCACCCAATGGTATCTGCCGAGGGATCTAGGAAAAAATATCCATCATCTCATCCCTTTGTCGCTCAAGGGCTGCATTGAGAAACAATTTGATAGGATCTCCTGCTCCCTCGTCTTTCTTTTCTTTTTCTATGGGAGCCTTCAAGGTCGATGAAGATAGTCTTGGAAGGGTTCAAGAAATTTGAGTCCCAACTCCTTATGCCCCAACCTTGTTGTGAACATGCAAAGAAATACAGATAAAGAGAAGACTGCTCTGATACCATTGATCTAGATTTATGAAGGAACGAAATGAAATACATATTTAAAAATAAAAACACAAAGACAGAGTGAAATTGAACTTCAACTAATAAATAAAAAATGTTGAGAATTGCATACATGTAGAAAGAAAGAAAATTAGCTCAAATGATGGTAGCTTATCTTTAAGAAAAGATGTGGCAGATAAATGCCTTTTGAACTATGTAAAAATGATGTTTGGAGGCCTTTTTATCATGATGAAACAATAAGAAACCCTAAAAATCCAAAAACCTAACCCTAGGATATGAAGCACAAAAAAATATGGGCCCCGTTGGGGTTAGTTGGAACGTCAACTTCTCAAGGTCATAACTTTGGCATACCTTCTTTTTTGGCGTGTACGATATCCTGTCAAAAAGGTGTATCCAAGGAAAAATTTCAATAGAAATCATGGATCTTAGATCCATGCTTTCCCATTTTGTAAAAAAATACCGTTTAGGGCCTCAAAATGGCTCCAGAAATTCAAGACCCAAAAACTGCCAAAAATAGAAAACTTCTGCAATAAGAAACTTTGCTGAAAAATAGGAAACTGATAGAAAAAAATGCTAGGGGTCCAAGTGGAATAGGTGGGTGGTCACCAATATCCACCTGAATCATGGAAACTACTACTAACAAGGAAAGCCACTTGGGGGCCACAGGATGAGCACGATGTGGAAGCCTTACTGACATGGCAAGGGTTTATTGGCCAGACTTTAAACAACCATAAATTTTGACCCAGGAGTTTGTTTTTCAATAAAATGTATATCGTCGGAAAGCTCTAAACGAGATAATGGCAATGGTTGAATTTGTTCTAAGTTTTAAGAAAGTTGGTAAATAATAATTTTTTAAGACCTCATTTCCATGACAAGACTATGGAGGTTGGGTATTAATTAAAGTAACACCTACTAGTGTTGTAAAATGGTCCAAGGGGGTTGATGGGGTGTTATAAAGTCGTATCAGAGTAGAAGATTCAACATTGAACTTTTGGATCAGACAAAGTTGGGACTTTGATGTAGTGTAACAATGTGTAGAGCTCTGCTACATAGTATAGTATTTGAACATGAATGTTGCTATGTGATGTTTATAACAATTGAATCATGGATTGCATGGTATGACATTTTAATAGGTTAAGTTGCTTTGATAAGTGCACTAACTTGCAAACTTGAAGTTTCGGATGTTCTTATAGTTGTATGCTTGTGGCAGGATTACCAAGGCTATAACGAATGTTTTTATTGATATTAACAATGAACTAACAATTAAGTGTGTATGATAACACATAAGATAAGAGGAAACTAAGGAACAACTTTGAGTGCAAACTTTTCCTCAAGTTTTGCACTCAAAATAAGTTTGCATTTTGAGTTGATCCCTCTCTACTCATGGTCAATCCTTAGATAGATCTATGTTGGTATATTAGCAACAATTAAAAAAACACATAAAAACAAGAGAGTTAAATACCTAATATGTGTCACTTTTTAATATGTAACATCTTTTTAATATGTAATGTTTTCATGATTAAAATTACAAAATTCATACAATGACAGGAAGTTTTTGACCGTGAGAAAAAATTCTTGAAAGTGCGAAACAATAAAGATAACTTTGTCAAAAAAAATTGTTCAACAGTTAAGATCAAAGATAATGAAAGTTAATGGTAGCTAGCTACTTACAAATTTCAATTGGATTTCAATCTTCAATATGAATAATGGAACCAAATCACATGAGAATGAATCAGTTCATAGCTTTAATACAATGTTGAACTAGTAGAAGGTTACCAAATAATTAATGATAGTGAATCAGTGCATTGATCTAATACCAAGATAACCCAACAACAAAGATAAAAAATCATAGATGGCAGAAAACGATGAGAGTTACAATTGTTTATTTTTAACAGAAATGAGAATTTTTAGTAAATGGATAACTTTTAAATATGGGCTGCCAAGATTACATTAGATACAATTACGTTATAAATGCTTTATAAACTGCTAATATTACATCATATACAAATATTTCATAAATACCACAACTTGCTTATTACAACATATTTCAGTAAACTTAAACCCACACCACTAACACCACTAACGAAAAACAACTTGCTTAACAAACCACTCAAACTAAGTTGCTTTAACAACCCAAGCTAATTTAATAAAACACAAAAAAACATATCTCAAATTCTGATAATCAATACATAACTCATTTCAAGTTCTAATCATCAATGCATTAATTGTCTGGTTGTCCCCATGGTTGTCTCAATCTGTAAGAATTTCGTAACGACAGAGAGGGCACTCTTTTTTGACATGAAGCCAATTGACGATGCATTGGGCATGATAAGTATGGGTACAGGCTAATTGGTTGGCCGCTTGACCCACATCAATCATTTCAAGGCAGATACAACACGGTGAATCCACACCATCCTTAGGAGGGCAAACGATGTGGACTGTTGTCAACCTATCAGTTGCTTCCCTCAGTGTTGCAGGAGCGCTTCCATCATCGTTTTCAATAAAAACTTCGTCAACAATTCTTTGAAATTCTTCAATCCCGTAATCTTCATCACCATCCTGACCAAAACTTAAGTCAAATTCTTCAATCCCGTAAACTTCATCACCATTTTGACCAAAAATAATGTCAACAGGCATAAATCCTGGAGGCGGTAAGAAATCTTGATCACCATTTTGACCAAAAATTAATTCAACGCGCCTCGAGAAATCTGCCTCATCATTCAAAAGCCTCGAGAAATCTGCATCATCATTCACAGAGTCGCCTTCCCACGCATTGTGATTTTCATACGCTCCGACTGTTGGGTGATTAGAATTTTGATCTTCATACTCCATTTTAGCTCAGGGATGGTACTCAATGTATTAATTGCCTGGTTGTCCCCATGGTTGTCAATTTCGTAACGACAGAGAGGGCACTCTTTTTTGACATGAAGCCAATTGACGATGCATTGGGCATGATAAGTATGGGTACAGGCTAATTGGTTGGCCGCTTGACCCACATCAATCATTTCAAGGCAGATACAACACGGTGAATCCACACCATCCTTAGGAGGGCAAACGATGTGGACTGTTGTCAAACTATCAGTTGCTTCCCTCGGTGCTGCAGGAGCGCTTCCATCGTCGTTTCCAATAAAAACTTCGTCAACAATTCTTTGAAATTCTTCAATCCCGTAATCTTCATCACCATTTTGACCAAAACTTAAGTCAAATTCTTCGATCCCGTAAACTTCATCACCATTTTGACCAAAAATAATGTCAACCGGCATAAATCCTGGAGGCGGTACGAAATCTTGATCACCATTTTGACCAAAAATTAATTCAACACGCCTCGAGAAATCTGCCTCATCATTCACAGAGTCACCTTCCCACGCATTGTGATTTTCATGCGCTCCGACTGTTGGCTGATTAGAATTTTGGTCTTCATACTCCATGTTAGCTCAGGGATGGTACCAAATTAGGTCAGAATTTTTTCTTCTCCAAAACTGCGATGAAAAAAAAAACAGAATAATATAAAAACCTGTGTACAGATTACAAAATCTGGAGTGATCAAAATTGACTGTGTTACATTAACAATTTGCCTGTTAAAATAATCATAATAAAGAAAAACCTGCAATCATATGGAGGTGGTACACAACCTTCTTAACTCCTTTATCTCTCATACCAATCTGATAAATAGGCAGAGGATATGTTTCTGTGTACCAATCTGATAGATGGGCAGAGGAGGAAACCAAATTGCTTTATTTAATGGCTAAACCGTTAAAAATAACTATACTAATTTTTAACTCTCACACTAAATTAACTTTAACAAGAATTTAAATCTGATGACTTCATTTCGACTAACGCGATAATAGTTTACAGATTTATGTGGTGTGATGTTTGAGGTTTTGAATTTGGATATTTCACATTCTTCATTTTTAGGTTGTTTAAAGTTTCAAGTCTAGAATAAAATTCATCATCAGAATCTCAAATACTAATAGGATTTTTATAAATTGATTCTGAACACTAAGTTTCTAGAGTCTAAAACGACTGATCATCAGAACCTCAAATACTAATAAATTTTTTGTAAATTAATTCCAAACACTAAAATTCAAGAGACGAAAATTGACAATAAATTTTTTTTTATTATTTCTATCTATCTGCACTACAGAATTATAGATATAGATAATGCTTCCATAGATTTAAACATAAAGATAATACTTCCACAAATTTAGACACTAGTAAAACTTTTACAAATTGATTCTTAATGCCAAAATACAATATACTTATTTTACAAAGTAACTCCAACCGAACTGAACTCTTCTCTTCACTGCGGAAAGATTATTTTATAACACAGTATGCTTATTTTACTGTTCGTAATATTTCTTACCTCTTCGCGTAGATCTTGAAAACACAACATAACAAAGAAATTATAACGTGTTTCTTCCGGGAGATGATAATAAAAGAGCTCCTGAATTATGAATCTGTCATACAAAACATATCACACTCAAATCAAAATGTTTTTTATAAGTAGGACTTCCGCGTAAATTACATAAAGAGAGATATTTAGTAAGTTAAATAGTTTGAGGAGAGCCTCCAACCGCTAACTTGACCAACTGCTAATTTGACTCTAAAACCAAGGTCGAAATTATTTTATTAATTTAATTAGTAATATTTATGACCAATATATTTTTAATGGGTATTTTTATTTATAGTTTCTTTTGCTATATAATGGCACCCAACATTTCATAATCATTTGCCACATTTGGGTTTTAGGAATATTTATTTTACATTGATTTAATACTGGTGGTGGGGATTAAATTTTATTTTGATTTAAATTTGATTAATTGTGATATTAAATTGCTAATTTTGTGTAAAAAGTTGAAATTTATAATATTAATGGGTTTATAATTTTTTATTTTACAGTGATTTTAATACGAGTCGTGAGATTAAAGTTTGGTTTGGTTTAAATTTGATTAATTGTGAGATTAAATTGTAAATTTTGTTGAAAAGTTGAAATTCATAATATTAATGGGTTTTATGATTATTTATGTTATATTAATATTAATATGGGTTATGGGATTAAACTTTATTTTGATTTAAATTTGATTAATTTTAATATTAAAATGCAAGTTTTATGTGAAAGAATGAAATTTATAATATTAATGGGTTTTATCATTATTTATTTTACATTAATTTTAATATGGTAGGGGATTGAAGTTTATTTTGGTTTAAATTTGATTAATTTTGATATCAAATTGCAAATTTTGTGTGAAAAATTGAAATTTATAATATTAATTAAGAGTTTTATGTGAAAGAATGAAATTTATAATATTAATGGGTTTTACCATTATTTATTTTACATTAATTTTAATATGGTAGGGGATTAAAGTTTATTTTGGTTTAAATTTGATTAATTTTGATATCAAATTGCAAATTTTGTGTGAAAAATTGAAATTTATAATATTAATTAAGAGTTTTGTTTATATATATATATATATATATATATATATATATATATATATATATAGAATTAGAATTAGGTTGAATTTAAGTTGGGGTGTTATAATTTCCTCAAAGTTTATACTTTTGATGGTGATTTGTCTAGCCGTTATACATAGACTCTAGCTCCCTCCCAACTTTTGCCAGAAGGATGTTAAAATCTTTCTTCTGCAAGCTACACAACCATTTCATCCTTTACAAGCCCTGCAATGATATCCGTTTTAAAATTGGCTATTGGTGGTGTATTGTAAAAGTTTACTGCTGTTGCATCCTTTGTGATGAACAGCCTGAGTAATCTTTTGCTCTCCACAGTCTTTCGGTCATTGAACTCATCCTCTGCAAGCTTCCTTGAAGCGAATCGAACTAGGGTCCCCTGAAAATCTTTCCGGTTGTTTTCCCGGCCGTTTCATCATTCCGGTGACTGCATGCATCCAGGCATTACTCTCTGCATCTACCATTTGTCTGATAGATCCGTTTCAAGATTTCGAATTTCCTCCGTACATCGAAGTCCGCACCTCTGATCCTTTCTCCTATTTCACTTGCTGGAACATTTAATTTCACTATAGGCTGAATTTGCAAGGTGGTTGAGTCTTGTCAGAACCTTCGATTTAACCCATTTTTATACTTTATCCATCATACTTCTTTCTCGTTTGCACCCCATTTGGCGGTGCATGGAGGAGGCATACGACTCCATTGCATCAGAGGACCTTATCAATGCCACCGTCAATGCGGAGAATGCGTGGTCGTCTGCCACCCTGGCAACCATGAACAGTCTGCTTGTCAATCCATCTATGCCTAAAGTGATACCACGTTTCAAGAATATGGATCGCGGGCCCAAAAGGCAGCACAAGGCTGCGAATACTTCCTCCCCTCCACATGCGATCCGGATCGACATTGCTCAGCTGGATGAAAGACTAGAAAGTCTTCAACAAAACGCAATTGTTGGGAAATGGCATTTTCCCGAAATGTCCGATGCCGAAATGAGGACATGGCTAGCCAAATATTGGAAACCGGTTATTGGATATGTTCCGGTTATTTCTAGTCTCATGTGTGACTGGTATTGCTTTCACTTCCTAACGGCTGAAGATGCAAGATCAATCCTTTGTCGGCCTTGGGTTTATAAGCGCAGCTTCCTTGCTTTGCACAAGTGGTACATGGGATTTAATCCTCTGAAAAACACCCCGGTTAACAACTTAATCTGGGTTAAATGCCCTAATCTTCCTCTGGAACTATGGTCTCTGGAATCCCTTGAGATGATTGGCAATGCAATTGGCCGATTTATTTATGTTGACCCCTGGTGTCTAAGTGAACGAGATAAGCGAATTGCCTGGATTCTCATCCAAAGATCATATAAGGGGGGATTCCCCGACCATATTGAAATCAGTTGGAAGGATCAATCCATCTTCCAAAGATTGGATTTTTGGGGAATCCCTTTCCGTTGTGTTGCTTGCAAAAAGACAGGTCATCTGGTCAAAAATTGTCCCAGCGTAAAATTATATGAGAACAGGAGAGGCCTCAAGAAATCTTTCTTAAATGGCAGTCAATCGTCACCTACTACCCCTGTGAAATCTCGGGCCCATAGCAATCCATCCTCTCCCCTTCGCCCTGCACATGATCCTCCCACTGTCATGCATACCCCTCCTTTCACCGAACCCATTGATGACCCCCCTGTTCCTTCTCCGCAGCCAGTGGATCCAAAGAACTTCATCCCCGTCCCTCAATATGTACCATCGCCCACAAACGACTTTTCTGTTGGATCTATCCCTATTCCCATCTCCTCTTCGTCCCCATTCCCCAGGCAAGATGCAATCAAAGGGAAGGGGAAATTGCATTCTGTTGGTCCCACCCCTCCAAACTCCCCTTTCTCCTCCCCTGTCAATCTCTTTGACAACGATCTCGACCTGTTACAAACCAGGGCTTCTCTTCAGCTTGAACCCCTCACGATCCACAAACCTGGGCCATGCTTGCCTGTGATCAGTCCGGAATCGGCCAAAAATATTACGGTCCGGAGGAAGGGCCGGGGAAGCTCTCGTCACTTCAGAGGCAGAACCATTGTATCAAATGAAGGAACCCGAAATTTATCTCTTGTTGAGGTCCCAGTTCTTGATGATTCGACTTCACAGCCCCTTAGAGCATGCAAGGCTGCCAAATCTCCAAAATGATCCCTGTTTTATCTTTCAACATTCGTGGTCTTGGCGTGGACCCAAAATTCATCATGCTAAAGAGTTTCCTTTTCCATTCCAGGGCCTCAATTATTCTAATACAGGAAACGATGCATGGAAAGGATGACTCTCTGTCATATTTTAGCAGGATGCTGCCCTCCTGGCACATGGCTGCTACAGAGGCGACCGGGCTTTCGGGAGGCATGATTTCCCTTTGGGATCCGACAAAGGTTAAGGCAAAGGCTCACAGATGCTTTGCTGGAATTCTAATATCAGTATCAATCCATGGAATTGATTTTCCTATCAACATTCTCAATCTATATGCCCCGTATAAATCCCGTATATCTTTCTGGAACAGGGTTTTTGCATCTGACCTTTTCAATTTGAACAACCTAATCATCGCGGGAGATTCAAATTATGTTTTATATTCAAACGAGGTTTGGGGGAAGGGCAAGATAAACAATGCCTTGGCGGACCTCATCAACTCTGAATTGATAAACAGGAACATGGTTGACATCACTCCTGTCAGGAACAGGCCGACATGGTCCAATGGTAGAGTTGGTGATGCCTACATTGCCAAACAGTTGGACAGGGTGTTCATCCATTTCAGCCTCATTGACAAATTAGGCCTACCAAAGCTGTCTGTGGAGAATGTCATGATCTCTGATCACCTCCCCATTCTCTTATCGTGGCCTGACAAGATCTTCAGACGAGGCTACTCTTTCAAGTTTGATAACAGTCTCCTCCTGAACCCTGTCTTTAATCTTTTTGTTCAGACAGCATGGAAAGAAATAAAGGACCGGGAGAAAACAAACTTCATTTTTTCCACTTTCAAGGAAAAACTATCCGAGCTCAGGGACTTGGTGAAAAAGTGGCAATTCCAAAGACACCAGGAAGACAGGGCGGACCTAAATCGGGTTCAACAGGAATTGGTGTCCATTATGGAATCCACTGATTTTTCCTCCTGCTCTCTTGAGAGGAAAGCCTGTATCAGAGCTCTGGAGAAGAGAAGATTCTGCTTATTAAAACAGGACGAAGAAAAATGGAGGCTCAAAAGCCGCGCCACTTGGCTTGAACTAGGTGACAAAAACACAAAATTCTTCCACAAGTTTGCCACTGCTAGAAGAGAGAGGAACTTCATTTGGAAAATCAAGGATGAACAAGGGAATGAGGCTGTCTCGCAGGAGGACATCACTCGGCTCGCGGTAAGTTTTTTCAAAAATCAGTATATCAGAACAAACGATATTGCTTTCAGTGATATCCGATGGGGGATTGACCTAATGCCTGTGATGTTTGATCACAATACGAATGAGGAAATTTTCTGTCCTGTTGATGAGAATGAACTCCTCAATGCCATGAAATCATTCAAAAAGGACAAAGCCCCCGGACCGGATGGCTGGACTATTGATTTCCTTACTCACTTCTTTGACCTCTTTAAAAAAGATTTGCTAAGCATGGTTCAGGCCTCCAGACTATCTGGTCAAATCCACAGCCTAACCTCCTCCACTCTCATTGCCCTCATTCCCAAAAAGGATGAGCTTGAATCCTTCTTCGATTTCCGCCCTATCTCCCTTTGCAACATCTCTTTCAAGATCATCACAAAAATCATTGCACTTAGAATAAAGGGATCACTGGCCCGATATCTTTCTCCAAACCAGCATGCTTTCCTTAAGGGACGAAACATCCATGATGTTGTCGCCTCCACTCAGGAATGCCTCCATTCCATTGTCGTCAATAACACCAAAGCAGCCATCCTGAAGATTGACTTGCAGCGGGCTTTCGATGTTATCGACTGGGGATATCTTCAATGCCTCCTTGCCAAAATAGGATTATCTCCTGCTGTCATCCGCTGGATTATGGGGTGCATTGAAAATGTTAACTATGCAATACTGGTGAATGGACGGCCTTCCCCTTTCTTCAAGGCTGAGAGGGGCCTCCGGCAAGGATGCCCTCTGTCCCCCCTCCTCTTTATCCTTGCTATCGATGCCATGAGTCTTCATATCAATCGTGCTGTGGCACTGAAAGAATTCTTACCGATAAGGATCTGCAAGAACATCAATATGTCGCACAACCTCTTTGTCGACGATGTGCTCTTATTTGCTATGCTCTCAAAGGCTTCTTGGCTATGCATAAAATCCATCCTGGATCACTTTCACAAAGCTTCAAGGCTTGCCATCAACAAAGCTAAAACAATTCTCTACCATAATGGAGCTGACGATCACCTCATTTGCTGGATATCCCAACTCTTCGACATTCAATATAAGCCTCTTTCATATGGAATCAAGTATCTTGGGTTCAGATTAAAAGGTCGTTCCTACAAGTCGTCGGGCTGGCGCTGGCTCGTAGATCGTTTTCTCAATAAGCTCGCTCTCTGGAGTTTCCGCACCCTCTCTTTAGGAGGCAGGGTTGTTCTCGTCAAATCGGTCCTATCCCAGCTTTCAGTCTTCTGGGGTCACCTCTTCCTCCTCCCGACTTGCATTATCCAAGCTATCAATAGGATTATATCAAGCTTTATATGGGGAGCCAAGGCCGAGCGTAGGAAAATTCATCTCGCAAAGCTGGACCTTCTCTCATTACCAAAAAATTCTAATGGATGGGGCATTCTGAACATTAAAACCTTTGGGGCTGCTCTTATCTGTAAATCCCTTTGGAGGGGTATTTTTGGAACCAATCCATGGAGCGACATCATTCGTCAGAAATATCAAAGAGGCAGGGGCATTGAATTCTGGTTCAGATTTGATTCTATTGGCATCCAACAGGGCTCCACCATATGGCTCAGTTTTAGAAGGGTCCAACGATATTTTCTCAGCAATCTAAAATGGAAAATCTTCACAGGCAGAAATATTATCATAGGCCTGGACTCCTTCGCCGGATTCAGGGGAACATTACAGTTTCCTCCCCCACTTCTTTTTTTCCTTCGCAGATCTGGCTACTTCACATGGAACCGTATCATAAAGGATTGGTGTGTCCCTTCTCCCATGCTTCGGGATGCTGATGATATTGGTCTTCCAATAGACCTGCTCCCTCTTTGGACCGATCTATCTTCCTCTCTCCAGCAGGGAGGCATACAACGATCCTCAAATGATGACCACCTGATCTGGTCCCTTCCTTTCTCTGTCTCTCATGCAAATGTAAAGGATATTTACTCTAATCTCATTTCTACAAACATTTCCTCCAAACAACGCTTTCCAGTCTTCTGGTGGAAGCTTGGATGCCCCCTCAAAGTTATCTTATTCTCCTAGTTGGTGCTTTTCAACAAGAATTTATCTTAGGACTCCTTGAGGAGGCAATCATGGCACGGCCCCAGTAGATGTGCTCTCTGCAATATGGAGGAGGAGACAAACTACCACCTCTTCTTCAAATGCTCTATCTCTCAACAAATCTGGTATGACCTTGCTCAATTTTTTTCTTTTCCACATCTTAACTTCATCTCTGTTGATGCAGCGTTTGCCTGGTGGGGGGGCCAAAAGACTCTCCAGCCCATTCTTCCCATCACCTTATGGTCACTTTGGAGGTGGAGGAACCTAAAATTTTTTGAGGACTCTTCTTTATCTGCCAAATTTGTTCTCTCTTCCATCTCTGCTCTTTATCTTCCAATCAGCTGAATGATGCAATGGATTTTGCTTCTTTCTGATAATGTTGTGAACATGTTCATATTACATGATGGTAATCTGCTCATCTTGGTTTGAGATGCTGCTTATCGGTAGTATTCAGGAGTTCTTCCAACTCTTTCAGAACTATCTGAACATTTTGTTTATATATCCTCAATATAATATCATGATTTTCTTTCTAGAAAAAAAATATACATGATGTTATTACTAAGGGGAAAATTTTAGGAATGGAAATTTATCTTAAAATTTAGAAATTTTGACTAATCTTACTAGACCCTAATATGCAAATTGTAAATCATTTAGCCATATTTAATAAAAAAAAGTGTATAGTATCTATAAAATTTTGGTCATTTATAAGGTAATATAATTTTATACTATAAAATTTGGGCCAATGTTTTTATAGAGAAAATATAAATTAGCCAAACATTTAAAAAAAAAAAGCATGGAAACTAGCCAACTTGTGAATATTAGCCCTTAAAATTTTCCCCACACCAAGATTATGCAAAATTTAATGTGAGCTTGGATGCCCCTTGAAATAGTTTAGTTCCTCCAAAGGTGACTCCCTTCCTCAACCCCTTCCCATAAAATTTGAACGTGTGACTTGGTCACACACAAACCAACAAACAAGCTTACAACTCATACACCCCTAACTCATGGATAAAAACCCCTTCTCTCTATATTCGTTTGTGTGGAGTTTAGACTCCATAAAGTAATTGATTCAAATTCCAAAGGAAAAAAATCCAGATGAGAGGCATATATATGAAATAAAAATTGCCCCACATCCAACAAATAAGCAGATTGTATCCTTTAAGGATATATCAAAATTATAAGATAATGGGTTTTTATTAACCTTTATGTTTAGGGTTTTGATTTTTATATGAAAGCATAGTTTAGAAAGAAATTTCACATTATATTGATTTTGTATTTTATTCCAATTTTGTAGTGATAAAATCATTAAGATGGTTTTTATGCTTTTTTGTACCACTGAAATAGGGTATGTTTCACATGTCCCATCCATAGCGACTTTATGGAAAAGTTGTGGATGAAGGTATTGCTTTCCTTTGTTTTAAATAATGTTATAATTGTTGTTTATCTAGAATGTAACAACCCTCGTGAAAAGTTCATGTAACAAAATTAAATAAAGGCAAAATAAGACCACGAGTAAGGGACACTTATTTCACGTTGAATGTTGGGCAAAGGTATCGTTGTGGGCATCAATGGATGTGTGTTTTGGCTAAGGAAATTACCATAAGCAAAGGCATTAAAGAGGCAAAAAGGAATTTTTGGCACATTTATTTACGAAATAGGAGAAAAGGAAGGTAAAATGTCACACGTTGCATGTGAGGAGGAAATTGAAGGAAACTAATGGAAAATGAAGAAATTAGAGACCTCATTAATAAAAAGGATTCTGAGGATCAGTTGACAGGGTTGGTCAATGTAAGCTCTTGGTCAACGAAAGTTTGGAACTCTCTCATTATTCTTTCTCTCTCTCTCACTCTCTTGGTCACTTTGAGTTTTCTCGGAGCGCTCTAGTTTGGAGCAAAGGAAAGGGAAAGCAAGGAAAGCAAAGCAAGATCAAGCAGCTTGAACAGGAATACTTGCAAGTAACCTTTTTCATGTGTGATTTCCTAGATGGTTTGGACATGCATGGATTTGCATGTTGGTGTATGGTTCTCTTGATGTCAGTGGCATGGCCTTCTCGGGTTATGACAATGGTTTTCAGCCTAACCTAGCCTTTTTTCCGATGCCATGGTGTTGGGATGTTTATTTCGGTTTTTGAAATTTTGTTTGCTGGATAGATTTCTGAATTCGGGTGGAGGTTCTCTCAAGTTCCATTCCCAAAGGCCTAGGAATCCCTTGACCGGTTTTGGTGGGATACACAGTAAAGACTGAGGGAGAAGTCTCGATTTAGGGCATAGTGATCCAAGTTTGGATTGCGATAAAGACTGAGAGGCTGGTCTCGGTTTAGGGCCTAGTGATTCAGTTTGGATTGCGGTAAAGCCTGAGAGATTAGGAGACATAAAATTTCTCAAGGATAGTGATGGATTCCGGATTGCATTCCAAGTACTATCGGTTGTGATCAGAGCATTGATTTTGGTGTGATCATGGTTGGATGAGGGTGGAGGTGGTTTAACCTCTGGATTCCCTTGGTTGCTCTTGGATTGGTTGTTCTATGAGATCCCACATTCATGCTTGGAATATGGCACGTGGGGTGACTGGCTGAAAGAGAGATTTGGTTCAGCCATGTCTATGGTTTGGGTGGTACATGGAAGTCCTGAACCTGGTCAGATTTTCCTATGATTAATAAAAGCTAAGTTATCTTACTTTTGTATTGAATTATGTGTGGATTTAATGGTTGTCATATCTGTGATATTTATATGGTTTTATGTTGGCTATAAGCATAGTTGAATGACGGGTTCATGTCATGGTTATTTCATATATTTAATTGGAAGTGTTAAATGGATCGATGCAAGGCCTAATTGATGATGTAGTAGTTAAATGGAGAAGTAGGTGATCCTTCTGGTTATGTTTCATAAGGTGTTTTAGTCATTTATGCTTTGTCTTGTATCCTAGTCTTGTAGGTTGCATTGATGCCAATTGTTTGACATAATGGCAATCTCGTTTGGGGATGCTCAGGCCTAGTACTAAGGGTGATTTTGATTGACCAACATGGTATCATGTTTTTAATGATTTCTAAAAGTTACAACAAGTTCTGGGTAGAGACCAGGATTATGGGCTAGAAAAGTGGATCAAATGCCATGGTCGTTGGCACATAACTAACAATTTTGGTCCACAGTCACTGGGAGGCAGGCTTATGAGAGCACCTTTGGGTTTTTGGTCACTCCCTTGCCCATAGCATGAGAGTGACTAAGGCCTAAAAGCTTCATAATAGTAGTGGGACCCAGGAGTAGGTTGTCTGAGTGGCTGACTTGTCTCCTGAGGGGTCTATTGATGATGTTGGATCATTGTATGTGATGTTCCATCACTTCCACTTCCTTAAGGTGACATAGGAGGTCGAATCTAATTGTAGTAGCATCTCTCCTCATGTTTACCCTAGTTGGCATGGTTACTTTGGGTAGACCTGGGAGGGGGTGTTACATAATTTTTAAATATTATAATTATTGTTTATCTATGGTTAAGATAGGGATTGAAATTTTTGTATTTTTATGGTTTGAGGTTTAGTTATTTGGTTGGGATTTTTTAGTTATTTATTTTTAATTTAAATTTTTGAGAAAGACGAAAGTTAAAAAGTTCAAGATTTTTTCTTTTTTCCTTTTTTCTTTTTAAATATAATGTGTTTGACTAAACATAATGGTTGGAAAGGTGGTAATGGGATTTGTAGGATGGTACTTACAAAAAATGTGTATACATTCCTAAAAACATGCACACATTCATAATTTCATATTATTGGTGCTCTCAAACCACCACACATGCTTGCTAGCTTGGATTTATAAAGAATGCACACATCTCTAAAATCATGTGCACATTCTTAAAAGTGTTCGTACATTATAAGAAACATGCATGAGACATTTTCAAGAATACCAATGGCTTTGAGGAGTGTATGTAAGCTTTTATGGCTAGAGTCTTTGCCTAATGTATAATCTTCACTGTGGGCATATCAATGCCATTAGAGGATTTGAGCATTAATTCTAGGTACTAGGGTCCTTAAAATGGTAAGAAAATGAAACTTGGGCCTCAGACCATGTTATCACATTTAGTTAACTTTGAAATTTTTTTAAATGTTGACAACTAAATTGTCATCGAAATATTTGTAATAAACAGGAAATAATGTTGATAATGGGACTATCAACGCTTTTGTCAGTATAGTATATTTTTTAGAGGAATATGCTGACAACATGAGTGTCAACGTTATCGAGCATTCATTTATAACTAGAGTATCAACGAAAAACTTGAAATTTGAATTTTCAATTTTTGATATGTGTTGACACGTTCCACGTCAGCAACAAAATAATAATTGCCCGGTCATGCCACAATAAATATGAAGGTGAAAGGTATGTGTTGAAAAGAAGGTTTTTCGTCGTCGAAGAGGTATGATGTGGTTTTGTAATTATCGAAGGGTTAAAACATTATTTCACATTTCAATCAGTTATTCTGCCTGAAACATCATTATTTTTTTCCCGCATAGTAATTTCACCATTTCATTTGTAAGTTTTGTTAACTTTATCACTGGAAAGTTGTTCGGTTCAAGCTACTTGATGGAGATACATGATCAAATCTTGGTCTCTCATCTGCATAATCGCCAAACTGTAAAGCTTATGGGGAAAGCGGGAAGCTAAACAGAAGCGAACCAACAGGTCATGATCTTTTGGAGATTTACCCTGATAATCAACAACATTTTTGACAGGCTGGGTTGGAGGAATTTTTCCCACGATGCACTGATTTTGATGACAAGGTTGTTTGAGACTTTTCCCAGGGTTTCAAGGGTCAACATGTGGAGGTTGGCGACATTTCGTTCCAAGTGACAAAGGAGCTGGTTGTATAGGCCACAACTTTGCTTACAGATGGGGAAAAAGTATTTAGAAGCCATGTCTTGGTTGGGATCGATGTCCCATTCTTCCTAAAGGTTGAGTTCAAGGAAAGAAATTGGAAAGCAGGGGTGTAGAGGTCTTGGTTGGAAGATAAATGGCATGGGATGCTACACATTACCCAGTCATATTTCACATGTGAAGGGTGTTTTAACTGGGTAAACTTATACCATTTCCATTTCTTAGCTCATCTAGCAGGACAAGTAAGAATGAATACATGTTATTTTTTGTTAGAAAGTCTCAAGCACATGGTTTCTTGGGTTCAGGCCAGAATGGACCCATCTCCACATTTCATCTATCACAAATCTTTAATTAAGTTATTAATTGAAAATCAATTGGAAAAGGTTGGAAGAACGTGGAGCCATTTCCTGTTCTGGGGAGGGTTTCAACCCCAGCCCCCTAAGTCTAAATGAGGAAGGAAGAAGGGAACCAAACAAGTCAAAAACCCTCAAGAAGGAACCTCCTCTTAGGGCACCCCCACTATGCAAACTAGAAGCCAAAAGAAGGAAGACAAACCCTCACTTTTTGTTCCTAAAATACCCAAGGTCTATTCTAGAAGAAGTGATAGGCTTAGGAAGATATAGTTTGTTGAAGACCATCCTACTGTGAGTTCCCCACATGCTAAAAATCTACCTACTGAAGGTTCCCCTGCAGAAATCCAACCACCAGAGAAAAACAAAGGAAATATGGCTAACCATACACCCCATGATAAATAATTTCCAGCTGAAGAAGGACCTGACTTGTTTGAAATGTTCAAAGGGGGTAAAATACCTCACACCAAGCCCTTAAAAAAAAATTGAGGCTAAAGATAAAGTTGAAGAAAAACTTGAACCTTGCCAAAGAGGTCATAGATGTGGACAATGTTCCACTAAAGGACTTGATTATAAATCAAGGGACAGCTACAAGTTCAAAGAGGTATATGAAAAAAAATGTAGCAAAGAGGAAAATCCCCATGGAAGCCAGACAAAGCAAGACGCCGATGATGGATAAGGTAATGTTTTAGTGGAATCAGCCAATACCCTTAGCTGAGAGGATGGTAGCTATCTTTTTTAGTTTTGATCTTTCACTATCAAAGTGAATTTTTGATCAAGCAGTTTTCAGCATATAAACACAGGAAAGCGCAGGAGATCGCTGATGAACCACACTTGATGGTTCGAAACGCGTCGGCCAAAAAATTCTCTCATGTGATTTCTACCAAAAGACTTTGTTTAATTCATTATGGATCATAGAAGCTTGAATACAGAGAAAGAAGAAGAAGAAGAAGAAGAAGATATTTTCATTATCAATTTTGCAGAAATCACTGATATTTTCATTATCATCGTATTTTGCAGAGAAATGTTTACATTTGTCATTTTCATATCATTTCAGAAGAAAAACTTGAATGAAAACTTTGACATTGTCATTGTCATCACATTTCAGAAGAACAACTCGGTCCTTCAGTGAAATTGTCAGTTCTGATAGCTAAACGATTAACAACGACATTATCAGTGATTTGCAGTAGGGATATCTGAGAAGGCATGAGCTACAACAGAAGCCTTTTTTTGAAGGAGGACAAGGCCTGATTGACAACGAGGGAAGCACAACCATGATACATTTTCTCAGCCCCATTTTCAACATAATTTTCAGCAAGTTGTTTTGATTTGAAAAACTTGATTTATTTAAATATATTTTTAGATGCATGCACCTAAGAGATATACTGCTATTAATGGATTACTATAATTAATTTTGAGTTACAAACCTGTTTCATTTATTGTATTATCTATATAAGCAAAGACTGAAGAAGAAGAAAGGGGTGGAGTTTATTTGAAATATAGTTTCCCTTATGTATTATTGATCCATAAATTGTTGTGGATATTCCAATGGATAGTTCATGACAATAGATATTAAAAATATGAGATTCTACACTATTACAATTTTATTAAACTTTAAGATCTGTATATTTAACTTTAATTAGTGCATGCATGTGAATATAAATTATGAAGAAAAGTAGAGAATGAAAAAATAATCTCACACACACATAAGACACAAGATATGCTCTCTAGGAAAACCTTTCGGGGAAAACCCAACTAGAAGGTGAAGTATCTTTACTCTCTTTCTCTGTCTGGAAATATGGATGCAAGTACAAAGAAGTAATGCCTATGGCTCGTGGTCTACTTCAGACACATATCCTCTCTGTGTTCTCTACCTCCTATCTCTCCTGGCTATCTTTTCTTAGCTATGGAACAAAATTCTCTCGAAATAAAATGGAATCCTCTTCCTCCTAGTGGCCTGATTATAATACAACTCGATAGCCTACTAATGGTTAATTTTGACTACATCAACTCTTAACTAGAGTTACAAAATAGATAGTTGTAGATTATTTTACATCACAAACACGTGGCTAGCCCTTTTTCCATAAATAATGGGGGTTGATGCCGCATCCTCTCGAACTATAGGTGTGAAAACAGGAAGGTAAACTTCTGAGTGGCATAACTTTTGCGTATAGACTCTGATTGACGTGCTTCATGCGATGTTGGAAAGGTCTTTATGTGTAGAATAGCATGAAAAGGTGCGGTGTTAAAGTGACAAAGTTTTACCCCCAAAAAAAATCATTTGATGCCTCAAAATGCTCCCGGGAGGTTTCAAACCTCCTTTCGTCAAACTAAGTTCCGCTGGTAAAAATGGTCCCATGAGATGATTCCTACACTTTTTCCACTCCAAATGCATCGAGATGGATGAAAAACAATATAATGATCCAATTCGGACCACACCTCCCCATTTTGGGAGGATTTTGGTCCCAAAAATATTTTACTGAATGAGGTGAGGAAAATTTTTCTCCAACTTCTCTCTGGTGTACCATTTATCTTTTCCTGGAAGTTGTCCCTTCAACCCAATCTGCCAAAGGTCATGATATCCTTGTCTTGTAGTTTTGGACCTCTTCTGCAAAGTTGTATCTTTGGTCAACTCTACCTGAGTGTCTGGTGCCAAATCCTCCACAAAAGGTAGGACCTGTCCCTCTTCCTGATCTAGCATGGAAGGCTCATAAAGTTTTAAATTATATACATTTACAACTGAATAAATGTGCATATATGGTGGTAAACGGAGTTGATAGGCATCATCACCCACCTTTTCCATATTATCAAAGGGACCACACCTTAGAGCCTTGATTTTCTTACGAGGCCCCTACAGCCTCTCCTTGTTCAACTGAAGCCATACTATGTGTCCCACCTTGAATGATTTCTCTGTTATGTGTTGATCATGCCTGGCCTTATACTTCTCTTGCAACTTCTGTAGTGTTTCTTGTACCTGTAGATGGATTTTCCTAATCTACTCTATAAAATTTTCAGCCCTCAAAGCATTTCCTATAAGATATTCCCTCACTCCTGCTTGCTTCCCATATGCAATATCTAAAGGTGAAGGTGGTAAATATCCAAAAAAAGTCTCAAATGGGGACTTTCCTGTAAAAGTGTGGGTTGTTCTATTATAAGAATGTTTTATATATACCAAATTTTCATCCTAGGTCTTCGGATGCTTCTGGTTGTATCCCCTCACAAGTTATACCAAAGTCTTGTTGACTACTTTTTTCTACCCATATGTTTGTGGATGGAATGTTGTAGATCTCTTCAACTTTGTGTCCATCTTCTCCCACAATGTAGTCCAAAATGCATTGATAAATCTTGTGTCCCTGTCTGAAATGATGCTCTTTGGTATCCCAAAGTGCACCCAAACTTGTCCAAAGAACAAGTTTGTTTCTTCTTGTCCACTGATGGTATTTTTTCATGGCATCAAAACACACATCTTGTTGAACCTGTCAACTACCACGAACAAGTAGTCATGTCCCTTCCTGGTTCTTGGTAAACCTCCCACAAAGTCCATGGAAATGATTTCCCAAGGACGAGTAGGTACAGGTAATGGATGATCCAGACCCTGTTTCCTATTGCTAGGCTTATTGGTACAAAAAACCTCTTATGAACCTAGTTACCTGCTCTTACATCTTGGGACAATACACATACCTCTGCAAGTTATCCACGGTCTTTCCTACACCAAATTTCCTTGCAACCTTAGAGGTGTAAGTCTCTCTAATCAGCTGCAAACGTCACCTTTAGGAACACATAGCTTATCCAGTTTGTACAGTAACCCATCCTAGAGATGGTAGTCAACGATGATGTCACCATCATGCATATGACTCTAATTTTGCAACTTTTGATACACCTCCTTGACGTCCTCATCTTCTTAATATGCCTCTCTATATGCATCACGGGTGAATGGCTCCATGTGCATAAGAGTCCCCAAAGCTATAATCTTTGATGCGAGTGGACTTGAAAGAATATCGGACAACTTTTTTGTGTTTCCCTTCTTATACTAGATCATCAAATGAAACTGCTGTAAAAGCATTGTCCACTTGTAATGCCTAATCTGTTATAACTTACTCTGGGCCTGTAAGTATTGTAACGACTAGTGATCTGTGTGGATTATTGTCTCCTTTCCCATCAAATAGCACTTCCACTTCTTCACAGCTTGCACCATGGCATAGAGCTCCTTATCGTAAGTAGGGTAGTTAAGGAATTCTCCATGAAATACTTCAGAATGGTAGCATACATGCCTTACACCATGCATCAAGACAGCTCCCATAGCATACCCACTCGCATTTGTCTCCACTTCAAAGGGTCGTTGCAAGTTTGGTAATGCTAGAATTGTGTTAGGTCCCTATACTACTAGTGTAACCCCTTATTGTTATTAGTGAAACCCCCTTATTATATTTTTGTGCCCATGTAGTCCCCATATTGTTATTATTGTAGCCCATAGAAGCCCACTATTGTTATTGTTGTGCCCTTACCTTATTATTGTTATGTCGGCTCTGATTACATTATGACCCCTTAAACTCCTATATATAGAAAGGAGATCTTGTCATTTGTATCATCCAAGAATTTTTCATTTGTGTAATGTAAAGGAGGTTGTCCCCTTGAAGAGGTTGATTTCTAAGGCATTGATCTATCTTTTCTATCTTTTTGTGAGCTGGTTTCATAACATTTGGTATCAGAGCTTTGGATTCTAGGGTTTCGTTGCTCCAAATAGGTCATTGTAGAATTTTTGCTATAACTTTTTTATGTGCCATTTCAAAAGTTGAAAAAAAACCCATTTGAGACGAAAGCTCTCTAAACCTCGGGTCCAAATTTCAGATCTTTTCTTGCTATATTTTCGGCTATAGGATCTGAGGAATTTAGGGTTTTTGAAAGCTCCAGAATTCCATCTCAAACAGGTCATTGTGGAATTTTCTATATAATTTGTTTTCTACGAAGGTTCAGACTCTGAAATTAAAACCCATTTGAGCCAAAATTGTGGTGAATCTCGGGCCCCAATTTCAAATCTTGTTTCGCTATATTTTCGGAGATAAAGTCCAAGACATTTAGGGTTTCTGCAGGCTCCCAAATTACATACCAAACAGGTGACCTAGGGAAAATCATCATAACTTTCTCTCTAGGCATCAGATTGAAATTTCTTAAGAAGATACAGAAAGAGGATGGACTAGAATTTTCTATATATTGTTTTCAGACCCGAAGGTCGAAACAGTAACACGTGGCACTTCGTAAAAGTTCGCTCTACTAAAAAAGTATATAAGCCAGTCATCTTGGGATATTGGGAATAACTCTTTCTTGGAGAATCCAATTTCGATCAAACTGGTGGCATTGGAAAGAGGACGCAGAGGGCTATTGCAGGTCTCAATTTTAGACCTTGGAGATATAAAATTACAGAGTTACAGTTGTTTCAAGATCGAGCTCCGAAAATCAAGAAAAACATTATGAGGAAGTTTGATGGCAAGGATCCGACAAATTGGATACTACAGATGGAGAAATACTTTGATCTACATGAGGTGCAGCTGTTACAAAATGTACGTATTGCATCTTTGTATTTAGAACCGAGTCAATTTTTATGGTATAAAGGGCTTTTTTCTCGTAAACCAATTGTCACATGGTTAATTTTCACGGAGGAAATGACAACACATTATGAGGATACAAAGAGCAACACCTTCTTTAGCCATTTGATAAATCTCAAACAAAAGGGTTCAATGGCAGAGCACATTGAGGCCTTCCAAAAATTGAATATAAGATTAAATGATATTCCAGAGAAGTAGAGGATTGATGTCTTCATAGGGACTTTAAAGGATAACATTCAACATGATGTTTGTCTTTGGGAACCTAATTTATTGGAGAAGGAATTCAGGTTGGCAAGACAAATTGAAATCAAAATTATGGAAACAAGGAAGCCTACCACTCACAACTATAAATATGGAAGTGTTTTTTCTCCTAGCCTTCCACAACCTACAAGGTTTACACCACAACAATTGGAAGAAAAAAGAGAAAAAGGGCTTTGTTACATTTGTGATAGAAAACACACTAAAGGTCATAAGTGTGCTGAGAAGAGATTATGTTACATAGATTGCGAAAAGGAGGAAGAAAAGGATCGAGAAACATCAAAAGAAGAGGGTATACACCAGGAACCAATCCCAGAGAAAGAAGAAATGAATTTAATCATATCTTGTAAAGCATTGGCAAGAATTACCACTCCTAAAACTCTCAAGATAGAAGGACATATCAAGAAGAAAAAGGTTCAAGAAGTGAAAGATCACATTGAGCATCAAGAAATGAATCCGAACATATATTTTAATGCATTGGTAGGAATTACCACTCCTCAAATTATGAATATAGAAGGACATATCAAGAAGAAAAAGGTAATAGTGTTGATTGATTCTGGCAATACCCATAATTTTATTCATTGTAAGATAGCGAAGGAATTGAATTTCTTCCTATATCAAACATCAGAATGTCAAGTGATGGTTGCAAATGGAAGAACCATAAATTTCTCTAGAAAGTGCCATAATATCAAGTTATACATGGGATAATATGTTTTGAATAGTCCAATTCTTTCCATTCCAATGGGTGGTGATGATGATGTACTAGGATTCCAATGGCTACAATCTTTGGGTACGATAATTTTTAATTTTCAAGAACTCTTCTTGAAATTTTTTTCAGAAGGAAAGGAAGTTTAATTAATGGGTATTACAAGGAAACTGAGAAATATAATTAGGTCTAACAATACGACAAAGCTTCTAAAGGAAGAAAAACATGGCATAATTATACAATTATGTTCGCTAGAGGTTCCCACGTCGAAATCATCTATTTCTCTAGATCTCGAAAAAATCTTGGACAATCATTCCAAGGTATTTGAGACTCCCAAAGGCATCCCACCTATTTTTGATCATGATCATGATATTCATTGTCGAGGAAGTGTTCCTCCAAACATTAGGCCTTACAGATATCCCTTTGAACAAAAGAGTGAAATATAACATATGGTTGCAGAAATGCTAGAGGATGGTATAATTCAACCTAGTCAAAGTTCTTTCTCTGCTCCAGTAGTATTGGTGCACAAGAATGATGGATCATGGCGCATGTTTCTGCATTATAGAGAGCTCAATAAGATCACTATTAAATTCTTGACCATCTCTACTGTAATGAGATTCACTTGCGATCCTGAGTCAAACAGAGCATCAATATTTTTCTTCTTTACCTGTATATTTATATGGAAGAGTTTGGTAATTTCTTTCTCTTCCTATTGTTGAAATCTACTTAGATTCACCTCCTTATGCACTAATGTACAAATGATCTTCTCATCCATGTTCGAGTTGCTTTTAACTTGGTTGCTCAAATCAATGGCCATGTGATTCTTCTTCTTATTATATTTCTTCTTGTTCTTCAACTTTAGCTCTGGATGCAACTTCCAACACTTCTCCTTTGTATGGTCATCAATGTTGTAGTGGTTGTTAGGATCTTTGCAGTGGTGTGTTGTGGCAGTTGTATTTTTATTTTTTCCCCCTTTTTGATTCTTCTTTCCCTCCTTAAAAGCATCTTGTTACTCCTTTTGCTTCGATCCACTTGATTATGCTCTCTTCAGGCCCATGTTCTCCAGGTACTGTGCCTGTACACAAGCCTCGTCCACCGGTTTGGGCTTGAACAACATCACTTTCTCATGTAGATGGTGGTGCAGACCCCCCCAAATACTTGAGGAATATAGTTGTTGGGCCTCAGTTTTGATCTTATTTTGCTTTGAGAAACTTACCTAACCACCCATTTTTCCTTCATTTTCACTTCATCCATTCCATTTTAATGAATATTTGATGTCTAATCAGGTATTTATCTTTAATTTGTCAATTTCTAAAGTTTTTATAAAAGTTTGACTTTAAGTGCAATTTTGGCAATTTCAGAAATTCCCGTAATCACTTCATGGTTGATATGGATGCAAGCCACTTCAGCACGAATGGGATACATGAATGAAAAGCTTGGGAACTAGGACCAAGCCACCTATGCTTGGTTCCAACAGAACGAGCTTTATTATGCCTATTTGGAGCTAGTCAATCATGACTAGTCATCCAGAAATCCCATCTAAGTAGGGCAGTTTTGAGATCCCATGATATTAGTCATATTTCTTGGGATGAGAGGAGTGGATTCGACTTGGATAGGTGGCTTAGAGTAGATAAGATTGTTAGAGTAAATGTAGATCAGTTGGTTTCATGAACTCCTTATTTAAGAGCCACACTTTGATGGCTCAACACATTGACTTATGATACTTTTATGCTGTAATATTTTTGGTTTGAAGACTTAATTTGAAGACTTGTGTTACTCTCATTTTTTCTGCTCAATACATGGATGTGTGACTGATATAAAGATTCTGATATCATCTTCAAAAGTGTGCAAGGCAAGGGTGGAGGGCCCCCACTCCAAGCTAAGTACACTTCCAAGTTAAACTAGTTTTATTTCATTGCAAATCTGGTTGATGGTAGCTTTAGTTTTTCAAAGTCTTATTTCAGATTGCCTTATGGTTATTCATAGTGATTGATTTCATTTGTTAATGGTTTATTCATCATCTAATTGAGTTGGAAAACAAGTGTTCAAGTTGGGCATTCCCTCTATGAAATGGTGAAGCAGAACTAGTCTCTTTTGTTTACATGCAAATAGTTTGTTTCCATTTAGATTTATATCTTAAGATGAATGAGTTATGATGGAAAACTTTAAGTGTCTCTTAAGTTAAGAGCCTCTTTCATGTATAATTTATGCATCTTGAGTTTTTGGTTATAATCTCTAATTCATTAAGTAATAACTGAGGTGGTAGTGGACTTCTTGAGTTCAAGAACCCTTTCAATGTTTTCTCTTTTGAGCTGATTGAATTAGAGTTATTAGATATGTTTTCTTTAGCTTTTAATCATTTATCTTTCAAGATTTGGTTATATTAGATTTTCACAAATAGTGAATTTGCCTCAAAGAATAAACAACCCGGATTGATAGTAAATAATTGTGTTAGTTTAGGAACATAAATTAGCTCAACAATAGTTGGGTTCATTGGAAAGATACCCAACATTATAACCATCTTTCTAAATTCTGTGGTGTATTCCTGTATGCTTTTGCTCAGATTTTGCCTAAAGTAATTCCACTAGATCCACTGGTCCTCCATGTACCCATTGGGTTAAAATTGTGACTTACTGAGGATTTTGAAATACTCCCACTTAGTTACTAGAGGTTATCCTTCCAACCTAAGGGTTTTCGTGTGGCTCTCCCACCATGTTAGTGCATGGCCCTCTAATTTCAGTTGTGTGAATGAGATCTTTTGCCCTTCCTCGATTTGATGGACACTAAAATAAACTTCCAGTTGCTGCAACCAATGGTTCAACGTCGGAGTGTAAATATTGTCATGGTATGACTTGATATCGACTTTTTCTTCCATTTTGAACAAGGATTGATTCACGACACTCGAATTAGGTTGATCTTTTCTAGGTTCTTTCTTTAATGGTTCTCTTTGTCTTCTCGATCTCCTGATGCCCCTTCTTATTTTTCGTCTGCATTCAAGTCCCCATCTTCTCCAAATATTCCCCGCCTAATTGCTTAAGGCCACCTGAGGAGGTTTACATTGCGGTTTATATCCACAACTTGTTGTTCAAGCTGCAAAAACCTCACCTCTGTAGGATCATGAGGTTTGTTTATAGATTCGTCAGCCATGATTAGGGTTTTATGATTTTCAACCCTACCGACCTAGAGCTTTGAAATCTCCACAAAATACCCAAAGAAACCTACTCTAATACCAAATGATCTATAAACAATCGTGGATATTCAATTGGACAGTTCATCACAAAAGATCTGATAATATTGTATTAAAATTCTGAGATTCTACACTATTACAGTTTTATTAAACTTTAAGGTTTGTATATTTAACTATAATTAGTGCATGCATGTGAATATAAATTATATAGAAAAGCAGAGAACGACAAAATAAACTCACACAAACATAAGACACAAGATATGCTCTCTAGGAAACCATTTTGGAGAAAACCCATATGGAAAGTGAGCCTGCTTCCCTTTCTTTCTCTGTTTGGAAATATGGTTGCAGCTACAAAGAAATAATGCTTGTAGCCCATGGGCTGCTACAGTATACAAATCCTCTCTGTGTGCTCTACCTCCTATCTCTCCTGGCTATATTTTCTCAGCTATGGAACAATTCGCCTGAAAGAAAATGGAATCCTTTTCCTCCTAGTGGCTTGATTATAACACATCCATGTCTGTCTTTCTTCGTTTTATATTTCCCTGTGTCTGAAATACTAAGTGTTTGAAATTGGGATTCATATGTTATGCTCTTTTTCTTTATTCTTGGACATTTTAATAAATGTTGTTCGCTTAACCATTGCACTAATTTCCTTCATTTTCCTCCAAATTCCTTAAA
This sequence comes from Pinus tabuliformis, assembly GCA_031772625.1. NCBI lineage: Eukaryota > Viridiplantae > Streptophyta > Pinopsida > Pinales > Pinaceae > Pinus > Pinus tabuliformis. The sequence goes on from CM062819.1 coordinate 697,754,119, forward strand.
GTGTCTAAGGAGTTATCGCTACCTTGCTTTTGTGTTTTTCTCATTGAAATTGAAATTATATAAAGTCTGATTGGGTCAAAATCCATGCCCAATGGTATAATTTTCACATAGTCCAACCAAAATCAGTCATTCTTAGATAAATCTGGGCATAGGACTCAATTGCAAACCTTCTACTACAGTGACCTTGAGTAGTTGAGTTTAGGGAGATATCCTTCTCTAGGTTGAAGGGCTAGCTTTCAAATTCAAAGAAGTTCGAGGTTACATTAGAGTTTTTCCTACAGCCAGGGTTTTCTCTAAGAGATAATAGGTCATAGGGGTTGCTTTGTAGTATCAAGGTCCTTGCACCAACACCTTGAACCACCACACTTGACATCTTGAGCAATTCATTGTTTCCCAAGTAGGAATACTTGCATCATTAGGATAATTTGTACACTATTTATGACTATTGAGTCCCTTGACATGGTCCTTGGAGGAAATGCAATGATTACACCTTAAAGTAATCTTTTCAAATCCTTGGGGTATGAAAAACACCTTAAATTTCCACATAAGACCTCTTAAGCTAACCCCTTCCTTTAACTAAAGATATGAATGCCATCATGGAATATTTGATACTAGGTACATGAGTTTTTGGGCCTTGGACATCCTTGAATGAGGAAAGCTAAACTTTATATTATAAAAGAAGCTTCTACACATCAATGTTAAATAATAACATCTTCATCCATTACACATGAACTATCAAACATATCCTTACTATTTGATTGGAGATATTAATAATATTAAAAAATTTAACAAAAATTTAATGAATATTACTCAAATTAAAATACAATACAAACACATGATCTCCAAAGGGGATATTTGGCCTCTAAGTACCAATAATTAACATACTTAAACAAAGTTGTTGTTCAATTTAACAATTTCTTAATGGTACACCATTATATAGACTCGCTAAAAATAACCATCTTAATTTTAAACTTACACACCAAACTAAATTTAACTTTCTAAAACTAACTCAGAACTGAACTGGATGACTTCATTTCAGAAAGATTATTTTACGAACCAACTCGAACTGAACTGAACTTGATGACTTCACTTCAGAAAGATTATTTTATAACACGTAAGATGTATTACCTCTTCAAATAGATCTTGAAATATAATTGTTGAAAACACAACAAAACAAAGATGTATTTCTTCCCGAAGATTATAAAACAGATCTTCAATTATGAATATACAATGCAAAACAAATCAGACCCAAATGAAAATGTTTTATTTATAGTTTTGTTTTTGAATATATAATGGCATCCAACATTTCATAATGATTTACCACATGGTCAATGGGTTTTACAATTATTTATTTTACATTGATGATTTATTTTACATTGATTTTAATATGGTGGGATTAAGTTTATTTTGGTTTAAATATGGTGGTGGGATTAAGTTTATTTTGGTTAAATATGGTGGTGGGATTAAAATTTATTTTGATTTATTTTGGTGGGATTAAAGTTTGATGAATATTATAAGAATTAATACACAATAGAAACACATGATCTCTAAGGGGGATATTTGGCCTCTAAGTGGAGTTATGTGCATTATTAAATTTTTGTAGCACAAATTATGGATCAAGGATTCCTTAAAATGGTTGTAGAAAGAAACTTACGTTTTATGTCTTAAGGAAGATTTCATGCATCAAGGACCAATAGCATGACCTTGGGCCTACACAAAAACTCTAAAGTGTATCTTTCATCTCCCAATGGACCCTGTTGACACCAAGTAAGGTTTTGAAGAAGCAGGTATCGATTTGGACCAAGTTCAAGTGATGACACTTGTTCCATAGCCTAGAAATTAGAAACTTTTAGGGCTCAAGAGCCATCATTGAGTCCTTGAACCAAAGCGTATAATCTCTTTATGAAATATTTGTCCTTTGAGTTGCAATATGGACACGACTAGAAGGTTTTAAGCACTAGCATAGGTCATGGGGAAACAAGCATGGTAAAGAGAGGAAAATCAAGCCTTAGGAATAAAAGTAAGCTTGAAGGCATCACACCCCAAGAACACTAGCTTGAACTACCACATGCGATGTCTTGAGGGTACTAAATCCCTTTTAATTTTGATATGGGCAACATTAGAAGTTTTTATCTGTAGGTATGAATCATATTCCCTTTACCATGATTGGGGGAGGAAACACAAACCTTAATCTCTAAATGTAGCTTCTAAGATTTAAGACACATGAATGAGGACTTTGAATCACCACAAAGGAATTTTGTATGAGATATTTGGCCTTTAAGAGGGGATATTGGCTCTTTTGGAAGGTTTTTAACACTAGATTTGGATTACACTACTTTGAACATGATTGGTTGAGGAAACCCTAGCCTTAGGGCCTCAAGAAATATTTTATGCATTTGGGGCCAATAATGTCACCTGAAACATGGGTATTAGGGCCCTATGCATGGTCAAGGGGGGAAAACTGAAGCTTAGGTTATAATGGAATACTTTAGCCATAGAAGGACAAGTGGGAAGCCATGAACAACTCCACATGACCTCTTGATGGCATGGAAAATTTTAGGGTGAATGTTTGCCCTTTGGCGAAATTAAGGGGTTTTAAATTTTTAATTGGCGAATATTTTGTATCATAGTACATTTTTGCAAATCACCTCAAATAGCCCACCTTATTTTAAGGGAGAGGGTAAAAAAGGTAAATTTAGCCCTTCCATTCGCCCTAATTTATGAAAGAGGTATGGTAAATTAATAAAAAAATAAATAAATGAGAGGTATGGTAAATAAATAAAACATTTTTTATATTTACTCCATAAGTCACCTTATATACATGCAAGGGTGTAAACAAATAAAAACATAAGTAAAGTGGAGGTATGGTAAATAAATAAAAATATAAATAAATTAGACGTATGGTAAATAAATAAAACCTCCTTTTATATTTAGTCCATAACTCTCATTCTATTTATGAAGACTCAAAAAAGAGGTTTTATTTAAGTGAATCCTATGGGCCAAATACCATATTTGTAAAAGAGGTATGGTAAATTAATAAAAATATAAATAAACGAGAGGTATGGTAAACCTATGGGAAAAATACTATGCGACAAATACCATGGGCTAGATTATTATTAATACCATGCAAAAAAACATTAAATAAAAATGGCACATGGTATTGACGCATGGTATTCACCAAAATGGAACATGGTATTGACCCATGGTATTCACTTATAACGTAGCCAATTTAAATGGGGGAATTAAACCAGCATAGATCCATCTTTACTCTAGATCTACTAACCCCCAGAGGTATCAAAGTGATATGCAAACTAACATAGAGTGAAAAAATATTTGATCCCCTGGCTTGGTGGATCAAGAGTAGAAATGGATGTTGTAATTTAATGTATGTTAAAAATTTTAAGTTGGTTAAAATAAAAATCAACTATTAATTTTATTAATTTTTGTAAATTACTAATAATAATTTTTAATCTTACACATTTTTGTAAATTACTAATAATAATTTTTAATCTTACACAACTAGTTTCAGAACGATTTTACAATTCAGCCACAAACAAGTTTAGAGAACTAGACATTCAAAAATCTGATTTAAATATCTTACCAAACCGTGTAAACATATCATTGTAGCAATAAACACTATAATGACTAAACACTAGAGTCTAAGGGGAAGTATTCATTAACATTCTGTAGTAAAGTATCTTAAAATGGAAAATTGAATAGTGAAGGTTGTCATTGTAGCAATAAACACTATAAGGACTAAACACTAGAGTCTAAGGGGAAGTATTCATTAACAAACTGTAGTAAAGTCTCTTAAAATGGAAAATCGAATAGTGACAGTTGTAAGGTCATTAACATCATTAAATGACCTTATAGTTTACTAGGCAGCTTAAACTTGGGATTTCAACCCCGGATTTTAATAAATGGGTGAAAATATATAATAATGAAACTTTTTAATATGTAACATCTTTTAAATATGTAACGTTTTCATGATTAAAATTACAAAATTCATACACTGGCAGGAAGTTTTTGACTGTGAGAAAAATTCTTGAAAGTGCAAAATAATAAAGACAACTTTGTTCAATAGTTAAGATCAAAGATAATGAAAGTTAACGCTCGCCGGCTACGTACTAATTTCAATCTTCAACATGAAGAATGGAACCAAATCACATGAGAATGAATCAGTTCATACCTTTAATACAATGTTGAACCAGTAAAAGGTTACCAAATCATAAGTGATAGTGAATTAGTGCATTGATCTAATACCAAGATAACCCAACAACAAAGATAAAAAATCATAGATGGCAGAAAACGATGAGGGTTAAATTTGTTTATTTTTAACAGAAATGAGAATTTTTGATAAATAGATAACTTTTAAATATGGGCTGCCAAGATTATATCAGATACAATTAAGTTATAAATGCTTAATAAATGGCTAATATTACACCATATACAAATATTTCACAACTTGTTTATTACAACATATTTCAGTAAACTTGAACCCACAGCCCACACCACTAACTAAAAACAACTTGCTTAACAAACCGCTCGAACTAAGATGCTTTAACAACCCAAGCTAAATTAATAAAACACAAAAAAATATATATCTCAAATTCTGATAATCAATACATAACTCATTTCAAGTTCTAATCATCAATGTATTAATTGCCTGGTTGTCCCCATGGTTGTCAATTTCGTAACGACAGAGAGGGCACTCTTTTTTGACATGAAGCCAATTGACGATGCATTGGGCATGATAAGTATGGGTACAGGCTAATTGGTTGGCCGCTTGACCCACATCAATCATTTCAAGGCAGATACAACACGGTGAATCCACACCATCCTTAGGAGGGCAAACGATGTGGACTGTTGTCAACCTATCAGTTGCTTCCCTCAGTGTTGCAGGAGCGCTTCCATCATCGTTTTCAATAAAAACTTCGTCAACAATTCTTTGAAATTCTTCAATCCCGTAATCTTCATCACCATCCTGACCAAAACTTAAGTCAAATTCTTCAATCCCGTAAACTTCATCACCATTTTGACCAAAAATAATGTCAACAGGCATAAATCCTGGAGGCGGTAAGAAATCTTGATCACCATTTTGACCAAAAATTAATTCAACGCGCCTCGAAAAATCTGCCTCATCATTCAAAAGCCTCGAGAAATCTGCATCATCATTCACAGAGTCGCCTTCCCACGCATTGTGATTTTCATACGCTCCGACTGTTGGGTGATTAGAATTTTGATCTTCATACTCCATTTTAGCTCAGGGATGGTACCAAATTATGTCAGAATTTTTTCTTCTCCAAAACTGTAATGAAAAAAAAAAGAAAGAGAATAATATAGAAACCTGTGTACAGATTACAAAATCTGGAATGATCAAAATTGACTGTGTTACATTAACAATTTGCCTGTTAAAATAATCATAATAAAGAAAAACCTGCAATCATATGGAGGTGGTACACAACCTTCTTAACTCCTTTATCTCTCATACCAATATGATAAATAGGCAGAGGATGTGTTTCTGTGTACCAATCTGATAGATGGGCAGAGGAGGAAACCAAATTGCTTTATTTAATGGCTTAAAAGTATATGATTATAAAAACTCAAAAACCGTTAAAAATAACTATACTAATTTTTAACTCTCACACTAAATTAAATTTAACAAGAATTTAAATTTGATGACTTCATTTAGTGAAATACTAACCAGATAATAGTTTACAGATTTCTGTGGTGTGGTGTGTGAGGTTTTGAATTTGGATATTTTACAGTCTTCATTTTTACGTTGTCCAAAATTTCAAGTCTAGAACAAGACTCATCATCAAAATCTCAAATACTAATAAGATTTTTATAAATTGATTCTAAACACTAAATTTCTAGAGTCACGAATCATCATCATCAGAACTTCAAATACTAATAAAATTTTTGTAAATTGATTCCAAACACTAAAATTCAAGAGACAAAAATTAATGATAAGACTTTTTTATTATTTCTATCCATCTACACTACAAAATTATAGATAATGCTTCCAGAGATTTAAACATAAAAATAATACTTCCACAAATTTGAACACTAGAAAAACTTTTACAAATCGATTCTTAACGCCAAAATACAATATACTTATTTTACAAAGTAACTCCAACCAAACTGAACTCTTCTCTTCACTGCGGAAAGATTATTTTATAACACAGTATGCTTATTTTACTGTTCGTAATATTTCTTACCTCTTCGCGTAGATCTTGAAAACACAACCGAACAAAGAAATTATAACGTGTTTCTTTCGGGAGATGATAATAAAAGAGTTCTTGAATTAGGAATCTAGCATACAAAACATATCACACTCAAATGAAAATGTTTTTTATAAGTAGGACTTCAGCGTAAATCACATAAAAAGAGACATTTGTTTACGGGTTTCGAACTAACTAGTGTGGTTCAACGTCAAGATAAGTTGAAGAAACAGATTCAGCGTACTAAGTTAAATAGTTTGAGCGGGTAACTTGACCAACGGCTAATTTGACTCTAGGACCAAAGTCAAAATTATAAACAGATTCAGCTTACTAAGTTAAATAGTTTGAGCGGCTAACTTGACCAACGACTAATTTGACTCTAGGACCAAGGTCAAAATTATTTTATTAATTTAATTAGTAATATTTAGGACCAATCCCATAAAAATATATATATAAATATATAAAATATTTTTAATGGGTATTTTTATTTATAGTTTCTTTTGCTATATAATGGCACCCAACATTTCATAATCATTTGCCACATTTGGGTTTTAGGAATATTTATTTTACATGGTGGTGAAATTTGATTAATTGTGATATTAAATTGCTAATTTTGTGTAAAAAGTTGAAATTTATAATATTAATGGGTTTATAATTTTTTATTTTACAGTGATTTTAATACGAGTCGTGAGATTAAAGTTTGGTTTGGTTTAAATTTGATTAATTGTGATATTAAATTGTAAATTTTGCTGAAAATTTGAAATTTATAATATTAATGGGTTTTATGATTATTTATTTTATATTAACATTAATATGGGTTATGGGATTAAAGTTTATTTTGATTTAAATTTGATTAATTTTAATATTAAAGTGCAAATTTTAAGTGAAAGAATGAAATTTATAATATTAATGGGTTTTAGTATTATTTATTTTATATTGATTTTAATATGGATAGGGGATTAAAGTTTATTTTGGTTTAAATTTGATTAATTTTGATATCAGATTGCAAATTTTGTGTGAAAATTTGAAATTTACCATGTTGATTAAGAGTTTGTTCATATATATATTTAGAATTAGAATTAGGTTGAATTTAAGGTTGGGTCAATTTTAATGTTGAGTGAAAGAACTCTCAATAAGATAATATACATAATGTTATTACTAAGAATGGAAATTTATCTTAAAAATTAGAAATTTTGACTAAGGAAATTTAGAGTAAGGGACACTTATTTCAAGCTGAATGTTGGGCAAAAATATCCTTGTGGGCATCATTGAATGTGTGTTTTGGCTAAGGAAATTGGCAAAAACAAAGGCATTAAAGAGGAAAAAAACATTTTTGACACATTTATTTATGAAAATAAAGGAAAATAGGAGAAAATAAAGGTAAAATGCCACACGTTGCATGTGAGGAGGAAATTGAAAGAAAATAATGGAAAATGAAGAAATTATAGGCCTCATTAATAAAAGGATCCTCAGGATCAGTTGGCAGGGTTGGTCAATGTAAGCTCTTGGTTAGTGAAAGTTTGGAACTCTCTCATTATTCTCTCTCTCTCTCTTTCTCTGTCTTGGTCACTTAGAGTTTTCTCAGGGCGCTCTAGTTTGGAGCAAAGGAAAGGGAAAGGAAGGAAAGGAAAGGAAAAAAAAGCAAGGATCAAGGAAAGAAAAGCAGGATCAAGAAACTTGAATAGGAATACTTGCAGGTAACCTTTTTCATGTGTGATTTTCTAGCTGGTTTGGACATGCATGGATTTGCATGTTGGTGTATGGTTCTTTTGCTGTCGCTGGCATGGCCTTATCGGGTTATGACAGTGGTTTTCAGCCTAGCCTATCATTTTTCCAGATGCCATGGTGTTGGGATGTTCATTTCAGTTTTTGAAATTTTGTTTGCTGGATATATTTCGGAATCCAGGGCCGAGGTTCTCTCAAGTTCCATTCCGAAAGGCCTAGGAATCCCTTAACCGATTTTGGCAGGATACATGGTAAATTCTGTGGGAGAAGTCTTGTTTTAGGGCTTAGTGATCTAGGTTTGGATTGTGGTAAATACTGAGAGACTAGTCTCGGTTTAGGGCCTAGTGATTCGGTTTGGATTGCAGTAAAGCCTGAGAGATTAGGAGACATAAAATTCCTCAAGGGCAGTGATGGATTCCAGATTGCATTTCAAGTTCTAGTTGGTTGTCATTAGAGCACCAATTTTGGTGTGATCATGGTTAGATGAGGGGGGAGGTGGTTTAACCTTTAGATTCCCTTTGTTGCTCTTGGATTGGTTGTTCTATGAGATCCCACATTCATGCTTGGAATATTGCACGTGGGGTGAGTGGCTAAAAGAGAGATTTGGTTTAGCCATGTCTATGGTCGTGTGGTACATGGAAGTCCTGAACCTAGTCGGATTTTCCTATGATTAATAAAAGCTAAGTTCTCTTACTTTTGTAATGAATTATGTGTGGATTTAATGGTTGTCATATCTCTAATATTTATATGGTTTTATGCTGGCTATAAGCATGGTTGAATGACGGGTTCATGTCATGGTTATTTCATATATTTACTTGGAACTATTAAATGGATGGATGCAAGACCTAATTGATGATGTAGTAGTTCAATGGAGAAGTAGGTGATCCTTTTGGTTATGTTTCATAAGGTTTTTTAGTCATTTATGTTGTGTCTTGTATGCTAGTCATGTAGGTTGCATTGATGCCAAGTGTTTGACATAATGGCAGTCCCGTTTGGGTATGCTTAGGCCTAGTCCTAGGGGTGATTTTGATTGACCAATATGGTATCATGTTTTAATGATTTCTAAAAGTTACAAGAAGTTCTGGGTAGAGACCAAAATTATGGGCTAGAAAAGTGGCTCAAATCCCATGGTCATTGGCACATAACTAACAATTTTGGTCCATAGTCACTGGCAGGTAGGCCTGTGAGAGTGACTTTGGGTTTCTGTTCACTCCCTTTCCCATAGCATGAGAGTGACTAAGGCCTAAAATCTTCAAAATAGTAGTGGGACACAGGGGTAGTTTGTTTGAGTGGCTGACTTGTCTCCTGAGGGGTCTATTGATGATGTTGGATGACTGTATGTGATGTTCCATCAATTCCACTTCTTTAAGGTGACATAGGAGTTCGAATCTAATTGTAGTAGCATCTCTCATGTTTACCCTGGTTGGCATGGTTACTTTGGGTAGACCTAGGAGGGGGTGTTACATAAAATTTAAATGTTATAATTATTGTTTATCTATGGTTAAGGTAGGGATTGAAATTTTTGTATTTTTATGGATTGAGGTTTAGTTATTTGGTTGGGAATTTTTAGTTATTTATTTTTAATTTAAATTTTTGAGAAAGACGAAAGTTAAAAAGTTCAAGTTTTTTGTCTTTTTTTCTTTTTAAAGATAATGTGTTTGACTAAACATAATGGTTGGAAAGGTGGTAATGGGGTTTGTAATATGGTACTTACCAAAAATGTGTATGCATTCCTCAAAACATGCACACATTCATAATTTCATATTATTGGTGCTCCCAAACCACCACACATGCTTGCTAGCTTCGATTTTTAAAGAATGCACACATCTCTAAAATCATGTGCACTTTCTTAAAAGTGTTCGTACATTATAAGAAACATACATGAGACATTTTCAAGAATACCAATGGCTTTCAGGAGTGTATGTAAGATTTTATGGCTAGATTCTTTGCCTAATGTATAATCTTCACTGTGGGAATATCAATGCCACTAGAGGATTTGAGCCTTAATTCTAAGTACTAGGGTCCTTAAAATGGTAAGAGAATGAAACTTGGGCCTCAGGCCAAGTTATCACATTTAGTTAAGTTTGAAAATTTTTAAATGCTGACAACTACATTGTCGTCGAAATATTTGTAATAAACAGGAAATAATGTTGATAATGGGACTATCGGCGCTTTTGTCAGTATAGTATATTTTTTAGAGGAATATGTTGACAACATGAGTGTCAATGTTATCAAGCATTCATTTATAACTAGAGTATCAAAGACAAACTTGAAATTTGAATTTTCAATTTTTGATATGTGTTGACACATTCCACATCAACTACAAAATAATGAATGCCCGGTGATGCCACAATAAATATGAAGGTGAGAGATATGTGTTGAAAATAAGGTTTTTCACCGTAGAAGAGGTATGGTGTGGTTTTGTAATTATTGAAGGGTTAAAACATTATTTCACCTATCAATCAGTTATTCTGCCTAAAACATCATTGTTTTTTTTTCTCACATAGTAATTTCACCATTTCGTTTGTAAGTTTTGTTAACTTTATCACTGGAAAGTTGTTCGGTTCAAGCTAATTGATGGAGATACATGATCAAATCTCAGTTTCTCATCTACATAATTGTCAAACTGTAAAGGTAATGTGGAAAAGCAGGAAGCTAAATAGAAGCGAACCAAAAGGCCATGATCTTTTGGAGATTTACCCTGATAATCAACAACATTTTCGATATGCTAGGTTGGAGGAATTTTTCCCATGATGCATAAATTTCCATGACAAGGTTGTTTCAGAATTTTCTCATGATTTTGAGGGTCAACGTGTGGATGTTGGAGGCATTTCGTTCCAGGTGATAGAGGAACTGGTTGCAGAGGTCATAACTCTACTTACAAATGGAGAAAAGGTATTTATAAGCCATGTCTTGGTTGGGATCGATGTCCCATTCTTCCTAAAGGTTGAGTTCAAGGAAAGAAATTGGAAAGAAGGGGTGTAGATGTCTTGGTTGGAAGACAAATGGCATAGGATGCTACACATTGCCCAGTAATAGTTTACATGTGAAGGGTGTTTTAATTGGGTAAACTTATACCATTTCCATTTCTTAGCTCATCTAACATGACAAGTAAAACTGAATACATGTTATTTTTTTTAGAAAGTCTCAAGCACATGGTTGCTTGAGTTCAGGCCAGAATGGACTCATCTCCACATTTCATCTATCTCAAAGCTTTAATTAAGTTATTAGTTGAAAATCAATTGGCAAAGGTTGGAAGAATGTGGAGTCATTTCCTATTCTCGGGAGCATTTCAACCCTACCTCCCTAAGTCTAAACGAGGAAGGAAGAAGGGAGTCAAACAAGTCAAAAACCCTCATGAAGGAACCTCCTCTTAGGGCACCCCCACTGTGCAAAATAGAAGCCAAAAGATGGAAGATAAACGCTCACTTTTTGTTCAATAGCTATGGTCTATTCTAGAAGAAATGATCGGCTTAGGAAGATATAATATGTTCAATACCATCCTACTGTGAGTTCCCCACATGCTAAAACTCTACCTACTGAAGGTTCCCCTATAGAAATCCAAACACCAGAGAAAAAAAGGAAAGATGGCTAACCATAAACCCCACGATAAATAATTTCTAGCAGAAGAAGGACCCGACTTGTTTGAAATTTTCAAAGGGGGTAAAATACCTCACACCAGGCCCTTAAACAAATTGAGGTTGAAGATAAAGTTGAAGAAAAACATGAACCTTACCAAAGAGGTCATAGATGTGGACAATGTTCCACTAAAAGACTTGATTATAAATCAAGGGAAACCTACAAGTTCAAAGAGGTCTAGGAAAACAAAGGTAACCAAGAAGAAAATCCCCATGGAAACCAGACAGATAAAGATGCAGACGATGGATAAGGTAATGTTTTATTGGAGTCAACCAATACCCTTAGCTAAGAGGATGTTAGCTATCTTTTTCATTTTTTATCTTTCACTATCAAAGTGAATTTTTTATCAAGCAATTTTCAGCATATATGCACAAGAAAGCACAAGAGATCGCTGATATTTTCATTATCAATTCATTTTGCAGAAATCACTGATATTTTCATTATCATCGTATTTTGTAGAGAAATGTTGACATTGTCATTGTCAGTGCATTTTGAAAGAAAAACTTGAATGAAAAATTTGATATTGTCATTGTCATCACATTTCAAAAGAACAATTCGGTCCTTCAGTGAAATCATCAATTCTGACAGCTAAACGATTGATAATGGCATCATCAGTGATTTGTAGCAGGGATATCTGAGAAGGCATGAGCTACAATGGAACCCTATTTTTGAAGGATGACAAGGCCTGATCTACAATTAGGGAAGCACAACCATGATACATTTCTCAACCCCATTTTCAACATAATTTTCAGCGAGTTGTTTTGATTTGAAAAACTTGATTTATTTAAATATATTTTTAGATGCATGCACCTAAGAGATATAATACTATTATTGGATTAATATAATTAATTTTGAGCTACAAACCTGTTTCAATTATTGTATTATCTATATAACAAATATTGAAGAATAAGAAAGGGTTGGAGTTTATTTGAAATATAGTTTCCCTTGTGTATTATTGATCCATAAATTGTTGTGGATATTCCACTGGATAGTTCATGACAATATATATTAAAAATATGAGATTCTACACTATTGCAGTTTTATTAAACTTTAAGATCTGTATATTTAACTGTAATTAGTTCATGAATGTAAATATAAATTATGAAGAAAAGTATAGAACGAAAAGATAATCTCACACACACATAAGACACAAGATATGCTCACTGGGAAACCCTTTTGGGGAAAACCCAACTGGAAGGTGAGGCCGCTTTGCTCTCTTTCTCTGTCTGGAAATATGATTGCAAGTACAAAGAAGTAATGCCTATGGCCTGTGGGCTACATCAGTACACATATCCTCTCTATTTTCTCTACCTCCTATCTCTCCTGGCTATCTTTGCTCAACTATGGAACAAAATTCTCTTGAAATAAAATGGAATCTTCCTCCTAGTGGCCTGATTATAATACAACCCGATAGCCTACTAGTGGTTAATTTTGACTACATCAACTCATAACTAGAGTTACAAAATAAACAGTTGTATATTCTTTTAAATCATAAACATGTGGCTAGCCCCTTTTCCAGAAATAATGGGGGATGACGCCACATCCTCCCAAACTATAGGTTTGAAAACAAGAAGGTCAACTTCTGAGTGGCATAACTTTTGCATATAGACTCTGATTGACACGCTTCTTTCGCTGTTGGAAAGGTATTTATGTGTAGAATAGCATGAAAAGGTGTGTTGTTAAAGTGACAAATTTTTACCCCAAAAAACATCATTTGATGCCTCAAAATGCTCTAGGGAGGTTTCAAACCTCCTTTCGTCAAACTAGGTTCCGCTAGTAAAAACGGTCCCATGAGATGATTCCTACACTTTTTCCACACCCTATGCATCGATATGGATGAAAAACAATATAATGGTCCAATTCAAATCACACCTCCCCATGTTTGGAGGATTTTTGTCCCCAAAATATTTTACTGAATGAGGTGAGGAAATTTTTCCTCCAACTTCTCTTTGGTGTACCATTTAGCTTTGCCTCGAAGTTGTCCCTTCAACCCAATTTGCCAAAGGTCATGATATCCCTGTCTTGTATTTTTGGAGCTCTTCTACAAAGTTGTATCTTCAGTCAACTCTACCTAAGAGTTTGGTGCCAAATCCTCCACAAAAGACAGGACTTGTCCCTCTCCCTGATCTAGCATTGAAGGCTCATAGAGTTTCAAATTCTATACATTTAAAATTCAATAAATGTGCATATATGGTGGTAAATGGAGTCGATAGGCATCATCACCCACCTTTTCCATTATATCAAAGGTACCATACCTTAGAGCCTTGATTTTCTTACGAGGCCCCTACAACCTCTCCTTGTCAACTGAAGCCATACTATGTCTCCCACCTTGAATGATTTCTCTGTTATGTGTTGATCATGCCTGGCCTTATACTTGTCCTGCGACTTCCATAGTGTTTCCTGTACCTGTAGATGGATCTTCCTAATATTCTCTATAAAATTTTCATCCCTCAAAGCATCTCGTATAAGATATTCTATCACTTCTCCTTGCTTCCCATATGCAATATCTAAAGGTGAAGGTGGTAAATATCCTAAACAAGTCTCAAATGGGGACTTTCCTATAGAAGTGTGAGTTTCTCTATTATAAGAATGTTGTATATATACTAGATTTTCATCCTAGGTCTTCAGATGCTTCTGGTTTTACCCCCTCACAAGTTGTACCAAATTCTTGTTGACTACTTTTGTCTACCCATATGTCTATGGATGGAATGTTGTATATCTCTTCAACTTTGTGTCCATCTTCTCCCACAATGTAGTCTAGAATGTAGTAAGAAATCTTATGTCCCTATTTGAAATGATGCTCTTTGGTATCCCAAAGTGCACCCAAACTTGTCCAAAGAACAAGTTTGTTTCTTCTTGTCCGCTGATGGTCTTTTTTATAGGGAATCAAAACACACATCTTGTTGAACCTGTCAACTACCACAAACAAGTAGTCATGTCCCTTCCTCGTTGTTGATAAACCTCCCACAAAGTCCATGGAAATGATTTCTCAAGGACGAGTAGGTACAAGTAATGGATGATACAGATCCTGTTTCCTGTTGCTAGGCTTGTTGGTACAACAAGTCATGCATCCTCTTATGAAACTAGTTACATGCTCTTACATATTGGGACAACACATACCTATGCAAGTTATCCACAGTCTTCCCTACACCAAAGTTCCCTGCAACCTTGGAGGTGTGAGCCTCTCTAATCAGCTGCAAACCTCACCTTTAGGAACACATAGCTTATCCAGTCTGTAGAGTAACCCATCCTGGAGATGGTAGTCAATGATGATGTTACCATCATGCACATGACTCTAACTCTACAAATTTTGTTACACCTCCTTGAAGTCCTCATCTTTTGAATATGCCTCTCTATATGCATCATGGGTGAATGGCTCCTTGTGCATAAGAGTCCCTAAAGCTATAATCTTTGACGTGGGTGGACTTGAAGGAATATCGGCCAACTTTTTTGTGTTTCCCTTCTTATACTTGATCATCAAATGAAACTACTGTAAAAACCCCATCCACTTATAATTCCTGATCTATTATAACTTACTCTGGGCCTGTAATTATTGTAATGACTAGTGATCTATGTGGATTATTTTCTTCTTTCCCATCAAATAGCGCTTCCACTTCTTCACAACTTGCATCATGGCATAGAGCTCCTTATTTTAGGTAGGGTAGTTAAGGAATTCCCCAAGAAATACTTTAGAATGATAGCATAGATGCCTTACACCATGCATCAAGACAACTGAACTGAACTCTTCTCTTCACTGCGGAAAGATTATTTTATAACACAGTATGCTTATTTTACTGTTCGTAATATTTCTTACCTCTTCGCGTAGATCTTGAAAACACAACAGAACAAAGAAATTATAACGTGTTTCTTCTGGGAGATGATAATAAAAGAGTTCGGCGTAAATCAAATAAAGAGAGACATTTGTCGACGCGTTTCGAACCAACTAGTGTGGTTCATCATGACAAGTTGAAGAAACAGATCTAGATTAGCAAGTTAAATAGTTTGAGCACCAACGGCTAACTTGACCAACGACTAGTTTGACTCTAAGACCAAGGTCAAAATTATTTTATTAATTTAATTAGTAATATTTAGAACCAATCCCATAAAATATATATATAAATATATAAAATATTTTTAATGAGTATTTTTATTTATAGTTTCTTTTGCTATATAATGGCACCCAACATTTCATAATCATTTGCCACATTTGGGTTTTAGGAATATTTATTTTACATTGATTTAATACTGGTGGTGGGGATTAAATTTTATTTTGATTCAAATTTGATTAATTGTGATATTAAATTGCTAATTTTGTGTAAAAAGTTGAAATTTATAATATTAATGGGTTTATAATTTTTTATTTTACAGTGATTTTAATACCAGTCGTGAGATTAAAGTTTGGTTTGGTTTAAATTTGATTAATTGTGAGATTAAATTGTAAATTTTGCTGAAAAGTTGAAATTTATAATATTAATGGGTTTTATGATTATTTATGTTATATTAATATTAATATGGGTTATGGGATTAAAGTTTATTTTGATTTAAATTTGATTAATTTTAATATTAAAATGCAAGTTTTATGTGAATGAATGAAATTTATAATATTAATGGGTTTTACCATTATTTATTTTACATTAATTTTAATACGGTAGGGGATTAAAGTTTATTTTGGTTTAAATTTGATTAATTTTGATATCAAATTGCAAATTTTGTGTGAAAAATTGAAATTTATAATATTAATTAAGAGTTTTGTTTATATATATATATATATATATATATATAGAATTAGAATTAGGTTGAATTTAAGTTGGGGTGTTATAATTTCCTCAAAGTTTATGCTTTTGATGGTGATTTGTCTAGCTGTTATACATAGACTCTAGCTCCCTCCCAACTTTCACCAGAAGGATGTTAAAATCTTTCTTTTGCAAGCTACGCAACCATTTCATCCTTTACAAGCCCTGCAATGATATCCGTTTTAAAATTGGCTATTGGTGGTGTATTGTAAAATTTTACTGTTGTTGCATCCTTTGTGATGAACAACCTGAGTAATCTTTTGCTCTCCACAGTCTTTCGGTCATTGAACTCATGCTCTGCAAGCTTCCTTGAAGCGAATCGAACTAGGGTCCCCTGAAAATCTTTCCGGTTGTTTTCCCGGCCGTTTCGTCATTCCGGTGACTGCATGCATCCAGGCATTACTCTCTGCATCTACCATTTGTCTGATAGATCCGTTTCAGGATTTCAAATTTCCTCCGTACATCGAAGTCCGCACCTCTGATCCTTTCTCCTATTTCACTTGCTGGAACATTTAATTTCACTAAGGCTGAATTTGCAAGGTGGTTGAGTCTTGTCAGAACCTTCGATTTAACCCATTTTATACTTTATCCATCGTACTTCTTTCTCGTTTGCACCCCATTTGGCGGTGCATGGAGGAGGCATACGACTCCATTGCATCAGAGGACCTCATCAATGCCACCTTCAATGCGGAGAATGCGTGGTCGTCTGCCACCCTGGCAACCATGAACAATCTGCTTGTCAATCCATCTATGCCTAAAGTGATACCACGTTTCAAGAATATGGATCGCGGGCCCAAAAGGCAGCACAAGGCCGCGAATACTTCCTCCCCTCCACATGCGATCCGGATCGACATTGCTCAGCTGGATGAAAGACTAGAAAGTCTTCAACAAAACGCACTTGTTGGGAAATGACATTTTCCCGAAATGTCCGACGCCGAAATGAGGACCTGGCTAGCCAAATATTGGAAATCGGTCATTGGATATGTTCCGGTTATTTCTAGTCTCATGTGTGATTGGTATTGCTTTCACTTCCTAACGGCTAAAGATGCAAGATCAATCCTTTGTCGGCCTTGGGTTTATAAGCGCAGCTTCCTTGCTTTGCACAAGTGGTACATGGGATTTAATCCTCTGAAAAACACCCTGGTTAACAACTTAATCTAGGTCAAATGCCCTAATCTTCCTCTGGAACTATGGTCTCCGGGATCCCTTGAGATGATTGGCAATGCAATTGGCCGATTTATTTATGTTGACCCCTGGTGTCTAGGTGAACGAGATAAGAAAATTGTCTGGATTCTCATCCAAAGATCATAGAAGGGGGGATTCCCCGACCATATTGAAATCAGTTGGAAGGATCAATCCATCTCCCAAAGATTGGATTTTTGGGGAATCCCTTTCCGTTGTGTTGCTTGCAAAAAGACAGGTCATCTGGTCAAAAATTGTCCCAGCGCAAAATTATATGAGAACAGGAGAGGCCTGAGAAAATTTTTCTTAAATGGCAGTCAATCGTCACCTACTATCCCTGTGAAATCCCGGGCCCATAGCAATCCATCCTCTCCCCTCCGCCATGCACATGATCCTCCCACTGTCATGCATACCCCTCCTTTCACTGAACCCATTGATGACCCCCCTGTTCCTTCTCCGCAGCCAGTGGATCCAAAGAACTTCATCCTCGTCCCTCAATATGTACCATCACCCACAAACGACTTTTCTGTTGGATCTATCCCTATTCCCATCTCCTCTTCATCCCCACACCCCAGGCAAGATGCAATCAAAGGGAAGGGGAAATTGCATTCTGTTGGTCCCACCCCTCCAAACTCCCCTTTCTCCTCCCCTGTCAATCTCTTTGACAGCGATCTCGACCTGTTACAAACCATGGCTTCTCTTTAGCTTGAACCCCTCACGATCCACAAACCTGGGCCATGCTTGCCTGTGATCAGTTTGGAATCGGCCAAAAATATTACGGTCCGGAGGAAGGGCCGGGGAAGCTCTCGTCACTTCAGAGGCAGAACCATTGTATCAAATGAAGGAATCCGAAATTTATCTCTTGTTGAGGTCCCAGTTCTTGATGATTCGACTTCACAGCCCCTTAGAGCATGCAAGGCTGCCAAATCTCCAAAATGATCCCTGTTTTATCTTTCAACATTCGCGGTCTTGGCGTGGACCCAAAATTCATCACGCTAAAGAGTTTCCTTTTCCATTCTAGGGCCTCAATTATTCTAATATAGGAAACGATGCATGGAAAGGAGGACTCTCTGTCATATTTTCGCAGGATGCTGCCCTCCTGGCACATGGCTGCTACAGAGGCGACCGGGCTTTCGGAAGGCATGATTTCCCTTTGGGATCTGACAAAGGTCAAGGCAAAGGATTACAGATGCTTTGCTGGAATTCTAATATCAGTATCAATCCATGGAATTGATTTTCCTATCAACATTCTCAATCTATATGCCCCGTATAAATCCCGTATATCTTTCTGGAACAGGGTTTTTGCATTTGACCTTTTCAATTTGAACAACCTAATCATCGCGGGAGATTCAAATTATGTTTTATATTCAAACGAGGTTTGGGGGAAGGGCAAGATAAACAATGCCTTGGCAGACCTCATCAACTCCGAATTGATAAACAGGAACATGGTTGACATCACTCCTGTCAGGAATAGGCCGACATGGTCCAATGGTAGAGTTGGTGATGCCTACATTGCCAAACGGTTGGACAGGGTGTTCATCCATTTCAGCCTCATTGACAAATTAGGCCTACCAAAGCTGTCTGTGGAGAATGTCATGATCTCTGATCACCTCCCCATTCTCTTATCGTGGCCTGACAAGATCTTCAGACGAGGCTACTCTTTCAAGTTTGATAACAGTCTCCTCCTGAACCCTGTCTTTAATCTTTTTGTTTAGACAGCATGGAAAGAAATAAAGGACCGGGAGAAAACAAAATTCATTTTTTCCACTTTCAGGGAAAAACTATCCGAGCTCAGGGACTTGGTGAAAAAGTGGCAATTCCAAAGACACCAGGAAGACAGGGCGGACCTAAATCGGGTTCAACAGGAATTGGAGTCCATTATGGAATCCACTGATTTTTCCTCCTGCTCTCTTGAGAGGAAAGCCTGTATCAGAGCTCTGGAGAAGAGAAGATTCTGCTTATTAAAACAGGACAAAGAAAAATGGAGGTTCAAAATCCGCGCCACTTGGCTTGAACTAGGTGACAAAAACACAAAATTCTTCCACAAGTTTGCCAATGCTAGAAGAGAGAGGAACTTCATTTGGAAAATCAAGGATGAACAGGGGAATGAGGTTGTCTCGCAGGAGGACATCACTCGGCTCGCGGTAAGTTTTTTCAAAAATCAGTATAGCAGAACAAACGATATTGCTTTCAGTGATATCCGATGGGGGATTGACCCAATGCCTGTGATGTTTGATCACGATACGAATGAGGAAATTTTCCATCCCATTGATGAGAATGAACTCCTCAATGCCATGAAATCATTCAAAAAGGACAAAGCCCCCGGACCGGACGACTGGACTATTGATTTCCTTACTCACTTCTTTGACCTCTTTAAAAAAGATTTGCTAAGCATGGTTCAGGCCTCCAGACTATCTGGTCAAATCCATAGCCTAACCTCCTCCACTCTCATTGCCCTCATTCCCAAAAAGGATGAGCCTAAATCCTTCTTCGATTTCCGCCCTATCTCCCTTTGCAACATCTCTTTCAAGATCATCACAAAAATCATTGCACTTAGAATAAAGGGATCACTGGCCCGATATCTTTCTCCAAACCAGCATGCTTTCCTTAAGGGACGAAACATCCATGATGCTGTCGCCTCCACTCAGGAATGCCTCCATTCCATTGCCATCAATAACACCAAAGAAGCCATCCTGAAGATTGACTTGCAGCGGGCTTTCGATGTTATCGACTGGGGATATCTTCAATGCCTCCTTGCCAAAATAGGATTATCTCCTGCTGTCATCCGCTGGATTATGGGGTGCATTGAAAATGTTAACTATGTAATACTGGTGAATGGATGGCCTTCCCCTTTCTTCAAGGCTGAAAGGGGCCTCCGGCAAGGATGACCTCTGTCCCCCCTCCTCTTTATCCTTGCTATCGATGCCATGAGTCTTCATATCAATCGTGTTGTGGCACTGAAAGAATTCTTACCGATAAGGATCTGCAAGAACATCAATATGTCGCACAACCTCTTTGTCGAAGATGTGCTCTTATTTTCTATGCTCTCAAAGGCTTCTTGGCTATGCATAAAATCCATCCTGGATCGCTTTCACAAAGCTTCGGGGCTTGCCATCAACAAAGCTAAAACAATTCTCTACCATAATGGAGCTGACGATCACCTCATTTGTTGGATATCCCAACTCTTCGACATTCAATATAAGCCTCTTTCAGATGGAATCAAGTATCTTGGGTTCAGACTAAAAGGTCGTTCCTACAAGTTGTCGGACTGGCACTGGCTCGTAGATCGTTTTCTCAATAAGCTCGCTCTCTGGAGTTTCCGCACCCTCTCTTTAGGAGGCAGGGTTGTTCTCGTCAAATCGGTCCTATCCCAGCTTTCAGTCTTCTGGGGTCACCTCTTCCTCCTCCCGACTTGCATTATCCAAGTTATCAACAGGATTATATCAAGCTTTATATGGGGAGCCAAGGCCGAGCGTAGGAAAATTCATCTCGCAAAGCTGGACCTTCTCTCATTACCAAAAAATTATAATGGATGGCGCATTCTGAACATTAAAACCTTTGGGGCTGCTCTTATCTGTAAATCCCTTTGGAGGGGTATTTTTGGAACCAATCCATGGAGCGACATCATTCGTCAGAAATATAAAAGAGACAGGGGCATTGAATTCTGGTTCAGATTTGATTCTATTGGCATCCAACAGGGCTCCGCCATATGGCTCAGTTTTAGAAGGGTCCAGCGATATTTTCTCAGCAATCTAAAATGGAAAATCTTCACAGGCAGAAAGATTATCATAGGCCTGGACTCCTTCGCTGGATTCAGGGGAACGTTACAGTTTCCTCCCCCACTTCTTTTTTTCCTCTGCAGATCTGGCTACTTCACATGGAACCGTATCATAAAGGATTGGTGTGGCCCTTCGCCCATGCTTCGGGATGTTGATGATATTGGTCTTCCAATAGACCTGCTCCCTCTTTGGACCGATCTATCTTCCTCTCTCCAGTAGGGAGGCATACAGCGATCCTCAAATGATGACCACCTGATCTAGTCCCTTCCTTTCTCCGTCTCTCATGCAAATGTAAAGGATATTTACTCTGATCTCATTTCTACAAACATTTCCTCCAAACATCGCTTTCCAGTCTTCTGGTGGAAGCTTGGATGCCCCCTCAAAGTTATCTTATTCTCCTGGTTGGTGCTTTTCAACAAGAATTTATCTTGGGACTCCTTGAGGAGGCGATCATGGCACGGCCCCAGTAGATGTGCTCTCTGCAATATGGAGGAGGAGACAAACTACCACCTCTTCTTCAAATGCTCTGTCTCTCAACAAATCTGGTATGACCTTGCTCAGTTTTTTTCTTTTCCACATCTTAACTTCATCTCTGTTGATGCAGCGTTTGCCTGGTGCGGGCGCCAAAAGACTCTCTGGCCCATTCTTGCCATCACCTTATGGTCACTTTGGAGGTGGAGGAACCTAAAAATTTTTGAGGACTCTTCTTTATCTGCCAAATTTGTTCTCTCTTCCATCTCTGCTCTTTATCTTCCAATCAGCTGAATGATGCAATGGATTTTGCTTCTTTCTGATAATGTTGTGAACATGTTCATATTACATGATGGTAATCTGCTCATCTTGGTTTGAGATGCTGCTTATCGGTAGTATTCAGGAGTTCTTCCAACTCTTTCAGAACTATCTGAACATTTTGTTTATATATCCTCAATGTAATATCATGATTTTCTTTCTAGAAAAAAATATACATGATGTTATTACTAAGGGGAAAATTTTAGGAATGGAAATTTATCTTAAAATTTAGAAATTTTGACTAATCTTACTAGACCCTAATATGCAAATTGTAAATCATTTAGCCATATTTAATAAAAAAAAAAATTGTATAGTATCTATAAAATTTTGGTCATTTCTAAGGTAATATAATAATTTATACTATAAAATTTGGGCCAATTTTTTTATAGAGAAAATATAAATTAGCCAAACATTTAAAAAAAAAAAGCATGGAAACTAGCCAACTTGTGAATATTAGCCCTTAAAATTTTCCCCACACCAAGATTATGCAAAATTTAATGTGAGCTTGGATGCCCCTTGAAATAGTTTAGTTCCTCCAAAGGTGACTCCCTTCCTCAACCCCTTCCCATAAAATTTGAACGTGTGACTTGGTCACACACAAACCAACAAACAAGCTTACAACTCATACACCCCTAACTCATGGATAAAAACCCCTTCTCTCTATATTCGTTTGTATGGAGTTTAGACTCCATAAAGTAATTGATTCAAATTCCAAAGGAAAAAAATCCAGATGAGAGGCATATATATGAAATAAAAATTGCCCCACATCCAACAAATAAGCAGATTGTATCCTTTAAGGATATATCAAAATTATAAGATAATGGGTTTTTATTAACCTTTATGTTTAGGGTTTTGATTTTTATATGAAAGCATAGTTTAGAAAGAAATTTCACATTATATTGATTTTGTATTTTATTCCAATTTTGTAGTGATAAAATCATTAAGATGGTTTTTATGCCTTTTTGTACCACTGAAATAGGGTATGTTTCACATGTCCCATCCATAGTGACTTTATGGAAAAGTTGTGGATGAAGGTATTGCTTTCCTTTGTTTTAAATAATGTTATAATTGTTGTTTATCTAGAATGTAACAACCCTCATGAAAAGTTCATGTAACAAAATTAAATAAAGGAAAAATAAGACCACGAGTAAGGGACACTTATTTCACGCTGAATGTTGGGCAAAGGTACTGTTGTTGGCATCACTGGAGATGTGTTTTGGCTAAGGAAATTACCATAAGAAAAGGCATTAAAGAGGCAAAAAGGCATTTTTGGCATATTTATTTATGAAAATAAAGAAAAATAGGAGAAAAGGAAGGTAAAATGTCACACGTTGCATGTGAGGAGGAAATTGAAGGAAACTAATGGAAAATGAAGAAATTAGAGACCTCATTAATAAAAAGGATTCTGAGGATCAGTTGGCAGGGTTGGTCAATGTAAGCTCTTGGTCAACGAAAGTTTGGAACTCTCTCATTATTCTTTCTCTCTCTCTCACTCTCTTGGTCACTTTGAGTTTTCTCGGAGCGCTCTAGTTTGGAGCAAAGGAAAGGGAAAGCAAGGAAAGAAAAGCAAGATCAAGCAGCTTGAACAGGAATACTTGCAAGTAACCTTTTTCATGTGTGATTTCCTAGCTGGTTTGGACATGCATGGATTTGCATGTTGCTGTATGGTTCTCTTGATGTCAGTGGCATGGCCTTCTCGGGTTATGACAGTGGTTTTCAGCCTAGCCTAGCCTTTTTTCCGATGCCATGGTGTTGGGATGTTTATTTCGGTTTTTGAAATTTTGTTTGCTGGATAGATTTCGGAATTCGGGCGGAGGTTCTCTCAAGTTCCATTCCCAAAGGCCTAGGAATCCCTTGACCGATTTTGGTGGGATACACGGTAAAGACTGAGGGAGAAGTCTCGGTTTAGGGCATAGTGATCCAAGTTTGGATTGTGATAAAGACTGAGAGACTGGTCTCGGTTTAGGGCCTAGTGATTCAGTTTGGATTGCGGTAAAGCCTGAGAGATTAGGAGACATAAAATTTCTCAAGGATAGTGATGGATTCCGGATTGCATTCCAAGTACTATCGGTTGTGATCAGAGCATCGATTTTGGTGTGATCATGGTTGGATGAGGGTGGAGGTGGTTTAACCTCTGGATTCCCTTGGTTTCTCTTGGATTGGTTGTTCTATGAGATCCCACATTCATGCTTGGAATATGGCACATGGGGTGGCTGGCTGAAAGAGAGATTTGGTTCAGCCATGTCTATGGTTCGGGTGGTACATGGAAGTCCTGAACCTGGTCAGATTTTCCTATGATTAATAAAAGCTAAGTTATCTTACTTTTGTATTGAATTATGTGTGGATTTAATGGTTGTCATATCTGTGATATTTATATGGTTTTATGCTGGCTATAAGCATAGTTGAATGACGGGTCATGTCATGGTTATTTCATATATTTACTTGGAAGTGTTAAATGGATGGATGCAAGGCCTAATTGATGATGTAGTAGTTATATGGAGAAGTAGGTGATCCTTCTGGTTATGTTTCATAAGGTGATTTAGTCATTTATGCTTTGTCTTGTATCCTAGTCTTGTAGGTTGCATTGATGCCAATTGTTTGACATAATGGCAATCTCGTTTGGGGATGCTCAGGCCTAGTACTAAGGGTGATTTTGATTGACCAACATGGTATCATGTTTTTAATGATTTCTAAAAGTTACAACAAGTTTTGGGTAGAGACCAGGATTATGGGCTAGAAAAGTGGATCAAATGCCATGGTCGTTGGCACATAACTAACAATTTTGGTCCACAGTCACTGGGAGGCAGGCCTATGAGAGAACCTTTGGGTTTTTGGTCACTCCCTTGCCCATAGCATGAGAGCGACTAAGGCCTAAAAGCTTCATAATAGTAGTGGGACCAAGGAGTAGGTTGTCTGAGTGGCTGACTTGTCTCCTGAGGGGTCTATTGATGATGTTGGATCATTGTATGTGATGTTCCATAAATTCCACTTCCTTAAGGTGACATAGGAGGTCGAATCTAATTGTAGTAGCATCTCGCCTCATGTTTACCCTAGTTGGCATGGTTACTTTGGGTAGACCTGGGAGGGGGTGTTACATAAAATTTAAATGTTATAATTATTGTTTATCTATGGTTAAGATAGGGATTGAAATTCTTGTATTTTTATGGTTTGAGGTTTAGTTATTTGGTTGGGATTTTTTAGTTATTTATTTTTAATTTAAATTTTTGAGAAAGACGAAAGTTAAAAAGTTCAAGATTTTTTCTTTTTTCTTTTTAAAGATAATGTGTTTGACTAAACATAATGGTTGGAAAGGTGGTAATTGGATTTGTAGGATGGTACTTACAAAAAATGTGTATACATTCCTAAAAACATGCACACATTCATAATTTCATATTATTGGTGCTCTCAAACCACCACACATGCTTGCTAGCTTGGATTTATAAAGAATGCACACATCTCTAAAATCATGTGCACATTCTTAAAAGTGTTCGTACATTATAAGAAACATGCATGAGACATTTTCAAGAATACCAATGGCTTTGAGGAGTGTATGTAAGCTTTTATGGCTAGAGTCTTTGCCTAATGTATAATCTTCACTGTGGGCATATCAATGCCATTAGAGGATTTGAGCATTAATTCTAGGTACTAGGGTCCTTAAAATGGTAAGAAAATGAAACTTGGGCCTCAGACCATGTTATCACATTTAGTTAACTTTGAAATTTTTTTAAATGTTGACAACTAAATTGCCATCGAAATATTTGTAATAAATAGGAAATAATGTTGATAATGGGACTATCAGCGCTTTTGTCAGTATAGTATATTTTTTAGAGGAATATGCTGACAACATGAGTGTCAACGTTATCGAGCATTCATTTATAACTAGAGTATCAACGACAAACTTGAAATTTGAATTTTCAATTTTTGATATGTGTTGACACGTTCCACGTCAGCTACAATATAATAAATGCCCGGTCATGCCACAATAAATATGAAGGTGAGAGGTATGTGTTGAAAACAAGGTTTTTCGTCATCGAAGAGGTATGATGTGGTTTTGTAATTATCGAAGGGTTAAAACATTATTTCACATTTCAATTAGTTATTTTACTTGAAACATCATTATTTTTTTCCCGCATAGTAATTTCACCATTTCATTTGTAAGTTTTGGTAACTTTATCACTGGAAAGTTGTTCTGTTCAAGCTACTTGATGGAGATACATGATCAAATCTTGGTTTCTCATCTGCATAATCGCCAAACTGTAAAGATAATGGGGAAAGCGGGAAGCTAAACAGAAGCGAACCAAAAGGTCATGATCTTTTGGAGATTTACCCTGATAATCAACAACATTTTTGACAGGCTGGGTTGGAGGAATTTTTCCCACGATGCACTGATTTCGATGACAAGGTTGTTTGAGACTTTTCCCAGGGTTTCAAGGGTCAACATGTGGAGGTTGGCGACATTTCGTTCGAGGTGACAAAGGAGCTGGTTGTATAGGCCACAACTCTGCTTACAGATGGGGAAAAAGTATTTAGAATCCATGTCTTGGTTGGGATCGATGTCCCATTCTTCTTAAAGGTTGAGTTCAAGGAAAGAAATTGGAAAGCATGGGTGTAGATGTCTTGGTTGGAAGATAAATGGCATAGGATGCTACACATTACCCTGTAATATTTCACATGTGAAGGGTGTTTTAACTGGGTAAACTTATACCATTTCCATTTCTTAGCTCATCTAACAGGACAAGTAAGATTGAATACATGTTATTTTTTGTTAGAAAGTCTCAAGCACATGGTTGCTTGAGTTCGGGCCAGAATGGACCCATCTCCACATTTCATCTATCACAAATTTTTAATTAAGTTATTAGTTGAAAATCAATTGGAAAAGGTTGGAAGAAAGTGGAGTCATTTCCTGTTCTCAGGAGGGTTTCAACCCCAGCCCCCTAAGTCTAAATGAGGAAGGAAGAAGGGAGACAAACAAGTCAAAAACCCTCATGAAGGAAGCTCCTCTTAGGGCACCCCCACTATGCAAACTAGAAGCCAAAAGAAGGAAAATAAACCCTCACTTTTTGTTCAATACCCAAGGTCTATTCTAGAAGAAATGATAGGCTTAGGAAGATATAGTTTGTTCAAGGCCATCCTACTGTGAGTTCCCCACATGCTAAAACTCTACCTACTGAAGATTCCCCTGTAGAAATCCAACCACCAGAGAAAAACAAAGGAAATATGGCTAACCATACACCCCATGATAAATAATTTCCAGCTGAAGAAGGACCTGACTTGTTTGAAATGTTCAAAGGGGGTAAAATACCTCACACCAAGCCCTTAAAAAAAAATTGAGGCTAAAGATAAAGTTGAATAAAAACTTGAACCTTGCCAAAGAGGTCATAGATGTGGACAATGTTCCACTAAAGGACTTGATTATAAATCAAGGGACAACTACAAGTTCAAAGAGGTATATGAAAAAAAATGTAGCAAAGAGGAAAATCCCCATGGAAACCAGACAAAGCAAGACGCAAATGATGGATAAGGTAATGTTTTAGTGGAATCAGCCAATACCCTTAGCTGAGAGGATGGTAGCTATCTTTTTTAGTTTTGATCTTTCACTATCAAAGTGAATTTTTGATCAAGCAGTTTTCAGCATATAAACACAGGAAAGCGCAGGAGATCGCTGATGAACCACACTTGATGGTTCGAAACGCGTCGGCCAAAAAATTCTCTCATGTGATTTCTACCAAAAGACTTTGTTTAATTCATTATGGATCATAGAAGCTTGAATACAGAGAAAAAAGAAGAAGAAGAAGAAGAAGATATTTTCATTATCAATGCATTTTGCAGAAATCACTGATATTTTCATTATCATCGTATTTTGCAGAGAAACGTTTACATTTGTCATTTTCATCTCATTTCAGAAGAAAAACTTGAACGAAAACTTTGACATTGTCATTGTCATCACATTTCAGAAGAACAAATCAGTCCTTCAGTGAAATTGTCAGTTCCGATAGCTAAACGATTAACAACGACATTATCAATGGTTTGCAACAGGGATATCTGAGAAGGCATGAGCTACAACAGAAGCCTTTTTTTGAAGGAGGACAAGGCCTGATTTACAACGAGGGAAGCACAACCATGATACACTTTCTCAGCCCCATTTTCAACATAATTTTTAGCAACTTGTTTTGATTTGAAAAACTTTATTTATTTAAATATATTTTTAGATGCATTCACCTAAGAGATATACTACTATTATTGGATTACTATAATTAATTTTGAGCTACAAACCTGTTTCAGTTATTGTATTATCTATATAATCAAAGACTGAAGAAGAAGAAAGGGTTGGAGTTTATTTGAAATATAGTTTCCCTTATGTATTATTGATCCATAAATTGTTGTGGATATTCCAATGGATAGTTCATGACAATAGATATTAAAAATATGAGATTCTACACTATTACAATTTTATTAAACTTTAACATCTGTATATTTAACTTTAATTAGTGCATGCATGTGAATATAAATTATGAAGAAAAGTAGAGAATGAAAAAATAATCTCACACACACATAAGACACAAGATATGCTCTCTAGGAAAACCTTTCGGGGAAAACCCAACTAGAAGGTGAGGTATCTTTACTCTCTTTCTCTGTCTGGAAATATGGATGCAAGTACAAAGAAGTAATGCCTGTGGCTCGTGGTCTACTTTAGTACACATATCCTCTCTATGTTCTCTACCTCCTATCTCTCCTGGCTATCTTTTCTTAGCTATGGAGCAAAATTCTCTCGAAAGAAAATGGAATCCTCTTCCTCCTAGTGGCCCGATTATAATACAACCCGATAGCCTACTAATGGTTAATTTTGACTACATCAACTCTTAACTAGAGTTACAAAATAGACAGTTGTAGATTATTTTACATCACAAACACGTGGCTAGCCCTTTTTCCATAAATAATGGGGGTTGATGCCGCATCCTCTCGAACTATAGGTGTGAAAACAGGAAGGTCAACTTCTGAGTGGCATAACTTTTGCATATAGACTCTGATTGACGTGCTTCATGCACTGTTGGAAAGGTCTTTATGTGTAGAATAGCATGAAAAGGTGCGGTGTTAAAGTGAAAAAGTTTTACCCCAAAAAAAAATCATTTGATGCCTCAAAATGCTCCCGGGAGGTTTCAAACCTCCTTTCGTCAAACTAAGTTTCGCTGGTAAAAATGGTCCCAAGAGATGATTCCTACACTTTTTCCACTCCAAATGCATCGAGATGGATGAAAAACAATATAATGATCCAATTCGGACCACACCTCCCCATTTTGGGAGGATTTTGGTCCCAAAAATATTTTACTGAATGAGGTGAGGAAAATTTTCCTCCAACTTCTCTCTGGTGTACCATTTATCTTTGCCTGGAAGTTGTCCCTTCAACCCAATCTGCCAAAGGTCATGATATCCTTGTCTTGTAGTTTTGGACCTCTTTTGCAAAGTTGTATCTTTGGTCAACTCTACCTGAGTGTCTGGTGCCAAATCATCCACAAAAGGTAGGACCTGTCCCTCTTCCTGATCTAGCATGGAAGGCACATAGAGTTTTAAATTATATACATTTACAACTGAATAAATGTGCATATATGGTGGTAAACGGAGTTGATAGGCATCATCACCCACCTTTTCCATTATATCAAAGGGACCACACCTTAAAGCCTTGATTTTCTTACGAGGCCCCTACAGCCTCTCCTTGTTCAACTGAAGCCATACTATGTGTCCCACCTTGAATGATTTCTCTGTTATGTGTTGATCATGCCTGGGCTTATACTTCTCTTGCAACTTCTGTAGTGTTTCATGTACCTGTAGATGGATTTTCCTAATCTACTCTATAAAATTTTCAGCCCTCAAAGCATTTCCTATAAGATATTCCCTCACTCCTGCTTGCTTCCCACATGTAATATCTAAAGGTGAAGGTGGTAAATATCCAAAAAAAGTCTCAAATGGGGACTTTCCTGTAGAAGTGTGGGTTTTTCTATTATAAGAATGTTTTATATATACCAAATTTTCATCCTAGGTCTTCGGATGCTTCTGGTTGTATCCCCTCAGAAGTTACACCAAAGTCTTGTTGACTACTTTTGTCTACCCATATGTTTGTGGATGGAATGTTGTAGATCTCTTCAACTTTGTGTCCATCTTCTCCCACAATGTAGTCCAAAATGCATTGATAAATCTTGTGTCCCTGTCTGAAATGATGCTCCTTGGTATCCCAAAGTGCACCCAAACTTGTCCAAAGAACAAGTTTGTTTCTTCTTGTCCACTGATGGTATTTTTACAGGGCATCAAAACACACATCTTGTTGAACCTATCAACTACCACGAACAGGTAGTCATGTCCCTTCCTGGTTGTTGGTAAACCTCCCACAAAGTCCATGGAAATGATTTCCCAAGGACGAGTAGGTACAGGTAATGGATGATCCAGACCCTGTTTCCTATTGCTAGGCTTATTGGTACAACAAACCTCTTATGAACCTAGTTACCTGCTCTTACATCTTGGGACAATACACATACCTCTGCAAGTTATCCACGGTCTTTCCTACACCAAAGTTCCTTGCAACCTTAGAGGTGTAAGCCTCTCTAATCAGCTGCAAACGTCACCTTTAGGAACACATAGCTTATCCAGTTTGTACAGTAACCCATCCTAGAGATGGTAGTCAACGATGATGTCACCATCATGCATATGACTCTAATTCTGCAACTTTTGATACACCTCCTTGAAGTCCTCATCTTCTTAATATGCCTCTCTATATGCATCACGGGTGAATGGCTCCATGTGCATAAGAGTCCCCAAAGCTATAATCTTTGATGCGAGTGGACTTGAAAGAATATCGGACAACTTTTTTGTGTTTCCCTTCTTATACTAGATCATCAAATGAAACTGCTGTAAAAGCGTTGTCCACTTGTAATGCCTAATCTGTTATAACTTACTCTGGGCCTGTAAGTATTGTAACGACTAGTGATCTGTGTCAATTATTGTCTCCTTTCCCATCAAATAGCACTTCCACTTCTTCACAGCTTGCACCATGGCATAGAGCTCCTTATCGTAAGTAGGGTAGTTAAGGAATTCTCCATGAAATACTTCAGAATGGTAGCATACATGCCTTACACCATGCATCAAGACAGCTCCCATAGCATACCCACTCGTATTTGTCTCCACTTCAAAGGGTCGTTGCAAGTTTGGTAATGCTAGAATTGTGTTAGGTCTCTACACTACCAGTGTAACCCCTTATTGTTATTAGTGAAACCCCCTTATTATATTTTTGTGCCCATGTAGTCCCCATATTGTTATTATTGTAGCCCATAGAAGCCCACTATTGTTATTGTTGTGCCCTTACCTTATTATTGTTATGTCGGCTCTGATTACATTATGACCCCTTAAACTCCTATATATAGAAAGGAGATCTTGTCATTTGTATCATCCAAGAATTTTTCATTTGTGTAATATAAAGGAGGTTTTCCCCTTGAAGAGGTTGATTTCTAAGGCATTGATCTATCTTTTTGTGAGCTGGTTTCATAACATTTGGTATCAGAGCTTTGGATTCTAGGGTTTCGTTGCTCCAAATAGGTCATTGTAGAATTTTTGCTATAACTTTTTTATGTGCCATTTCAAAAGTTGAAAAAAAACCCATTTGAGACGAAAGCTCTCTAAACCTCGGGTCCAAATTTCAGATCTTTTCTTGCTATATTTTCGGCTATAGGATCTGAGGAATTTAGGGTTTTTGAAAGCTCCAGAATTCCATCTCAAACAGGTCATTGTGGAATTTTCTATATAATTTGTTTTCTACGAAGGTTCAGACTCTGAAATTAAAACCCATTTGAGCCAAAATTGTGGTGAATTTCGGGCCCCAATTTCAAATCCTGTTTCGCTATATTTTCGGAGATAAAGTCCAAGAAATTTAGGGTTTCTGCAGGCTCCCAAATTACATACCAAACAGGTGACCTGGGGAAAATCATCATAACTTTCTCTCTAAGCATCAGATTGAAATTTCTTAAGAAGATACAGAAAGAGGATGGACTAGAATTTTCTGTATATTTTTTTCAGACCCGAAGGTCGAAACAGTAACACGTGGCACTTCGTAAAAGTTCGCTCTACTAAAAAAGTATATAAGCTAGTCATCTTGGGATATTGGGAATAACTCTTTCTTGGAGAATCCAATTTCGATCAAATTGGTGGCATTGGAAAGAGGACGCAGAGGGCTATTGCAGGTCTCAATTTTAGACCTTGGAGATCTAAAATTAAAGAGTTACAGTTGTTTCAAGATCGAGCTCCGAAAATCAAGAAAAAGCATTATGAGGAAGTTTGATGGCAAGGATCCGGCAAATTGGATACTACAGATGGAGAAATACTTTGATCTACATGAGGTGCAACTGTTACAAAATGTACGTATTGCATCTTTGTATTTAGAACCGAGTCAATTTTTATGGTATAAAGGGCTTTTTTCTCGTAAACCAATTGTCACATGGTTAATTTTCACGGAGGAAATGACAACACATTATGAGGATACAAAGAGCAACACCTTCTTTAGCCATTTGATAAATCTCAAACAAAAGGGTTCAATGGCAGAGCACATTGAGGCCTTCCAAAAATTGAATATAAGGTTAAATGATATTCCAGAGAAGTAGAGGATTGATGTCTTCATAGGGACTTTAAAGGATAACATTCAACATGATGTTTGTCTTTGGGAACCTAATTTATTGGAGAAGGAATTCAGGTTGGCAAGACAAATTGAAATCAAAATTATGGAAACAAGGAAGCCTACCACTCACAACTATAAATATGGAAGTGTTTTTTCTCCTAGCCTTCCACAACCTACAAGGTTTACACCACAACAATTGGAAGAAAAAAGAGAAAAAGGGCTCTGTTACATTTGTGATAGAAAACACACTAAAGGTCATAAGTGTGCTGAGAAGAAATTATGTTACATAGATTGCGAAAAGGAGGAAGAAAAGGATCGAGAAACATCAAAAGAAGAGGGTATACACCAGGAACCAATCCCAGAGAAAGAAGAAATGAATTTAATCATATCTTGTAAAGCATTGGCAAGAATTACCACTCCTCAAACTCTCAAGATAGAAGGACATATCAAGAAGAAAAAGGTTCAAGAAGTGAAAGATCACATCAAGCATCAAGAAATGAATCCGAACATATATTGTAATGCATTGGTAGGAATTACCACTCCTCAAATTATGAATATAGAAGGACATATCAAGAAGAAAAAGGTAATAGTGTTGATTGTTTCTGGCAATACCCATAATTTTATTCATTGTAAGATAGCGAAGGAATTGAATTTCAACCTATATCAAACATCAGAATGTCAAGTGATGGTTGCAAATGGAAGAACCATAAATTTCTCTAGAAAGTGCCATAATATCAAGTTAAACATGGGATAATATGTTTTGAATAGTCCAATTCTTTCCATTCCAATGGGTGGTGACGATGATGTACTAGGATTCCAATGGCTACAATCTTTGGGCACGATAATTTTTAATTTTCAAGAACTCTTCTTGAAAAAAAAATTTCAGAAGGAAAGGAAGTTTAATTAAGGGGTATTTCAAGGAAACTGAGAAATATAATCAGCTCTAACAACACGACAAAGCTTCTAAAGGAAGAACAACATGGCGTAATTATACAATTATGTTCGCTAGAGGTTCCCACGTCGAAATCATCTATTTCTCCAGATCTCGAAAAAATCTTGGACAATCATTCCAAGGTATTTGAGACTCCCAAAGGCATCCCACCTATTTTTGATCATGATCATGCTATTCATTGTCCAGGAAGTGTTCCTCCAAACATCAGGCCTTACAGATATCCCTTTGAACAAAAGAGTGAAATATAACATATGGTTGCAGAAATGCTAGAGGATGGTATAATTCAACCTAGTCAAAGTTCTTTCTCTGCTCCAGTAGTATTGGTGCACAAGAAGGATGGATCATGGCGCATGTTTTTGCATTATAGAGAGCTTAATAAGATCACTATTAAATTCTTGACCATCTCTGCTATAATGAGATTCACTTGCGATCCTGAGTCAAACAGAGCATCAATATTTGTCTTCTTGACCTGTATATTTATATGGAAGAGTTTGGTAATTTCTTTCTCTTCCTATTGTTGAAATCTACTTAGATTCACCTCCTTATGCACTAATGTACAAACGATCTTCTCATCCACGTCCGAGTTTCTTTTAACTTGGTTGCTCAAATCAATGGCCATGTGATTCTTCTTCTTATTATATTTCTTCTTGTTCTTCAACTTTAGCTCTGGATGCAACTTCCAACACTTCTCCTTTGTATGGTCATCAATGTTGTAGTGGTTGTTAGGATCTTTGCAGTGGTGTGTTGTGGCAGCTGTCTTTTTATTTTTTCCCCTTTTTGATTCTTCTTTCCCTCCTTAAAAGCATCTTGTTACTCCTTTTGCTTCGATCCACTTGATTATGCTCTCTTCAGGCCCATGTTCTCTAGGTACTGTGCCTGTACACAAGCCTCGTCCACCGGTTTGGGCTTGAACAACATCACTTTCTCATGTAGATGGTGGTGCAGACCCCCCCAAATACTTGAGGAATGTAGTTGGGTTCATTGGAAAGATACCCAACATTATAACCATCTTTCTAAATTCTGTGGTGTATTCCTGTATGCTTTGGCCCAGATTTTGCCTAAAGTAATTCCACTATATCCACTGGTCCTCCATGTACCCATTGGGTTAAAATTGTGACTTACTGAGGATTTTGAAATACTCCCACTTAGTTACTAGAGGTTATCCTTCCAACCTAAGGGTTTTCGTGTGGCTCTCCCACCATGTTAGTGAATGGCCCTCTAATTTCAGTTGTGTGAATGAGATCTTTTGCCCTTCCTCGATTTGATGGACACTAAAATAAAATTCCAGTTGTTGCAACCAGTGGTTCAATGTCAGAGTGTCAATATTGTCATGGTATGACTTGATATCGACTTTTTCTTCCATTTTGAACAAGGATTGATTCACGACACTCGAATTAGGTTGATCTTTTCTAGGTTCTTTCTTTAATGGTTCTCTTTGTCTTCTCGATCTCCTGATGCCCCTTCTTATTTTTCCTCTGCATTCAAGTCCCCATCTTCTCCAAATATTCCCCACCTAATTGCTTAAGGCCACCTGAGGAGGTTTACATTGCGGTTTATATCCACAACTTGTTGTTCAAGCTGCAAAAACCTCACCTCTATAGGATCATGAGGTTTGTTTATAGATTCGTCAGCCATGATTAGGGTTTTATGATTTTCAACCCTACCGACCTAGAGCCTTGAAATATCCACAAAATACCCAAAGAAACCTACTCTAATACCAAATGATCTATAAACAATCGTGGATATTCAATTGGACAGTTCATCACAAAATATCTGATAATATTGTATTAAAATTCTGAGATTCTACACTATTACAGTTTTATTAAACTTTAAGGTTTGTATATTTAACTATAATTAGTGCATGCATGTGAATATAAATTATGTAGAAAAGCAGAGAACGACAAAATAAACTCACACAAACATAAGACACAAGATATGCTCTCTAGGAAACCATTTTCGAGAAAACCCATATGGAAAGTGAGCCTGCTTCCCTTTCTTTCTCTGTTTGGAAATATGGTTGCAACTACAAAGAAATAGTGCTTGTAGCCCATGGG
The DNA here is from genome assembly GCA_031772625.1 of Pinus tabuliformis. NCBI lineage: Eukaryota > Viridiplantae > Streptophyta > Pinopsida > Pinales > Pinaceae > Pinus > Pinus tabuliformis. The sequence goes on from CM062819.1 coordinate 697,789,910, forward strand.
CTGCTACCGTATACAAATCCTCTCTGTGTGCTCTACCTCCTATCTCTCCTGGCTATATTTTCTCAGCTATGGAACAATTCTCCTAAAAGAAAATGGAATCCTTTTCCTCCTAGTGGCTCGATTATAACACATACATGTCTGTCTTTCTTCGTTTTATATTTCCCTGTGTCTGAAATACTAAGTGTTTGAAATTGGGATTCATATGTTATGCTCTTTTTCTTTATTCTTGGACATTTTAATAAATGTTGTTCACTTAACCATTGCACTAATTTCCTTCATTTTCCTCCAAATTCCTTAAAGTGTCTAAGGAGTTATCACTACCTTGCTTTTGTGTTTTTCTCATTGAAATTGAAATTATATAAAGTCTGATTGGGTCAAAATCCATGCCCAATGGTATAATTTTCACATAGTCCAACCAAAATCAGTCATTCTTAGATAAATTTGGGCATAGGACTCAATTGCAAACCTTCTACTACAGTGACCTTGAGTAGTTGAGTTTAGGGAGATATCCTTCTCTAGGTTGAAGGGCTAGCTTTCAAATTCAAAGAAGTTCGAGGTCACATTAGAGTTTTTCCTACAGCCAGGGTTTTCTCTAAGAGATAATAGGTCATAGGGGTTGCTTTGTAGTATGAAGGTCCTTGCACCAACACCTTGAACCACCACACTTGACATCTTGAGCAATTCATTGTTTCCCAAGTAGGAATACTTGCATCATTAGGATAATTTGTACACTATTTATGACTATTGAGTCCCTTGACATGGTCCTTGGAGGAAATGCAATGATTACACCTTAAAGTAATCTTTTCAAATCCTTGGGGTATGAAAAACACCTTAAATTTCCACATAAGACCTCTTAAGCTAATCCCTTCCTTTAACTAAAGATATGAATGCCATCATGGAATATTTGATACCAGGTACATGAGTTTTTGGGCCTTGGACATCCTTGAATGAGGAAAGCTAAACTTTATATTATAAAGGAAGCTTCTACAAATCAATGTTAAATAATAACACCTTCATCCATTACACATGAACTATCAGACATATACTTACTATCCTTACTATTTGATTGGAGATATTAATAATATTAAGAAATTTAACAAAAATTTAATGAATATTACTCGAATTAAGATACAATACAAACACATGATCTCCAAAGGGGATATTTGGCCTCTAAGTACCAATAATTAACATACTTAAACAAAGTTGTTGTTCAATTAAACAAAGTTGTTGTTCAATTTAACAATTTCTTAATGGTACACCATTATATAGACTCGCTAAAAATAGCCATCTTAATTTTAAACTTACACACCAAACTAAATTTAACTTTCTAAAACTAACTCAGAACTGAACTTGATGACTTCACTTCAGAAAGATTATTTTACGAACTAACTTGAACTGAACTGAACTTGATGACTTCACTTCAGAAAGATTATTTTATAACACGTAAGATGTATTACCTCTTCAAATAGATCTTGAAATATAATTGTTGAAAACACAACAGAACAAAGATGTATTTCTTCCCGAAGATAATAAAACAGATCTTCAATTATGAATATACAATTCCCAAATGAAAATGTTTTATTTATAGTTTTGTTTTTGAATATATAATGGCACCCAACATTTCATAATGATTTACCACATGGTTAATGGGTTTTACAGTTATTTATTTTACATTGATTTTAATATGGTGGTGGGATTAAGTTTATTTTGGTTTAAATATGGTGGTGGGATTAAGTTTATTTTGGTTAAATATGGTGGTGGGATTAAAATTTATTTTGATTTATTTTGGTGGGATTAAAGTTTTGATGAATATTATAAGAATTAATACACAATAGAAACACATGATCTCTAAGGGGGATATTTGGCCTCTAAGTGGAGTTATGTGCATTATTAAATTTTTGTAGCACAAATTATGGATCAAGGATTCCTTAAAATGGTTGTAGAAAGAAACTTACGTTTTATGCCTTAAGGAAGATTTCATGCATCAAGGGCCAGTAACAAGACCTTGGACCTACACAAAAACTCTAAAGTGTATCTTTCATCTCCCAATGGACCTTGTTGACACCAAGTAAGGTTTTGAAGAAGCAGGTATCGATTTGGACCAAGTTCAAGTGATGACACTTGTTCCATAGCCTAGAAATTAGAAACTTTTAGGGCTTAAGAGCCATCATTGAGTCCTTGAACCAAAACGTATGATCTCTTTATGAAATATTTGTCCTTTTAGTTGCAATATGGACACGACTAGAAAGTTTTAAGCACTAGCATAGGTCATGGGGAAACAAGCATGGTAAAGAGAGGAAAATCAAGCCTTAGGAATAAAAGTCAGCTTGAAGGCATCAAACCCCAAGAACACTAGCTTGAACTACCACATGCGATGTCTTGAGGGTACTAAATCCCTTTTAATTTTGATATGGGCAACATTAGAAGTTTTTATCTGTAGGTATGAATCATATTCCCTTGACCATGATTGGGGGAGGAAACACAAACCTTAATCTCTAAATGTAGCTTCTAAGATTTAAGACGCACGAATGAGGACTTTGAATCACCACAAAGGAAATTTGTATGAGATATTTGGCCTTTAAGAGGGGATATTGGCTCTTTTGAAAGGTTTTTAACACTAGATTTGGGTTACACTACCTTGAACATGATTGGTTGAGGAAACCCTAGCCTTAGGGCCTCAAGAAATATTTTATGCATTTGGGGCCAATAATGTCACCTGAAACATGGGTCTTAGGGCCCTATGCATGGTCAAGAGGGGAAAGCTGAAACTTAGGCTATAATGGAAGATTTTAGCCATATAAGGACAAGTGGGATGCCATGAACAACTCCACTTGACCTCTTGATGGCATGGAAAATTTTAGGGGCGAATGTTCGCCCTTTGGTGAAATTAAGGGGTTTTAAATTTTTAGTGGGTGAATATTTTGTATCATTGTACATTTTTACAAATCACCTCAAATAGCCCACCTTATTTTAAGGGAGAGGGTAAAAAAGGTAAATTTAGCCCTTGAAATTAGAAGTTACAACCTTCCATTCGCCCTAATTTATGAAAGAGGTATGGTAAATTAATAAAAATATAAATAAATGAGAGGTATGGTAAATAAATAAAACATTTTTTATATTTACTCCATAAGTCACCTTATATACATACAAGGGTGTAAACAAATAAAAACATAAGTAAAGTGGAGGTATGGTAAATAAATAAAAATATAAATAAACTAGACGTATGGTAAATAAATAAAACCTCCTTTTATATTTAGTCCATAACTCTCATTCTATTTATGAAGGCTCAAAAAAGAGGTTTTATTTAAGTGAATCCTATGGGCCAAATACCATATTTGTAAAAGAGGTATGGTAAATTAATAAAAATATAAATAAACGAGAGGTATGGTAAACAAATAAAACATTTTTTTTATATTTACTCCATAAGTCACCTTATATTTACGAACACTCAAAAAATGGGTTATATTTAGGTGAAACCTATGGGAAAAATACTATGCGACAAATACCATGGGCTAGAATATTATTAATACCATGCAAAAAAACATTATTAACCTTAATATTAGCATTAATAAAAATAAAAATGGCACATGGTATTGATGCATGGTATTCACCAAAATGGAACATGGTATTGACCCATGGTATTCACCTGTAATGTAGCCTATTTAAATGGGGGAATTAAACCAGCATAGATCCATCTTTACTCTGGATCTACTAACCCCCAGAGGTATCAAATATCGTGATATGCAAACTAGCATAGAGTGAAAAAATATTTGATCCCTCTCGGGGTTTGGTGGATCAAGAGTAAAAATGGATGTTGTAATTTAATGTATGTTAAACATTTTAGCTTGGTTAAAATAAAAATCAACTATTAATTTTATTAATTTTTATAAATTACTAATAGTAATTTTTAAGCTCTAGGTTTATGATAACCCATGGTATTGACCCATGGTAATACCATGGTATTCATGTGAGCATAGACTATTTAAAGGGGAAATTCTATCATCTTAGATCCATCTTAATTCTGGGTCTACCAAGTGCTCAGAGGGATAAATAGATTTCATCCCCCTAAGAGTGGTAGATGTGGAGTTAAGATGGATATAGGTTGGTTTTTATGATAATGAAGATATTAAATAGACTTAGGAAATTATATTGTAAAAACATCTTAAGGTGAATGGTTAAAGCATAGACATTGGACAAGTATATTTGTATACTTTTGTTTTAAACTGAAACAAATCCAGGACTAAAAGGAATGAATTGATTGCACTAGTCATCCTTCTATAACTTTCCAACATAGGCTGGAGTAAACAGATTGTAATTTGGGTAATTTTTCTAACTGCAAACAGGAACATACTTGTGTATTGGCAGGGTGGTTACAAGGTCCCTAGAAGTGATGAATTTGAATTTTTCTTGGTTTTATATATAGTATTAGGTTTTTTCTCATGCTTTCTGTGAATGACACGGGTGAATTTTATCCTACACCGACTAGGTTATTGATATGTAATTTTGGTAATTTTGATTTCAAAAGATATTTTAAAGAAATGCAATGATTTCATTTGTGTATTCAATAAACACAATATTCTAATGGAATTTTGCATTTGTGGTTTACCTATATAGATTCCATGGAGAAGTATTAGTGGTGTGACAACAATTGTCCTCAAGCAGAGGCTTTAGTTTTACTCTTTTCTAGAAGCAAATACTTTCTTCCAACATTTTTGAGTTCCATGAAAAATTTGAAAGTCCTAATAGTATTCAATTATGGGTTCAAGAGAGACATAGTATTCAATTATGGGTTAAAGAGATCCACACTGAATGATCTATCAGCCTTATCTTCACTTAGTTTAAGACTATTCACTTGGAGAGGCTTCATGTGCCCCCACTTCAAGAGCATAGTAAAGTCATGTAGAACCTAGAGAAGCTATCTTTAAGCTTTTAGTGAATATTGGAAAAGTGTCTGGGTTGAATAACACCCAGTCGAGCATTAAGCTTCCAATAATGCTAGATTTTAACCTGGAGCACTTTTGTGATTTTGAGGAGATTCCCCCTCGTATTTGTGACACATCTTCAGTTGTGAATTGGACTATTACTAACTATCATTTCCTTCGAAAGTTACCTGATGACTTGGGGAACCTCAACTCCTTAAGAATGTTAAGGAAGGAAAGAAAGTACATTATGCTAAGTTCTCTTATGCTTTTCAAGTTTTTCTTGGATATCTACAATGTTTCAGGTAGGAAAGTACATTCTGCTAATGAAAATTTGTCTTGATAGAAAGGCCTAATTTCAAATTCTAATGCTTTAAAAAAACATTGTATAACTGTAATGTTTCTAAAAGGAAAGCATATTTTTTCAATTTAAGTATCGTGATCCCATATTCCAACTTATTTTTCAGTAACCCATTAGGCTTTGTAGCTTTGAATAAATCCATGTCTTTTGATAAGATCCTCTTCCAAATTAGAACTCAGTTTCCTTTTGGAAATAACCACATACAATGTCTTGATTTTGTTATTGAAAAAATAGAGGTTGTGAAACAAGCCTATGCCATACAAGGACTTGATTCATTGATAATGTATAAATTATGGCTCTTGATGTAACAATGTCTTGATTTTGTTGCTTGAAAATAGAGGTTATTTTTTACTAGTTCACATAATTTCTTACAATCTTTCCATAAGTATTGATTTGTAATCTCAGTAACTGAGGGATGACAGTAATGACAAAGGTAATATTCCATGGTTTGAAGTTCCCCTCTTACTAAATATTTAAATATATCACCACAATTTCACTGTTAGTTAAAGGAACTATATTTGATTTGTAAACAATTCATTGCTTGATTTATAGATTTTGATTTTTCCCCTTTTTATTTTTTTCTCAGATTTGGTATGAGATATCTTCCAAGATTTGGGTTCCCTAGTTTCCCCACCATAGCTACTAGGTTCAGATGCTATCATTAAATATTCTCATAACATTACAACTTTTCCAGTAAGTGTGCTTTGAAACATTGTTGTTGCTTTTCCATGGTGTTAATGCAAATAAGCACTGTAGCTAGTGCCATTATTTAGATTAAGTGCTAAAATATAGATGGTCTTGTAATGATGGAGTGATTTTTTTGTAGCTACTAAGGCCACATGCATTTTTATCTCTTATGTTGTCCTGAGATATTCAAATTCAGAATAAGAATTGAGGTCTCGTTTCCACTGTAGATTGCAGTCAGTTTCTTGAACATAATATATAATAGATTATATTTTACTAATCAACTGTGGATGTGATCTCTCGCAGGAAAGGAAATTCAAAGCGACTTTGATTTCACATTGATTTGTCAAAACATCCACAAAGGAGATTCAAAGTGACACTGATTTCACACTGATTTGTCAAAATGGAGGCAAGAGGAAAGGAAACTTTGTATTCAACAATGCTCTTAATTTCATATGTACATGCACAGACATATTTGTAGAAAATATTGAAGGGTTGCCTAAGTAATATTTTCCATTCCACTACATTCTTTACAGCTTGTAAATAAATAACTCGGAACAATTCATTACACTACTTGTTATTCTTTATTAATCAGTGGTTAAGATTTTGATATTGAACTAGCTAAGATTTTTCTTCCTTCTGTGAAATTGTGTGTTCTATAATGCTTCTTTTCCCTTCACTATGTATAGCATATAAAGTGTGTCTAATGGATTAGGAAGATTGGAAAGTCTTGTGATCGTTGAACTATGTTACAAGGTAGAAACCCAACGGGGCAGGGTAGGTGCATCCCCACAAAGGGGTCACAAATACCAAAGTTGGTATTGGCTAGTGCCTTGAGCTAGAAAATTTCCTTTACCCATGTATTAACAGTGAATCTGGAGAGGATTCTAATATTATCTTTATAAGATTTATATCAGTTAAGATTAATGAATAAAATTCATGAGACATGAGCTAGGATGTCCTTGCAAGGTGGTTGTTGATTATTGGAAGCTATTATGGCCATTATGTCAGGCCAGGTGGTTGCACTCCCTTGATCGTGAGCACGATTTTGATTAACATGGAAGACTTCATAGTCTAGATTGATTGTTTAGCAGTGATAGTTAGTGGGCTCATTCAAAAAATCTTCTATTTCACTAATCCTTTTTATAGAGTTGTTAGATTCAATTTCCAAAGGTTTTAATTACATTATAGAGTTGAGTTCTGAGATAGTTGTGATTCACATTGTTAAGTATAGCAGCTATGACACTTGAATGAAGACAAGCATAGTAGAGGTATCAGACTCTATTATAAGCTTACCTGCATATTATAAGGGACTTGGTTGGCATTTTCATAATTTTATAAACAAGTTCCATGTCATGGAAATGTGAAAAAAACAGTGATATTGCCACCATGTGGCTCTTGTCATATATGGTTTTATACTTTTTCAAAAAATTCTCTAGGAGTTCACAATGCTAAGATTCACTAGGACTTTACAAAGTTTTATTATTTAGTGAAAGACTCACCAAGATCTTACCAGATTTTATAATTGAGTAAAATATTCTCCATGCCTGGTGAGAGATTCACCAAAAAATTATATATACATATTATATTATTGATAAAATCGCCTTCCATTTTTCCTATATACGATGGAGATTCACCCATTTATTATACATATAAATTTAGGGGGGTTTCTTAAAATTTTCCCTGCTTGATGGTATCCTTGGGCTATGAGGATGTTGATGCTACTAGGTGGTTTTGAGTAGTAGGTATATATCTCTAGACCCTAGAAATGATCTATGGAAAAAAGAAATCCATTAGGTGCTAACAAAATATTTAAGGCACCTAGGGCATGACCTTCTTTATATGCCTTAAAACCTTGAGGAATCTAGAGCATCCTTGACCATGATTAGGGGAGGAAACTCATGTCTCAAGCCCTAAAGGTATATTATAAGGATGAAGGGACATGAGTTAGGACTTAAACCACCACATAAGAACTTTCTACGAGAATCATTTGACTTTAAGAGAGGATCGAAGATCCATTGGAAGTCTTTTAGCACTAGATTAGTGTTGGGTCCACACGTCATGGGGTCCAAACCAAATAATAGTCAGGTAGACCCAAAGATAGTGGGAAGACCTACCCATGGTTTTGTGCATGGTTTTTGCACATGGTTTTCTACCCATGGTATTTTGTAGATCTAGTCAAGGGAACTATGGTTATATTCTAATCCAGTGTCAGTGGATTGGGGTTTATGAATGCTTTGACATATATATATATATATATATATATATATATATATATATATATATATATATATATATATATATATATATATATATATATATATATATATTGTAAATTTGAAATGAATATAATGAAAAATCAATCTAGTATTCCTGGTTTTGGGATCCAAGGGAGAATCTCTGTGTATATTTTCTTTATGTTCTCACCATTGTATATTTTCCCGTTTTAAGAATTTGTTTGTAGGTAACTTATGTACAGGGTTAAAACCTACATTTGGTATTCGGCTTCAAGGGGATGCCTTTGTTGATGAGGGGTTTTGCTTGGGCTTGTGGTAGACCCTATTATAGTGAGAGATATGTGGGATAAATTCTTGCGGTGAAAGGATATGGCCAATGTGCCGCCAAGTGTTGTTGCTGCAACAAACACCCTCCAAAAATTATGCTCACACTTAAACTTTGGAGCCTACTAAGGATCTTACAATTTATCATTCGATGGTCACTTTGTGGTTTTCTAATGTTTTACAAAGTGTGAAATCTTCTTCTAAGTATTAAAGTTACTTGCTCACACATCCTTTGCCTTCGATGAATTCACAAACACAAATCTTTCTATGCAAGCTTAGATAGGCATTGTACAACCCTTGAAGGTAAGGCTTGCACAATCACTAGTGATAGTAACTGTGCAAGCGAAAAGCACAATGTACTACCCAACACATGTCAAAATTTAGTGCACACTTTCCATTGACAATATTCCTCACTTTGATTGCAATTGTACTTCTATTTCAGTGAGTTTTCTCAACTGTCGCTCTTATGCACCTTTGTTTTCACAATTGTCGCTTTCAGATTGGCAACTGCCATTTTTTCTTTCAATCACTTTAATAAGTGTTGTTTTCATGTTATCTTCACTTTGGCATGTGTCACTTTCACTTTTTTAAGCCTTTTCAAGTGTCATTTAGAGTTATGGTTCATTTCATGAGGCTACTTTGGTACCAATGGGTCCTATCTATCATGTATAAATGTATTAGAATCATTCCAAAAGTTTTATGCATTGTCATACTAGTGTTGTAATTGTCGTTGCAAAGTATATCTTAAGTGTCGCACTTGGAGGAGAATGTTGCTTTGTTGTCGCATTAAGTGGATTGTTTTGATTCTGGGTGCTAAGTGTTTAATGTTGTGTTTTCAATTGTTTCGATTGTGTGATCGTGATCAAGTCCAACCTTAGTTTCATCTCTCTCTCATTGATCCCACACTTAGTTAAATTCTGGAAATTTTTATGCCCGACCAACCTGATCTCACTCTGCCCCCCTTGAACTGTGCATTGCGTTGTTGCAAGCCTCAACCATGTACTATGCATTGCATAGTCATAGTGCCCAAGGAATTCCTCTTGACCTCTAGAACCACACAATATTTCTTCCCATCCAGTCTCCTTTTGTGCATTGCACAGTTACAAGAAATAATCTTTCACCCTGTCTCCCTGAACTGCGCAACTATTAAATCCACTATCTCTCTCTCTCTCCTAAGTTGCACAATGCGCAGTTACAGTGGGTAAGGCTGCCTCACTATGAACCTCAACTACACAATATTTCTTCTCAGGCCTCCATTTGTCGTGCATTGAATAGTTTCTTCCATCAGTCCCTCATCCCTGTCCTCTGGAACTGCACACTGTGCAATCCCCGAGCCTTCCTCCTTGTCTAGTACCTAGTTCTAGGTCAATTAATGGATTTCATGAAGAGATTTAGATTAGGATATTTCCAGACTGATGTCGTCTTGTCATGAGTGGATTTCACTTGCAAGTACTATATCTTGACATGATATGATGATGCTTAGAAAAGAGGAGAAGGAGACCATGCTGCAAAACACTTATGAAGTTATGAAGACAAGATGACCAATGGAAAAGAAGATGATGGGACACTAGATCGCAACTGAAAATGAAGGATCGATATCATAGTGAAGACACCATATCTTCAAACCTTTTGGAGGAGAAAAAGGAAGAACATGCAACATCTATAATCAAGAAACAAAGATAGCAATAAGAAGAGAAGCTTGGCATTTCCACATTGTCATGGAGTTTCATATCATCATTTCCAAGTCATGGCTTCTATGAATTTCATCACAATGTCATATGTTTCCATGTGTCTTGACACATCATCATATGGAATGTAATGATATATTTTCAAAGAAAATGAGAAAAATTAATGTGTGGAAGTCCAAGCGTCACATGCGGAATATGAAGACTCACATTTAGACTAAAGAGTCACTAGGAGAATTCCAAGAGTCTTGTAGAAGTTCAAGAGTCACTTGGAAGTCCAATAGTCATGAGGGAAGCTCAAGAGTCATGAGGATATGAAAGGTCATTCCTCTTGTTATAAATACACCCTCATAACTCAAGAAAAGTGATTTTGGATGCTTAAGCTTTTAGAGAGCTAGCCTTGGCTTCTTTAGCATGACATAGGAGAGAAAATAATTCTTTTGAGAAGAAATAAGTGACTCAATGTTCCACTATTTGAGCTAATGGCTCACCATTGTAACTGTGTACTTAGATCTTTCACCTAAAAATCAAAAGCTCATTGAGATGACACATTTTCATGCATGTTATCATGAATATTGTAAGAATATTCTTTGGATTTTTATGGTATATGTTATGTTCATATGTACAAAATAAATTGAACTACTTCATTGGCTTTGATACTTATTGAATATGTGTTCTATTTGATTTAATGATTGTTGTGTCTATGTGAACTATTTCTCTAGATAACTAATGAATCTTTCATCGCTCTTGTGTGCCTATCTCAGGATAGTACTATTAGTTTCCTTCTATATGCTCACTCTTATTTCTCTTTCGTGATTGTATCCTTTTACACATTGCAATTAGTGTTTCACAATGTCAACTTACTTGTTGAATTCAACAATTATGTGCATACTATCTTATCTGATTCATTGAAAATAACCATACTGTCTATTGAGTTTTATAACCCAAACTCTATACAATATTTACAATAATATACACATATACATATGCACATTTTCTCTAACCAACAAATAAAAGGATAAGATGCCCATATTAATCAACAAGGGAATCCAAAGGCTCACACCTCCACCCTCAAAGTAGTACTAGGATTCACCTCCTTCCCAGGAAGTCTAGAATCCATTGCCAAATTCAAACATGCATCCAATGTCTAATTGTACAATCCTGTGCTACTTATCCTCTCAGTGAATAGTTACCGACTCATTGTTCTAGGGCACACTCCTAATATGTCTCTGATTCCACATGGAAATTCTAATGACCAAAACAAATCCATCTAATTCCACATGGAAATTCTGCTACATAGTCACTCAGGAAATTCGGTCACCCCCTTCCATGTAGTCACAAACCTTTCAAGTTTCGTTGGCATCCCCTTCTCAGCTATACAATCCCTCAGGTGATCCATCCCTTGGTAAGGTTTCCTCTCATCAAAAGGTCCAAAAACCAAGGCATATCCCTGCCTCAAAACCATCATACCAATCATTGCATGCTCATTGCAATCAATGGACACTATTGGGTACCAGCATCCCACAATGGCCTTTCTCTTGAAGTTCTTTACCAACATACTGTTGCATGTTCCAATTCCTTTTGTTGTTGCTGCTAATTCTTGGAGTCAATTTCAATCACCCAAACTAGGCATTTCCCATGCTTTCTCATACCAAGCACATAATTTGCATTAGATTTAAAATAAATTCAAATCATACTTCATTAGTTGCTCTTCAATAAGGTATACCTGCAATCATGTTTACTTCTTGTCACAACAAGTCAAACTAGCTCTTCAGTCAAATCATTATGTATAAACATATCACATCCAATTAGCTCAACACACAACCATCATAATCATAATCATAGATCATGTGTAACCATCATAAATCAGAGTCATAGATCACATGCATAATTGAAAACTTAAATAAAATACTGATACTTATCCTTTAAATGGTTCTTTTCTTCTCCCTTTGTTCTTCGTCCTTTCCATATGCACACTGGATCAATTTCCACACCCGGAAAGCACCCAATGCCTTTTCTTCAACCTCGTACACATACACACAGTGTACATCACATGTATACATCCACACATGGTGTACCACATAATACATACAATTACACCCGGTATACAACACAACACATACACTATTGGCTTGAGGGGGCCTCACCTAGGTTTGGAGTTAATTATCCAAAAAAATCCCTACACTACTGGCCCTTTCGGCATCAGCCTATGGAGTGCATACTGAAATCTCACCCGAAGCAGTATGGGGGGAATGATGGAGCCAAGTTTTCGCACCCTTGAGATGTATGAGGTGTCGATTTAGTCCAAATGTGCCTACCTTCACACAGGTCACTTCATGCACTGTTCTGACTTGCAAGACCTTCACAATCTGTTAAAATTGCCTTTCGTGCAGCCCTAACCAAGAGCTGAGATACTTTCGCGTTGCTATGGCAACGATCTGCACTATTTCTCCTAGTTACACAATGTATCTTACTTATATTCTTATAGATGTTATTCAACTTCGCGCAAACAGATACTTTAACTCACATTTATTTATTCTACACAGTTATATATGTTTGCGCATCATATAAACTACATAAATGCAATTTATACCAAATATATTCAATGTAGAAGACAATAAATAAATACACAAAATTAATGTAAAACTTCTTTTTATTAATGCTTTGACGATTATAGACTCAACTCGCCCTATGCACTCAACTGCAGGGGTTTGCGCACTCAGTTGCAAACTAATAGGACTCTATGCACTTAGCTGCAGAGCCTTCTCCTACTCTACGACCCAAAGACTCGACTTTACACCTCAGATATGACTCAATTCTTCATCCTTAGACTTCTTTTTCCATTGGTTGTTTTAACTACTTAGAGCCTCGCTCTATTTATACAATACCATGGTCCACGGAACATGGGTAGATCTCTACAACCGACATTACATTACAAAATTGAGGCCGGACAACCCTATGACTCTTTTACTCACTACGCGCTCCGCGCCCAAAAAATGCGGAGTATTTTACATCAGAGTTATCAATTTTGACCAAACTCTGGGCTCTAAGCCCCAAAACTTCTCTTGGAGGATCCCGCACTCAATAGTCTCCCAACACAAACATCATGACTCACCCTTGAGTCACTCTGTTGGTGCAGAGATCTTTGTGCGAATACCTCCCAATTCTGCCTGGATCACTGCAAGATTGGCAGTGCACTTAGCGGCTGCCTCCTGTACTTACTGGATGCATTGTTCAGAGACCATTGTCGTTGAACTGCTTCCCTGAACCTGTTTATAGTCCCATACCTCCTTTCAGTTGCCTGGAGCTCTAAGACTGTGCTTCTGTCAGCTAGTCAGATAGTTGGGCCACCTGTGTATGGCTTCAACCGACTGCCATTCACTTTTCCTGGGAAAGGTTCTCCATTTAACTTTACAAACTAAACCCTGCCTCCATCTGTGACCTCCTTAATAACATAAGGTCCCAGCCAATGCATCCTAAGCTTTCTCGAGAATTTATCAAACTTACTATCATACAGTAACACCAAATTGTTCACCTTGAAGGTGCGCAACTTAATATGTCGAAAGTGCGAGGCCTTTTCGCCGCTTTTGTACCTGTTGGTGAAAGCCAACCAAAAATCGTTCTTCCTCGAGTTCCTCCAAGGGCTTCACAGTCCGTCATACCTGTGAGTGATACTATGCGCAGACTAGGCATGATGTATTCCATAGGAATTACAGCTTCCACTCCATAAACAAGCCTAAAAGGCGTCTGTCCCATCAGCTTCTTGCATGTCGTCCTATAAGCCCATAATACTGCAGGTACGTGCAGGTCCCAATCACTTCATTGTGCGTTGCATACTTTGGTCAGCACAGTCTCCAATACTTTGTTAAATGATTCTATTGTCCCGTTAGCCTGTGGGTGATATGTTGTGCTTTTCTGATGATACACTTGAAATTCTTCCGTCAGTGCGATGATTGTCTCGTTCAGGAAATGTGTGCCGCGATCACTCATCAAGATCTTCGGACATCCAAATCTCATCAATATATGTTCAAACAGAAACTTCACGACCATCACGGCCATGCAATCTTTTACCGGTTGCGCTTCTGCCCATTGAGTTAGGTACTCCATCGCAGTGATAATATATCTTACGTCGGTATTTCCTTGAGGTTTGATAGGTCCTACAAAGTCGATTGCCCACTTTTCAAAGGGTTGCAATGTCATTTTTGGATTCAAAGGCATCTCATCCCTTCACGATGGTTTACCTATTCTTTGACATACATCATAGTCCTTACAATGTGCTTTTGAATCCTGATGAAGGGTCGGCCACCACAACCCTGCACGGAGAACCTTCTGCGTGGTTGCTCTCCCTACATAATGTCCTCCTGCAGTGCCCCCATGAGCATTCGCTAGGATGTTGCTTCGTTCAAACTCAGGTACATACCTTCACAGTATCTCATCATTCCCCATCTTATATAAGTGTGTTGTTGGGAAAAGTATCCAATACGGAATGACCCTATCCCACTCTAAGGGTGATAGTACCTCAGCAACAATCAAAGCAAAGCTATTCGAGATTACTTCTTTATGAGATGTAAGAGAGGGGAGAAAGAGATCCACTAACCGTTGTCTTCTGCTAATGATTGATCCAATCTTCTCTCTTTGCTGCTTGCTCCCAGCTCCTTGCTCTTTCACTGGCCCAGCTACACCAAGATCCTGCAAAATGGCAAGAGAGGGAAACTACAAGAAGCATACATTCATAATTGATTCAAGGATTAGAATAAATCAAGTATACAAGCATAACAATACACCATTGAGATACATGCATATAGAAGAACCTCAAATGCTTTATTAATGGAAGAAGTAAAGTTCTGAGAGTGTTACAACCATAAGAGGCCCAATCCAGCAACACCTCCCAGCAGAAAGAAATCTCCTCTTCACCTCCTTCAAGAAAATCACCCAATAGTTCTATACTCAAACCAACAACACTTCCTTACAGTCACAAGATTCTAGCCTCCCTAGACCTCATGAGAGAGCTCTATATATAGGAGTTTTGGAGAAAGGATGAGTCAGCTTGAGACTGGCATGAAGCTGACTAGTGTCCTCTCCCACTTCAGTTATTCTTTAGTTCTTGAGTCCACTTGGAGGTTCTTGCTTCCACTTGGAGATATAGACCCTCTTACTCATCAATAGGCGAATTCCTTGATCCAAGTGTCATTTTGGAAGCTTCTTGGGCATTGACACCTTGAAGAATGACTGTGCCACTTGGCCAATCTCGCCCAGCGCAGGTAGCCTTCATTGGAGTTGACATTCAGCGCAGGTACCGAGTGGAGCAGTTGACATTCAGCGCAGATGCTCAGTGGAGCAGTTGACATGATCCAGAAATAGCTTGTTTTTTAGTGTTTTCAGGTGGAGAACTGATTTTCAGTGCTGTGGTTTGCTGACCTTGTTCCTCTAGGGGTAGGAACAACATGTTTAGGGACTTTGGATCCCTTAGATTATTGACATTTCATGCTTCATGCTGTAAGGAACAAAAATGTCTATAACAGTTGCCCCCTAAAGTATGAGGTCGTTTATCGGGTGAAATGCTTTATCAGGAGGATCCGAAGTTCATTCAATCGCTGAGAGGTGACCTGTAATAAAATACAATACAATACATTATTTTTCATTCTGCTTTCATGATCTAGCTGAGGCGGGCATTCCCATGCTCAGTTTTATAAATTCATTTTGGTACATAGAACAGATGATCGTCTGATGATAGACAGATAATTCTCTGCTGAAATTATCATCCTTTGAGTAGGATGATCATCTGCTGCAATGATGTACATGTCAAATGTCTTTATGTTTCCTGAATATATATCGCAGCCCGGATGGATGAAACTAGATCTGGGGTCTTCAAACTCGTTCGATCTTCACTCTAAGTACAAGTCGATCCATGTGAGAATTGCGCTGAAGTCGAACATGGAAGGACACCGCTTGATTACCGGTCAATGATGTAAACCATTAACAAGCGCGAGGGGAATCACCGATAATGATAATGACCCTCAAGGTACTACAGTACAATTCACGTGGTGTGAATAAAGTACTTGGCATCGAACACCATGCAAAATCTTCTGGTCGAAGGTCATTGATGTATACCTGTCGCCGGAAGTGAGAAACTTGCCATTGAGGCATGCAAGCTTCAAAGTACTGAGGGGGGTGTTCCTAGATCAACTTCTTGGATAATGAGCTGAAGTCGACAAGAAGCGATCCGTCAAAGGAGGGCCTTAATGAATCCCACATCAGTGACACGGAACGGAGCTAATGATTTTAGTGGAGGTGAAAACAATCTGTGAGATATGATTCAGGGTGGCGATCATGGGTGGATGAAGGACAATGTATGGCAGTGGATGGGACACGGTTGACTCTTTCTGAACAAAATCTCTTGAACATATAACGACACTGATGCGATGGATCGGTAGCATTACCCCAAATTTGGATGGTTTGGCGAGGACCATGGTGATGAGACCGGTGAATGAAACAACCCAACCCGATGTGATACGAAGGAAAAGTGTCATGTTCAAGAGCGACTTGCTACCATTAAAGCTTTGAGGTTCTCCCAATTTTTCCCCAGTCATTTCTGACCAGTACCTCTTTATTTTTGTCAAGCTTGAGGAGGATAACATATGCTTGTTCTATAACCTGCCCTTCGGGCAAGCCCATCGCTATGTTTTAACGAGCCTAGCGATAGGGAAACTCGTTCTCGTCTAAAGACAAGTTTGTCGCTATTTAATCATTTTAACGAGTCTAACGACAAGGAAAACTCGGTCCTTTTCATTTTTAGAGAGTCTGAAAAGGTACAGAAAGTTAACTCCAAAATTCCTTTTTCATCATCTAATCCCTTAAATCCGAAAAAGTATAAAACAATACAGAAGGGATGAGTTTTCGATAACTTTAACGAGCCGAATAAAACAAGCGCTCGACCTTTTTGTGTAATAATCCCTCAAGTCCAAAAAGATTAAAATCTAGAGGAGGGATAGCTCTTCCGGTCCTTTTAACGAGTTGGAAGGCCAAAACTCGGCAAACTTTTCATATTTTACGAGTCAGATGAAAAGAGCTCAAAGAAGACTCGTCTTCTGAGGAACGAGTGATAAACAGGGATAGCAGCAGATTCCAGGTACAGGTTGGAATTTTCCAATCACGGCAGTGTCACAAGGATGGCTAAGTGAAATCACTCTTCGCAGTTGTTCCTCAAAATGGGTAAACAATCATATGGGGGTGAACGATCGGCCAAATGGAATGGAGGTGGTAGGTGCAAACACGACCAAGGCTCTTTATGGCTAATAAATTTACGATCACAATGGTTATTTACCGAAATAGGTTCATTTTTTAATGAGCTTAAACTCTGGAGGAAACTCTTGCTCACGCTTTTCTATTTTTTAACGAGCATAAATTCCGCGGTAAAACTGCTCGATCTTATGTTTATTTTTTAACGAGCATGAACTATGTATAAAACTGCTCGGATCTCGCTTTTCTATTTTTTAACGAGCATAAATTCCGCGGTAAAACTGCTCGATATACCAGTCATAAGATAAGAAATGTCTCCTGTAAGACTCCAATTTTTATAGAGCTTGCGCCTCACATAAGCTATGCTCCTTCTCCTCCTTTCTTTATGCAAGTTCGGAAACGGCTAATCCCAAAAACAGATAAATAACCGCTCCTAGCTTGCACTCCAAAAGGTTTGCATGCCCCCAGGTATAAAATACAATTTCAAGGCTGCCCCTACTTATCCGATAAAACATTTTTTTTAAAGGGTGAGGCTTGCCTCTTCCTGGTTACCCAAAGATTGTTTTGTTAACACCATCAAACGAAAACATTTCCTCGGCACTGTCTACCGAAGTAGCCAATGGTGAATGACCTTTGTCAAACAAGTAACCTTGACAAAAGAATCCTATTCTAGAACAACCCCTCTTCCAACCATGGACGGGGTACGGACTAGTCATATTCTTTCGCTGAAATTCTATCTTATACCCAAGGTTTCCTCTGCCCGAAGCAGACCAGGATGCATGCCCCCTGGGTTCCAGTCCCATCTTTCCGAATCACTCGCACTCATCGGGAAGGAGGACTGGGGGTGGAGACATTTCTTGGGTGAATAGACCATTGAGGGTTGGTATTTGACTATTTGCGATGCGTGATCCCGGAAATGAAAGTTGGTCTACGAGCTTGACCATTCTTCCTTCGTGTGGAAAACACATTACTCTAAAGAGTGAGGAGATTATAGCTCCCATGCAATATATATAGTCTCGTCCAAGGAGTAGGTTATAATCCAAGGGTCCTTGAATGACCATCACGTTCATTTGAATGGTCTTCCCTTTCAATGTAATAGGTACATTGGGGAGGATCCCTAATGGTCGACTGGTTCCTTTATCAAAACCCGAGAGATTTCTTATCTCAGGCAAAAGCGCCGGGGAACCCAGTGCTTTCCAAGCAATAGAGGAAAGGATACTCACAGATGCCCCTTCATCAATGATAGTGCCAGCCATTACCATTCTATAAATTTGGACTATGATTCTGAATGGTATACTGGCTGGCAACCGGGGTCTGCCTAGTTGATTCCAATCAAAGGACACAACTAGGTTGCTTGGTGGTGGGACCAAATACACGGCCGGATATGACCCTGACGATGTTCCTTCCTGCGATAAAGGAATGGGCGCATTGCCCTGATGCTCATCAGAGTCGGTGTTGATGAAAAGAATCTGGATGGTGTCATCCTTATTCTCTTCAGTGAGGGTGTCATTTGAAGATGAATCTTCAGTGACGGTGTCATTTGAGGATGAAACCTCTGAAGGAAGAACCGGGTCAACTGCCGTATCGACCTTTAGACTTTCGTCTGGTCTGGATTCAGTAGGTTCATTTTCAATGACTGACGCTTCAGCTGACCACTTGAGCGGGCCAGCTGTATTTTCAACCAACGAAGGACTTGGCACGAGTTTTTTGTATCCAGGAGGAAGTCTCAACGGTGAAACCGGGCGATCTTCCAAAACTCTCTTTGCTTCATCTAAGAAGGGACAACGGTGGATGGCGTGATCGCCTTCAAACAGTCTACAGGGGGATCTTGCTCCCCCCATTTGTCTTGAACCTTCACTTTCGTTGGTTGACGGTAAGCATTCAACATGGCTATCAGAGGTTGATGCTCCCGAATTGTGCAACCGAGGGGACCAGTCCCTTAGTATCCGGGGAATACAGGGACAATCTCTATGGAAGTGGTCTCCTTTACATATGACACATGGCGATTTAGGCCCGGTCCGTGCTGTGTGTGGATTTTTGTCAGATGTCTTTTGCTTGCCCCCAGTCGCCTTAGGCTCCTTCTTCTTCTTCTCTTTCTTCTTCTTCTCCTTCTTCTCCATGGGAGCTTGTCTTTTGCCGGCTCTACCTTTCGAAGATGAAGGATTGGAGGAAGAGTTATAGGAAGTAGAAGGCTGGTGGGCAGCTCTATACTCATCTAACTGTTGACTCGACTGTTCAGGAACCATGGTGTTCTGAACTACATTGGTTGAGAAAAGCCAAATAGGCAGGCCAATTGTCAGTCCTGGAAGCGACAATGTGGCCATGTGGGGCGCACCAACTTCTCCCCAAGAGGAGAAAGGACTAGGATTTCCATCATGTGGAATTCCTTGGTTGGGGCGTTCCATGTTCTCAACCTACAGATCAACGCAGGAATAGGAGGTGATTATGTTCCGTTTAAAATAAATTTTATAACGACGCTTTAGACACAACTTGCTTTTTCACTTTTTAAGAGTCGAGAAAAAGCTAAAGATGACTCTAGTCTCCTTCGATGTTTTAACGAGCCCGAAGTGACAAATACTCGGATGGACTTTTTCAGTTATAGAGTTTGAAAAAGGCCAAAAGAAACTGTTCTGGAGTTCTAGGCAGAGGGTGTGCCAAACCTTTCACAAAACCACAGAATACGTTTTACGATACGAGTGGTCGATCTTCGTGAATGCTGTGTTCACTGCATTGCGATCAGTAGGGCGGCCGACACGGTTTCCTATGGATAAAGGCTTTGTTCCTATAGGGGTCTCCCAATATATACGCGACGGTACGTGGGAGCACAAGTCCGTATTGATACTTATCGCTTCACCGTGGAGGAATCACCCAACCACTCAACGCTAAGATATCACGTTTAACGATGCCAGAACACGTCTCTAGTTTAGACCTCTATGTGTTTGCGTTATGTTTCAATGCGTTGTTATGTAAATTCAATTTATTTTAAGGTTGATCTTGTTTAGCAGTTTGCCTTTATGGATCACCACGAGATGTATAGTAACACTCCTAAATGCAGTCTAAGATGATAAGCAAGCTTTTCAATCTTTCAACTTTGAAAATCTTAACTACTGAGGGAAAAGAAAGACATCATCTTTTCACACAGATCATAGAGCACACACTAATGCACTTTTTCCTAAATCGACATGCAAACTGTCATAATGCACATGCACAATGCAAGTATTTCTTTTCTCTTTCTTAATGTTGGTGCAATACAAAAAGAAAGTTGTTGTATAATTTTGAATTCAATTTCAAGCGAAAGCAAACAATCTTGTCCAAAATCAAAAGACACCTTAAGATTTACTTGTTTTGACACTAGAAATGTATGAATTCAAACCATATGACGAAAGCAAAAGCTCAATCAGCTATGAACAGCAAACAAACTAACTCTTAAGATCAAAACGACACTTTATCACAGGTCTAGATCTAAGAGGCCATAGCAAGACTAGTTCACTTTCGTTATGGGAAACTGTAAAGGATATAAGAAATACACAAAGAACAAACACAATTTCTTTATACAACCGAGGCGGAATAGTGGCAAGGAAAGTTGGTTTCAGATAGGTACATTGACTGGTAACAGGCTGCAAAAACAAGGGTGAAAACAGGGCAATAAACAGGAGGGAAACTCAGTAGCACTAAGCAAAACTGGTTCAGCGCAGGTAGTACACTGGCAGTTTGACCTTTAGCGCAGGTAGCCCCTTCGGGAACTGCGCTGAAATGCAAACTGCCTTCACAGCACCTGCACTGAAGAGACAAACTTTCGTTTTTCTCAGTTTCCGGGTCACAGGTTGCTCAAAAATTCACAGTTTTTGGCCAAATCAGAAGCTATCGGTCAAGTACACACTAAGGGATGAAAAGGAGGATGAAAAGCTATCACTAAGAGCTATTTAGAGTCCTTGTGAATCAGCTCTTCAAATCATAAACTTGCCCAGAAACTGAGCTAGAGTAGCTGCCCTCTACTTTGCATTTGAAAGATCCAAATGCAGTTCGATTCGGTACTCCCTGTGTTTATGAAATGAATAGCAAAAACACAAACAACCAACAAGATACGATCCCCAGTGGAGTCGCCAATTTGTTGTTGGGAAAAGTATCCAATACGGAATGACCCTATCCCACTCTAAGGGTGATAGTACCTCAACAACAATCAAAGCAAAGCTATTCGAGATTACTTCTTTATGAGATGTAAGAGAGGGGAGAAAGAGATCCACTAACCGTTGTCTTCCACTAATGATTGATCCAATCTTCTCTCTTTGCTGCTTGCTCCCAGCTCCTTGCTCTTTCACTGGCCCAGCTACACCAAGATCCTGCAAAATGGCAAGAGAGGGAAACTACAAGAAGCATACATTCATAATTGATTCAAGGATTAGAATAAATCAAGTATACAAGCATAACAATACACCATTGAGATACATGCATATAGAAGAACCTCAAATGCTTTATTAATGGAAGAAGTAAAGTTTTGAGAGTGTTACAACCATAAGAGGCCCAATCCAGCAACACCTCCCAGCAGAAAGAAATCTCCTCTTCACCTCCTTCAAGCAAATCACCCAATAGTTCTATACTCAAACCAACAGCACTTCCTTACAGTCACAAGATTCCAGCCTCCCTAGACCTCATGAGAGAGCTCTATATATAGGAGTTTTGGAGAAAGGATGAGTCAGCTTGAGACTGGCATGAAGCTGACTAGTGTCCTCTCCCAATTCAGTTATTCTTCAGTTCTTGAGTCCACTTGGAGGTTCTTGCTTCCACTTGGAGATCTAGACCCTCTTACTCATCAATAGGTGAATTCCTTGATCCAAGTGTCATTTTGGAAGCTTCCTGGGCATTGACACCTTGAAGAATGACTGTGCCACTTGGCCAATCTCGCCCAGCGCAGGTAGCCTTCATTGGAGTTGACATTCAGCGCAGGTACCGAGTGGAGCAGTTGACATTCAGCGCAGATGCTCAGTGGAGCAGTTGACATGATCCAGAAATAGCTTGTTTTTGAGTGTTTTCAGGTGGAGAACTGATTTTCAGTGCTGTGGTTTGCTGACCTTGTTCCTCTAGGGGTAGGAACAACAAGTTTAGGGACTTTGGATCCCTTAGATTATTGACATTTCATGCTTCATGCTGTAAGGCACAAAAATGTCTATAACAAAGTGCCCCACAATGACAGATAAATCTGCGATGCGCACCACTAGTTCCTTCTTCTGTTGGACAGAGTATCCTTTTGGCACAGTTCCAATCATGAGAAAGTGATTTATATCTTAAAATGTCCATCCTCTATGTGCACATCAAAGAGCCGTGCGTCGGGTAATCCTTCCTCTAGACTAGTAGGTTCCTCTCCTGTTTCAATGCATGACAGGTGATCTAGTCCTGCGTTCAATCGTCCCGGCTTCACAACAACTTCAAAGTCATATTCTTGGAATAATAAAATCCATCTACATATGCGCCCCCCAACACAGGCTTATTGACCAAGTACTTTAGCGTGGAATGATCTATAGACATCTTAAAGTGACCTCCTAGCAAGTAGTGTCGATACTTCTGGAGCACATATATCATAGCCAGTCCCTCATGTTCAGTGGTGGAATAGTTCTTTTCTGCTTTAGACAATCTACGACTTGCGAACACGATAGGGTGATCCAAGCCCTCTCCACCATCTTGTGTTAATACCGCTCCCAGCACTATACACTATGCGTCGACATGGACACGAAACTCTTTGTTCTAGTTTGGGAAGACAAGAATCAATGCAGTGACCATCTTTTCCTTCAATATATCTAGGCTATTCTTGCAGTCATCGTTCCAGTAGAATGTAACATCCTTCTTCAACAGTTTTTCCATCAGCACAGTGATTTGGGCATAACTTTTGATAAACTTTCTGTAGTACCCTGTATGTTCCAGAGTAGCACGCATCTGTTTCACACTTTGCAGTTTTTCCAAATTCAGAATCACTGCGATATTAGCGGGATCTACCATCAGTCCCTGTCTGCAAACCACATGTCCCAATAGGTTCCAAAATGAAACAAGAAACACACACTTCTTGAGGTTAAGCGCGATTTGGTATCTTCGGCAGGTATCCAGCATCAAGCGTAAGCTCGCTACATGGTGCTTAACCAACCCAAATACAGTCCAATCATCAAAATAAACCTCCAAGAACTTATGAATATATTCCTTGAATTCTGCAACAACCACGCACGAAAAGATGGCCAGCGTATTCTTCAACCCAAACAACATGACAGTGTATTTAAAGAAACCCACTCAATCACGAAGGTTGTCTTGCTCCTATCCTCTGATGCGATTTTGATCTAGTGATACCCTGAGAACCGTCAATGGAAGAATATGCTTCATGCCCACTGACATTGTCCAACACCTCATCCATGAACGGAGTTGGGAATGGATCATGCACACAAGCGTCATTCAATTTTCTGAGGTCCACGCATATTCTTATCTCGTCCTTCTACTTCTTTTCCTACACCACCATTGGACTTACCCAATCGAATTCTTCCACAGGCTTAATGATTCCTGCTGCGAGCATTTCGTCTAGTTCTATGCGGACCGTCTCCTTGTATTTTGGATTTAAGTGGTAAGGCCTCTGCTTAGCTGGCTTCATGTCGAGTTTTAACTTGATCCTCATCATTCCTAAACCTCTGATGGTTCCCTTTAAATCCGTAAACTTGGTTGGGAATAAGTCTTGGTACTCGCGGAGCAATTCAATAACCTTATCCACTGTCGCGTCATCCCAGTAGTCGTTGATATTTCCAAACTTAGGTTTTGCCTCCATACCAATGTTCACCTGCTTCGTTTTTACCGGCGTGGTTATATCAGGGTTCTCAATCTGTGGTCCTTGAACCTCACGATGGCCTTCTGTTTCTGGAATGTTAATATTCCTCGGATCCTCATCCTCCTCTTTAGCAGTTACATTATAACATTCTAGTGCGCAACTCAACTGAGTAGCCCATTCAAGCTGACTCAGGTCTAAAGGCTCCTGCGGTATCCTAAATATGGTTGCTCTTATCACTTTTAATGCTTCATCAATATTGTCCCCCCATCCATCCTCAAAACTGAAGGTCATCATGAACCCTTCGCGCAGGATATCCCATTCACCTATCCCATGGTGGAGCTCCATCTCTATATACCAATTCATTAGTATAACATCTAGGGTATGACAGAACAGGTGCACACACTCAAGTTGTGGATTTTCTCCATAAGGATTCGTCCACTTGGCCAGGTGTGCACGTAGATCATCCCGTCCATCATACTTGTCTGTTAGTTTCATGTTAGGCTTCCCAAAGTGCGTGCGCATCATTCTCCTACATTCGCGCCAATCCTCAAAGCTCCCTTTGTGCGTACCCCACCATCTCATGGGCGTAGCGCACAGTACCCAATCCAGGCGTGGAAGCGTTGCTTTTTTGGCACTTCTCTTTCAAATCTATCAAAGAAGGTATCTACCTCACTTAACCCATCATAAGTAGGCAGGTCTCTTACTTTTGTTGATATGCAGTGCAGTGACCTTGTCATCATATTACAATTCAGTGTAGTCACCTCATGTAATCGATTCTTCCATCGCTTGATCTCTTCATCAGAATCCAAAGTACAGGAGCTTTCGTGCTCCCATGAAATCCACCCATCCGCGGTGGGGTTCACCTAGTCCTAGTCTCGCGCTGTTATCTTATAGATGCAGTCCAAATAATCATAACTTTCATAGTCATGCACTGGCTCTGTATAGCGCAATCCTTCAACAGGGTCCAAGAGTACAATTACGCATAGTGACTTCTTTTCAAAAATCATTTTTCACTTTTTCATATTAATCACTCCATTCATGTCAGTGGCCCAATCAATTCCTAAGAGTGTGGGGTAGGGATTATTGTCATCAACAATCTCTATCACTTCAAAGTTTACTAGCGCGCTCACTCCCTCAATATCCACAATGATTCCCTGAAATCGCCCCATGGGTATTATCTTCTGCTGGTTCGCCATTCACACCTAAATAGGAGACCACTGTAGCGTAGGTCTCCCCATTCACTCCCATTTCTACTTCAGTAGAACGTTCGCATCTGATCCTAAATCCAGAATTACTTGGTCCATTTCATATTCTCCAATTTGCGTCATTAACCTCATTTCTCTCCCCGTCCTTGTCTTATGTTTTCCAGTCTTCCAGAATACGTGCGGTTCTCCTGGATTGGTCCCAGCGCATCTGTTAATGAGTTCCTGTAATCCTTTTATAGCCTTATTGTCGCACAGTAACTTCATGCATGTTTCCAAGAATGTAGTAAGCATAGATGGGTCCATCTCTGGCTCCAGTCTATCCTTGCTTCCTGAAGTGGAGACCTCAGCGAAGCTCTTCTTAGCTTCCATGAAGATTTCCTAAGCACGCTCCAAATCCAAATCCGCTTCCTTCACCAGAGCTTTGCAAACCCAAGTACTATCTTCTGGCCGTTTTCCTTTGTCATCTCCCATCTCGATTCCACTTCGGAGCACAATGTTCACATTTGGATCTTCCTCACGCAGCTTAGACCTCATCATCTATAGGTTCTGAGTCAGGGGAGGTGTTAGCACTCCTTTGTCGCGTATCCTAGCTATCAGCGTAGGAAAATCTTCTGTCTCATGATTAAACAAATTGTGATACAAACTTTATGGATGCATTGGGATCGTACAATCGCGGGCATAATGCCCTGGCCCTCCGTAATTGTAGCATATCAATTGTCCGCGACCTCTTCTAGCTCCTCCTCTGCCTCTGCCTCGTCCGCGCCCCTGAACTCTGTAGGTGGAAGTTCTATCCATCATAAACTCATAGCTTCTACAAGTGAGCTCATCATGTCCCACCGATCTACAAAATTTACAGAACAACTGTTGTGAATTCTACGTGTACTTTTGTAACAAATGGCAGTTGTCTATAGCATGCTTTCCACCTATTTAACAAATCATGCACCATAAAGCAAGCGTCATACTAGGTCCTACTTGCGCTTCTGGCCTTAACGACATCGATCCTCCTCCCGCAAGGTAATTTGCAAACACTAGGCAATGGTCCTTTTCGTGACCCTGACCTTTGCAGTTTATGCACCACACCTCTTTGCGCACTTCTAGTCGAGCTGTCGTATCCTGTTTCAGACTCTGCATCTCAAGTCATAAATTCTTTAGCTGTGCGTGGATCTGTTGAACTCCTAAGTTAGGATCCTACATCGGGGTCTCATGCAGCCTCATTTCAATCTCTAAGGCCTCTGCCTGAGTCACTAAATTTTTCTGCGATAGCACACTCCTTAAATGTGGCATTAGCAAAGCTACAAACCACTCACAATGTTGTCCATCCATCAGATTCATATTGGCTTCACGAATCATACATTTCAGCCTCTAATCCAACTCCCAAGGAGTCTTGCCTAGTATCATCGTGATCTCTTTGAATCCAATGATCGACTATGCTTCAGACTTTGGCCTACTAAATTCTCTGTTTAGCACTACTTGGATATCCGTGATTCTCGCATTTGGATTATCATTGGAGTGCTTAATATACCAGGTCAGCACGCGATCCTGCGGGGTGCTAAACAGTGTCGCTTTCTTTATATTTTCATCTGTAACTCCTTGTGCTTCCCATACAGCTCTTATGATGAACCAGAATTGGTCTGGATCCTCATGTCCCAAACCTTTGAACACAGGAAACTTCACTGTGCTTGCCATATTGAACCACGGTGGTGGTGTTGGTACGGGTGAAGATGGAGGTGATGGTGGTGAAGTTGGTGGTGGTGTGGGCGAGGGTGGTATTTGTTGATTTCTCTGCCTTATCAGATGGATCGCACTTCGTGGTGAGACCTTCGCGAGCTCTTCCTCATCCCCTCGCGGAGGTGAAATCAAGGGGTTGTTTTTTGATCCCTTACTTCCTTCATTCCTGTAGGTTTTTCCACTTCGTGTAGCAACGAACACCAAGGTAACTGCACAACCCTCTTCTCACACAATAGCATTTTAATCAAAGTATTCAAAGACTTTACCTACTTACCTTGTGGTCCTTTGAGAAAGTGTCGCTCAACCTCGCTGTAGCTAACTGAGGTGTCAACCGTGAACTCAGTAATGAATCCTCTTATGATACGATCAAGCCAATGATCAAAAGCATGCATGATCTTATCCTCCAATGCTTCCAATCTTCGCACTAACTCTAGGGTCCACACAATAGGATCGTCCAGTTTCCACCTTCCTTGGCTATCTACTAGCTTCGCGATCCAATCGTATAGGTCAGTAGAGAATGATGCAAAGAATATTTTGTGGATCTCCGTGTATAGGTAACAGTCTAACCACTCTTCTTTTGATAGTCACGGGTTTTTGTTCTCCTACGTTGCGAACTTGTGAATTCTTCTATCCAACCAGCCTTCAATTTCCTTCTTAGTTGGATTATAATGATGCGACATCAAACATCTCTATGCAGATTCTAGTCCTCGAAATGGAACCATTTGCTGGCTTGAGGGGCCCGGACCCAGGTTCAGAGTTAATTAGCCAAAGAAATCCCTACACTACTGGCCCTTTCAGCATCAGCTAGCGGAGCACGGATTGAAGTCTCACCCGAAGCAGTATGGGGGGATTCTGGAACCAAGTTTTTGCACCCTTGAGATGTATGCAGTGTAGATTTAGTCCAAATATGATTACCTTCACACAGGTCACTTCGCGCACTGTTCTAACCTGCGAGACCTTTGCAATCTATTAGAATCTCCTTTTGCGCAGCCCTAACTAGGGGCTGAGATACTTTCGTGCTGCTATGGCAACGATCTGCGCTATTTCTCCTAGTTACACAACGTATCTTACTTATCTTCTTATATATGTTAGTCAATTTCGTGCAAACAGATACTTTAACTCACATTTACTTAATCTACACAGTTATATATGTTCACACATCATATAAAATACAGAAATACAATTTATACCCAATATATTCAATGTAGAAAACAAGAAATAAATACACATAATTGATGTAAAACTTCTCTTTATTAATGCTTCGATGGTTACAGACTCGACTCGCCTTGCACACTCAACTGTAGACTACTAGGTCTCTGTGTAATCAGCTGCAGATCCTTCTCCTACTCTACGACCCAAAGACTCAAATTTACACCTCAAATATGACTCAATTCTTCATCCTTAAACTTATTTTTCCATTGATTGTTTTAACTACTTAGAGCCTCGCTCTATTTATACAATCCCATGGTTCGTGGACCATGGGTAGATCTCTACAGCTGACATTACATTACAAAATTGAGGCTAGAAAACCCTATTGCTCTTTTACACACTACGCGCTCCACGCCCGTAAAATGCGGAGTCTTTTTCATCGGAGTTATCAATTTTGACCAAAATCTGGGCTCTAAGCCCCAAAACTTCTCTTGGGGGATCCCGTGCCCAACATACACCTACACCTGGTGTATATCACAACTCATACTCCTACACCTGGTGTACAACACATTACATATATTTAAATAGAGTACAACACAATGAATACACATGTCACGACACAATGATTATACAATACACATAACACAGTTCAACATGTGCACAACAAAATGTGTATGACATGTACACAATACCACAAGTACAACAACACCATATGTACAACATGTACACAACACCACATGCACACAACGCCACATGTACAATATGTACACAAAACCACATGCACACAACACCACATGTACAACATGTACATAACACCACATGTACATATCACCACATGTACAACATGTACACAACACCATATGTATAATGTGTACACCACACCACACATACACAACATCATGTATACAACATGTACACAACACCACATATACAACATGTACACAACACCGCATATACAATTTGTACACAACACCATCTATACATAGCACCACATATACAACATGCACAATGTACCACATGTATGAAACACCACAGGTACAACATGTACAACATATACACAACAGTAGTACTAAACATCCACAGACCACACTGACTCTACCAAGAAACCTTGCTTCTAGTATCTTTTCACTATCCAAGCTTATCCCAGCAAGCCGCAGATCGCAGTCCTTTCATTCCGATGATGTATCCCTTAGTAGAGCCTGTCGATAACATAAAAATAGGCATAGTATAAATATAGAATATAAATTCATATCAACAAGATACTAACCTCATAGGTCTTTCCAAACTACTCTTCCCACTTGATTCCTCATAAACTAGGAACCTCTTCATGTCTTTTACCTGCATAAGAAATCATTCCTCAACAAGAATGATCCCTGACGACCCTATTATAAAACTAAATACATACATACATGTATACATATAAACATTATCATAAAACAATCATGATCTGCGACATACATAAATACATATATAGACATCAACGTAATCATGATCAAAACATAATTACCAAATATCATAAGGTTTGGGTTAAGAGAACTTCCTTTATCTATGCACAACATGCATGACATTGAGAACAACAGTCCCCAATAGAGCCAAGGCATCTGAGGTCTCAAATCCATTTACTTTACCTTTCCTCTTATCTTTTTCATGATTGTCCTGCCACCATTCATTTATCACATTGGACCTAACCAATCCAATTGACTATCATATTTTGCATTCAACTACCCTTATACATGTACCAAACTTCATCTGGGTCTCATAGTATCTATTGGGTTTCATTCATCTCTCCCTGGGCTCCTTAACTTCCTCTTTCCCCAACCATTTCCCAAGACCCTCAAGACATAAAAAGCAAGAACAGGAAGAAAACAAGAATAGGACCATGAAAATCAATAGCAATACAAGACCACAAATAAAGTGGTATGTCCATGCACTTGACATAAACAAAATTGAAAATCAAGCACAAACAATCACAAGCACCGAAAGAAAAATAGTAGAAAAAAACATTGTGACTCAATCCCCATGGCTTCCCAATGCTTCCAAGGGAAATATCAACCCAAGCCTTCTTCAATTTTTCATGGTAGTCTCTTTTTCCAAGAAATTCCCGGAATCACAATTCCATAAACAGACAATTGTCAGTGCTTAAATAAACATAACAATATATCAGTTACCTTACATGGTTGTACTGAGCGTGTTTCCTCGTAACTGAACATGTACATATATCATCTCTCAAGGGACACCAATTCCTTGACAAATCAAACCATAACTGAAAGCTAGCTATTATACCTAGAAAATGCATGTTCATGAATATAAAACATATCCACATAATGTCAGACAAAATCAAGGTTAAGAAGACTTTATGTATTCATGCAAAGCACTCACTAGTTTGGAATTTCAGTTTCCAAACATAGTCAAAAGAATTTTCACCTAGTTCCTTTCATTTTCCCTTCTTTCATTGCTACAATTGAGTCTTACTATGTCTTGTCACATCACCTAACTTTTAGTTATATAAACAAATAAATTGTTACCTTTTCATGCTAATACCAAGCATGTTGCCCTGTAACTGCTGACACATGTTAGTCACATGTTCCAAAGATCAAGAAATCATACCTATTAATTTGAAATAAACATTTACCAAGAATAACATCCATGTCATAATAAACTCACAATCATTAATCATAATACTACAACTAACACCTACTTGTACTCAAGGGTATATCAACTATCTCAACCCATATTGTATTGATACAACCATCTTAAAACAATATCATTCCTTCATGCAATCTTATAAACATATAATCACATCATGCAATTAATAAAACATTTAAACAAATTGTAAATATACCATGTTAGATAAACCAAATAGATGACATAATCAAACTCATACCTTAATGTATCTCAAGGGAGGCTATCACATCTGCACAAGTTAGTCCAAATAATTATGACACAATATCACAAGTATATCAACTCAAACCTGAATATCATGACCATAACCATATGCAAAAGCAATCTAGATTAGCACGATACATATAACATCAATATATTAAATTAAATGACCATAATCATCATGTGTACGACCGCAATGAAGATAACAAAAAGTTAACTACCATTCATGACTATCTGACGTCGGTACATATGACCACATTGAAAAACTAGCATTTATCATTCATGTAACCAAAATAGAAATAGAATAATAGGCATGTACATAACCATAATTCTTATAACAACCATTAACTAACATACCTACATGCCCAACATACAAACCTATATGATGATCCGCCCTTACCCCGAGGTCCAGTGATGCAACCTTCCTCTAGTGATATTCATCTCCTGCTCTATCTCATCCAACATATCAACATCATAACATAGCAACAACACCATGATGACACAAGACCACAACAATGACCATCACAATTCCAGCATGAAAAACACATGGACAACTAACATGCATGCATGACAAACACATTCCACCCATCTAGTCCAAGTGCTTGAACCTGGGTGCTCTAATACCATTATGTAACCACCCCTTCCACATTTACATAGTTTCACTGGCCTACCAGGGTAAACATGAGAGGAGTAGCTACTATGACATGACTCGACCTCCTAGGTTCCATTAAGGAAGTGGGGTCGACTGTGGAAGACAAACTGACAACTCAACACATCCAACAGGGGCTTTCAGTGGCCAAAACTTGAGTTGGACACCATTTTTTCTGAACTAGATTCCTATTTGCATCCCTAATATTACAAGCCGTCTAACTCTAGTCAAATGAAAAATACTACCTCCAAGTGATTGCAGTCCAAATTTCTCAGTTCTGAGCTTGTGACCCCAGAATATGAGCCAAATTTTAAGGGCTAGTGTCCATACCACTTCCCAAAACTTAATGAGACTTTCTATAATAATAAAGGACACATGGAGAAATCCTCTAACACAAAACTTGATGAAATACCTGACCTAACCAGGTCTAACCATGTTTTGATGGTGTTGGACCCTCCAACATTCAGTGGATCTCCCCGATATGAAGTCGCAACTAGACCTCACACCATTTGGAGTAGGAGTCCTAGCAGTGAGTGGTAGTGTAATTCCTTTACCATGGTAGCGCACATAGATAAGTATGATAACTTTTGGTGAGAGAAAGTGTGTGACCCTGTAGAGAGTCAAGTGTGATGCATGAAGGTTCTAACACATGGAGGGGAAAAGAGAGTGTGCCCCTTAGATGCTTGTAATAGTACGCAACTTGTAAGGAACACATGAGCGAAATGACATCACAAGATAAAATGCAGAATAGTCCACAAGTTAAAGTGATGAGTTAATCCAACAACATGCATTCAACAATATTTGTACAAATTCATACAAAGTAGTTCATAAGAATATGCGTAAGTTAAATAACATACATTGCCAATACAACATGAATAGTTCTACCATATTAACAACATATGCATGAAAGCGTGCTGGCTCTGGTTTTATTATTATAAGTGAAAGTTCCATCCATACATACACCATTTATTACCACTAGCCCCAATAGTGGGTCAAGAACACCTACTCATCCAAAGAAGTATACTCTCTCTATGCTATGGAGAAGCCAAGGCTCTTCACAATACTCCCAAGCCTTTTCTAAGCCTAAGCCTAGCCAAAAGCTTAGCTCCCAAAATCCTATTACATGAGTTATGAGGTTCTATTTATAATAAGAGGGGGGTGACTCTTCAACTCCCCTTTGTGACCTTTGAAATACCCTCATGACTCTTTAGCATCTTCACTAGATGAAAAATTACATTGCATGTTGACTTTTTATATTCCAATATTGACGCTTTGAATTTCACTTAAAATATAATTAAAAATAATATTACTTTGCCACATGTACCCATATAAGACAAAATAGGGTAGAGACAACCTAACAATACACAACACTATGATTCCAAAGTTTGCAGAAAGTCTAGCTCGACAACCTCCACTTGGTGCTTGTCAGTCACATATTAGTGCCAAGCTTAGTATTGTGCGATGGTGTCCCCAAACCTCTTAACGATGTCTTTCTGGAAGTGAAGTCTAGCCTCCATGGAATCCAAGTACACTATCTTGGAACATGTATACAAATCGTTGTGAAGCATGAGAAGCATTTTCTTGACCTTGACAGAACCACCGATGTACTTCTGCATGTTATATGCATTCAGCTCCAAGTCTTCCCTGGTGGCTTCTTGCCTTAGCCCCTCCAAGTATAGATCAATCTCTAGTTGGCTTGGTTCCCTAGTTTGGCATGGATGAGGGAACTGATTAATGGGATCTGGTTCTTTCTCACCATGACATCCAAATTACTGTACAACTACACATAAGAGGCATGTGTGTTGCCTATGAATGGGGAAAGCTACTCATTTTTCCGAATCAACATTCGGACCTTCACTTTCTCCAACTCTTCCTATGGATTCATCTTCTTCTCTAAGTCAAGCAGGGCCCCTTTGCACCGCTTTGTCTACTCTTGCACATGGGCGATGACATCATGTATGTTTTTGAGAGTCTTAACAAACTTTTTGCTCCGCTATTGTAGGCCATGCATTAAATGGAAAACTTCCTTATGCACGGTGAAAAATCCATCATAGAGTTTTTGCATGGTGTCTCCAAGTGATGAAACTTTAGAAAGTATCGATTTCCTCATCTCCCCCAATGTGGAAACTGCATTCTATGTTATTTCTCAGAGTTGTTTTTCCTCTTGCCTGGTAGCCTGCAAGTTCTTTTCCAGTTGTTCATTCTCAACCATCGGATACTTAACATTTGAGCTTGTTGCTCTTGCATAGGCAAAAATGGCTTTGATAATGGAATTTGGATGCTTCCTGGTGTTTGACACTATCACCCTTTCCTTGATGAATGCAAGTGATGCATGATCATCCAAAAAGTGATTCCTCCATGCTTGTACAATCATTTTATGGAACTCATTGAATGATATATTGTACACATCCATGACCAGATCATCATCAAGGAGAACAACATCTCCTTGCTCGCTTGGGGCTGGCTCTGCTATTGGAGGTGGTGGATACTGAGGGATGACCTGTGGTGCTCTTGGAATTAGGTCAACATCTTCATTTTGTGGCTCATGTTCCAACTCCATGTCTGTCACTTCGATCAATTGATGAATCTGTTGAGCAATCTCTTGATCCTGCATCTCCTCACCTTCCTCCTCTATTGCTAGTTGTTCCAACTCTTCAACCTGTATCGGTGTTGTTTTTTCCATCATCGCACCTTTCCTTTATTCTTCTTCCTTCATTTTCTTCTCTTCTCGTTCTCTCTTCGTCAACTCTTGTTCTTCCTTCAACTTCTTCTCCATCTCCTGCAGCTTCGGTTTTGCTTCCTGCAACCTCCGCTTTTCTCTCTTCCTCCTCTCTGTTCTCTTGTTATGTTGCTCCCTCTTTTCTACTACTGCCAAAGATTCCTTCTAGAGGATAGGATCTTCCTTCATTTTGTAGCTTTTCTCTCCCTCTTGATTGTCAGTAATCTTCCCCTTTACCTTGTCCTGCACTGGATTGCTGCCTTCTGTTGTTGTTATTGTTTCTTCTAGAGATGTTGCTATCTTTAGAGAAACCTTCCAAGCTCTTACTATGCTGACTGGCTCATCGATTCTAGAAGCATTATAATAGTACCTCCAAGGTTCCTCCTTTGGCCAATGAAATGTCCTGTGGATCCACGAAAAGTAACTCGAATATAGTGGTTCTTGCAAATATTGTGAGTAGGGGTTAAATTTGACGGGTAACCCTACCCATCAGAGAAATTTTTTATGACGGTTTTATTTTTAAATAGCCCTTCACATGACTTTTAATATTTATTTTTACCCTGCATAATATTTTTCCTATATTTTTACTCAGCTGTTTCCCACGGAAAATGTGGATGACGGCAGATTGCTCGAGGGGCTGAAACCTATGCAAATCGATTCTGATTATTCAAGAGACGGTGCTGCCTCTTCATCTTCAATGTCTGGTAGTCATTACTTTAACAATAAGGTATTCCTACAAGAAGGTATTTAATGTGTGGCAATTTTGGATTAAGTTATTATGGGCTTTCCATCGAAAATTTGTCCCATTAATGTACAGGATAACAAAAAAAAATTGAACCATTAAAGTACTATGCAACTTTAGCTAAATTTCCATATTTTCATTAACGTTGTTTAGAGCTTCATTTTAAGAATGCTAACACTTTTCGATTATCTTGGCTCGTTTTGAAGAATTTCTGATGGTTATCGACCATGGTTTCTTTTTCTTAAAACTTAATTTTCGGGTTTTCTTGGGAATAATCAAGCTTAATATAGTTCTCGGGAATAATCAGCCTTAATAGTTCGTTGTATAGGTTAAATATAACTATTTTACATTTCGGGCTTTTGCATCTGGTGATATAATTTTTGCTTAAATTATAACTTCATAATTTTTAATTATTTAAATTACGCTTTTAATATAAAATATATTCAATACTTACATATATAAATTTTGTTGCTAAAATGATCAAAATAGAAATCAAGAAAAAACATGTGTCCGTCGTAGTTGCGGGTCATGCGGAGCATCGGGTTAAGTGCATGGGAGTGAGGAAATAACTACAAATCGGTGGACAAGAAATGATGAAAACTGTAATCGTGGCGGGACTAAAGCAATCAATGCACCAACCTAGGTCAACTACCCTCCCATAACATGTGTCATATATAAATTGAAACTTTTAAATTTTTTATATGCCCGTCAAAATGACGGTTTTATAAAAAATCAGCAAGTTAAGAATTACGTGTTTATTTTGCAATAAACCGTATTTTACGGGTAAAAAGGCAAAAAACAGGTAAACAGGCATCAATTTTAAAGTCTGATTGTGAGGATCATACAAATTAAAGTATTTGGTGCCAAACTCAAACTTCATTATGTCCTTAGCCTCAACATCTGCATATTTCAAGCTCTTAATCTCGTATAATCTGATCCACAAAGGAAGAGTGGGACATGGTGCTTTATTCTTCCTAGGAAATCTTGCTGACAACCCTGTAGTGAGGTGGTATGATATTTCTTGCATGACTAGTTTTTCATTGGCATACATTGGTAAAACATACGGAGGCTTCTCTCTGCTAAACACTCTCATGAAGGTGCCACCTAGTGAGGCATACCAATCTACAATGTCTACTATCACCTCCATTGCTTCTCAGGACATGACAAAGTGGTTAGTTATCTTTTCTATCACTCCTCAATAACTATAGTCAGAAAGAAACTTGCAATAGATGTTCACGGTAGTCTCTTGTGGTGTCCATGTCCAGTTCATGCTAGGGAACTGCATATGTGCACAAATTTCATCCAGTAAGTATACAAACATACAGAACCTTACTTGCTCATTCTTGGGTGGGTTTTGAGCCTTAGCTACATGGGAATTCAACTATTGAGCTAAGAGATCTCACCAGTTAAATGGCCTTCCATCACTCACCAACTGGTCCAGTAAGACTTCCGACCATTCAGAGAAGTTTTATGTGCTCTCTTGACCATATATCTTGCATGAAAAGATTATCAAGAACTGGTAAGACTTCCCAAGGGACAACATCCTGTAAACATGGGTGGGTGTTTGTCTAAAATTCAATGGATCTTTCACCTAGCGCTTGAAAATGTCTCTTGTGTTCACATAGCTATGGGTGGCATAGAAGAGTGAGTCCATGTGCTTCATCGACTTGGGAAAATGATACATTTGCTGAAGGTATTCTCCCTTGAAGATGGAAAGCTTCTTCCCGCTGGCACTATTCCATGTCATAGTTTGTTCATCTATATGTGGGAAAATATAGCTGATGATGTCTACACATAGGAAGGCGTGATACTTGGATGTAACCTTGTATATTCCTGACTTCTAGATATGAACATATACTTGTCAGTATTCTAGATCTACCTCAAAGTCTTTTGCAAAAATGTCTTCGATCTGTTTCCATGTCATTGTTGTTCCCTTCTTAATAAATAATTGAGTATCTGCATAAACTAGTAGATCAACTGATATATGCTCAACTAATTCCTTAGTACTAATATCCATGGTTTCCTTTGATGTATATCTCTTGGATGCCATGTTAAATATGACTACTGGAGAAATTTTCAACAACTGTTGTACCTATGGGACAGAGAGGACACTCTTGGCAAGAAAATTTCATTTTAAAAGCAAAATAACTTCAAGACAAGTTCAAGTAGCAAGTCGGGCTCTTGATGGGAAGGATTACGCACTTTTGACTGACAGGGGTGACCAATAGACAGTGGGAACTATGGACTACAAAGTCCTAGTATTCAAGGTGGAAGCCTAATGACTGGAACTACGCAATGTGCGGTTTAGCTTGGGATAATGCCTGGGAGAGACTGAACATTTCACAATCTTAGTGGCCAAGCTAAGAGACTAGATCTTGGAACTGGGAAGTTCACAATTGGAGTCAACTCATGCCATGCTCTTCTCAATTCTAGAGGCCAAGGTAGAGGCTTGAGTCTCCATATTACGTGGTGCAAGCTCTCCATAGTGAGATCTGGGCAAGGGCAACCGAGATTTTCCCAAGAGAGAGTGAAAAAAAGCAGATTTAAAAGATGGTGTAAATTTGAGTGTAGATCTGACTAAGTGTAGATGCATGCATGTGAATCAAGTGCATCTATTGATTAAACGGAAGGAAAATGAAGTAGGTGAGGAGAGTCGCCACAACAATGATCAATGGTGCAAAAATGGGAAAACTCATGTGACACTTGGGAAAGGAAATCTATAACTTGAAACGAAACTTCTACAAGTTAAAACAAGTTAAAGAGCCAACAACCATGTAGAGAAACAAGTGAAACAACACTCACACAAGCCAAACAACAAAAATTGACCCAAAAAAAGCAGCAAAAGACAACAAAAGAAAAATTCACCTAGAAAAGTGACGATGATCGCACCGAAGGTTCCTTGATCTCCTCAGGAATGTTAGAGATCCAATATTGAGTGTGAAAATGAGCTCTAGTAGCATTGATTAAATATATTTGGACAAATTAATGTTGGAATTATGATACAAGTGTTGTCCTTGATGGCAACTCACATAGATGACAGTTCATAGTGCAACAGGTTAACAACAAAGGATTACATATCAGACTCTAGATATGGTTTAAGAAGTATACGCAAGTTCATTTTTCCAAGTAGCGTATACATGTGGGTTAACAAAAAAAAGGAGCATATACATATACACACACATTCACAGAAGGAAAAGTGCGTATGGGATGGAAAATCAAGGTTTTGGTCCAAGGTATTGATCCGAGGTATTTGGTCCAAGGTATTAGTCTGAGGTAATTGGTTCGAGGTATTTGGTCCAAGGTATTGGTCATAAGTGGTTTTGGTATGAGGTATTGAGAAAGGCCTAAAACTATATAAGGAGGAGAAGATCATTAGGCCAAGGTGTGCAAGTGAATGGGTTTATGAGGAATACTTCTATCTGAAGTCTATGTTATGTTGCAGGGGCTATGATTATGATATTATCTGAAATATTTTGTGCACCTTGGATACAATGTTAGATCAGGATCATAAGAACTAAAATCACTTATCATTGCATGATCTGATGTTGACTGGGCTAGATCTGAATATTAACGCATGCTTTATTCTGTAAATGTTATGATCTAGCTATGAAAGAAGTCTGGAATAGTTGTGAAGTTTTAAGTTAGTATTTTCAAATCTGTACGGTGGTTCGCTTTGATAAAAGCGCATATACATGCTGGTTCGGCACATCGAAGTAGAGTATACATTATGAAATATGATGTTTGAAGTAGTAGTTGGTTCTGGTTGTTGATGCAGAGTTTTGGGTTGTGCTCTGTGTTCTGGTGACAATGTGCTGATTGTTCAGGTTGATTGATTGTGATTTTCTTTAGTGATGATGGGTTTTCACTGATTGGTTGTATTGTAGTGGTGATTGATTTTGAGCTTCAATTTTGCTAATGGGTCCAGTATGAAAATTTGATGAAACATGGCCTTCAGATTGTGATGTTGTATTCTAGGAGTATTCAGTCTGAAAATTTATGAAACGTGGTTCCTAGAGGAAGAGAGAAGGTCATAGCCTTCTGTAGACCAACACCTACGTACTGGTAAACATATCGGCTAATACAAGAGCCAGGGGGTTGGAGCTCCCTTCCAGTAGCAGCTGGAAAACGAGTGAAGGTTGGAGCCTTCTGTAGGCTATCACCTACGTACTAGTAAACGGATCGGTTAGTACAAGAGCCAGGGGGTTGTAGCTACCTTCCAGTAGAAGCTGGAGAATTAGAGAAGGTTGTATACTTCTGTAGGTGGGTGCCTACATACTGGTATGAGTTTGCACCAGTACAAGATTGTAAGCAGGTTTTTCTTATATTAAAAGAAGATAGCAACAAATGGTTTTTGTCTCGCATTGGGTTTCCACCTTAAATCTTGGTGTTCATGTGTGTTGCTTATGTGTGATGGTTTATTCTGTTATTACTGCACATGGTTACTGTTTATATGGTTAATGAAGTACTGATGCACTGATTAAAGATCAACATATGATGAATTAACTGAATCATAAGTTTGTTGGATATACATTGGTTGCTTTAAAGACAGTTGCATGTACACACGAGTTACCTTCATTGAAGTAGCGTATATAAATCTGAGTATGAAATGAAAAATTTATTGATTTGATAATACTGATTCACCCCCCCCTCTCAGTATTATTTCCAACAATTGGTATCAAAGCAGGTCCTTCAGAAGAAGCTTGATTGCTTGAAGGGAGATATTTCAAAATGAACAATCACGAAGGCATGGGATCTATCAGACCACCAATCTTCAATGGGAACAACTTGGTATATTGGAAAACATGAACTAGAGCATATCTTCAGTCACTTGGAGCTGATGTTTGGGCAATTGTGGAGAAAGGATATCAATATCTAGCAGCAGTCCCCACAGATCCAGCAGAAAGGAAAACATATGAAATCAATGCCAAAGTTGTCAATGCCTTATTGGGAAGTCTATTAGAATCAAAATTTGTCAAAGTCATGCAGCTCAACACAACCAAGGAAATATGGGACATAATCATTCAGAGCTACGAAGGTGACTCCCAGGTAAAACATGCTAAATTACAAACTCTCAGAATCCAGTATGAAACTCTCAAGATGCATAATGATGAAAACATTTCTAGTTATTTCTTATGAGTAGATGGGATTGTAAATCATATGAGAAATCTAGGTGAAGAGATAAAGCAAGCCACTGTAGTTGAGAAAATTTTGAGATCTTTTTCTTCTAAATTTGAGTCAAAAGTTTCTACCATAGAAGAAAAGCAAAATCTTCAAACTATTACTGTGACTCAACTCCATGGAATCCTAACTGCCTTTGAAATGAGAAAAGGAGGTCCATTAGATATGAGAGAAGCCGCTCTTAAAGCATCAACAAAGGGAAAATAAAAGGAAGAGCACAATGAATCAGGACACATTTCAGA
This sequence comes from Pinus tabuliformis, assembly GCA_031772625.1. NCBI lineage: Eukaryota > Viridiplantae > Streptophyta > Pinopsida > Pinales > Pinaceae > Pinus > Pinus tabuliformis. The sequence continues at coordinate 697,830,650 of CM062819.1, forward strand.
AGAAGAAGATGAGGTAAATTTTGCCAAGAAGCTTCTACGGGGTTCTGGAAGATTCATAGGTAAGCTACCATTCAAAAGCTTTGCTTGTGGTAGAGTTGGTCATTACGTTGCTAACTGCCCTCATGTCAAAGGAAAGATGTCTGCAGAAGGTAATAGAAGTTATTATACTCATGATGATAGTGATGGCTTGTCCTATAGTGATGAATATGATCAAGAAATTAAACTATTCATGGCGTATGAAAATTATGCCTTAGAAAAGGAAGATTTCCTTAAAGAAATTAGTCATCTCAAAATTAGTTTGGCAGAAAAGGATACAGTCATAAACATAGTGACACATCAACTCACTGAAAAGGACAAACACAATGAAGTGTTAGAATGTGAAGTAGTAAGTCTAAGAAAAGAACTTGAAAATACAAAGACTCTGAATCTTAGATTTGCTAAAGGATCAGAAACGTTAGATGAAATCATCAAAGTTCAGTGTTCGCCTATTATAAAGATTGGTCTTGGTTTTCATGAAGGTGAATCTAGCTCACAAGATGAGGTAAGGAACTCCAATGCAAAATATGAAATGCTCAAAAGGGAGATAAAAGGTCCACCCCATCAACAACCAAGGAAAGAAAGACTTCAAAGAAAAACATTTCCACCTAACTATGGAAGGGATAATTGTTTCATTTCTCTGACAAATAATGTTGAATGTTTTAAATGTCATAATTTTGGACATGTTGCAGCTAGATGCAGAAGTATAATGGTTCAAGACCATCACACAGAAAGATCATCAGTTTCCAGGTACTTTAAGGGATATTGTTTTGCTTGCAATATGTTTGGTCACAAAGCTATTGATTAAGAAATAAGGAATATGAAACATGTAAGATGTTATGTGTGTAACAAGTTTGGACATAAAGCAAAGGAATGTAGGAGAAAATTTCAGCCACCATACCAAAAGGAGCAAACATCATCACAATCCAAGGTATTGAAGAAGAAGGAATTGTTGTTAGAAAGATGTGGCATAGCTCAGTTTATAGACATAACAGACCCAGGGGGATTGGAAAGTGTAAAAATTCAGTATTCTAATTCTCATACATAGTTATTATAAAGAGAAGTTGCGTATATATGCGAGTTAGAAGCTGCACAATCACGTATATGGTGTTTTGAAGAAAAATTAGTGGGGTAGACTCGGGAAAAGGGGTCTGATATGGTTCAGTCAATTATCAATTATATGTTCTGTTCTGATTGATGATGGTTACAGTTTGTTGATGATATGTGGAAGTATTTTTGGCCCTCATAAGCTATTAATAAGTTAATGAATAACTAGTTGATGATGATGTTTTAATTATTCTTACTAACAAATGCAATGATCAGATCTGATAGGAAACAGTTGGCACAAGTTTAGGGGGAGCATATCTTTCTAATAATGCATTGTTAGCGTTATATTAGAAGACCTTGGTACATGATGATAATTATATTGCTTGATCAACATAGTTGTTTGATTTAGGTGACTCTTTTGATGATGGACATTTTAGCGCTTGAAATTTCACCTCAGGCTGAGAAAGGTAAACTCCAAGGCAACATCAGACCACTTAGCCTCGTAGCTAGCCCTATGGGGCAGGAGAGGGCTCTCTCCGGTCTATCTCGGCAAAGATCTTCAATGGGCAGAGATAACCAATAAAGAACACTGATTTTAGGCTAGTAAACTAATAAAAGGGTTTGATTTGGGATTTTTAGGGTTTTGGTGGAAAGTTGGGGAAAGGCAATCCTGGGTGCGGGGATTGGACACAGTTTTTGCAGGGGGTTCTTTGGAGCAAGGTAGGAGACTATACTGATGCCTTTGAATTAAGTGAATGGATAGAAATGACCGGTGAGGAGCTAAAGAGAGCAAGAAACCTTCAAGAGTTCTCTTTAGACAGATGAAAACATAAATATTAAGCAAACTTAAAAGCAGAGCATGGCAATCATGAATTCTACTTTAACACTTCATTTGCCTAATTTGCAGAAGGAAAAGTAAGAAGATGAATCACATAACAAACTTACAAGTACAAAGAGAAACACACCATCAATACATGTAACCACAGGAATCCCAAAAAAAACTGCAAAACCCTGGTCTTTCTTCCTTTGCCAAAATTACAGAGATACAATGAGTAATACAATAGAAGCTTCTCCCTCAAGAGTCCAACCATGAAAATGACCAAGAAAGTACATAATATAGGCAATCTAACATCTTTCCTTGCCTCTAGGGGTCGAGCTCACTATCCTAGGAGTTGTTTCAACCAATTCTAAACTGAGCACTAAAAACTAGACAGTCAAAACAACTTGCCTCTATAAACTAGGAAACCAATTCATTCATTAAATTTTTGCCTATCACATGAATGAATCTTCTAGAAGAGATTAATAAGTGTCAAAATATCATAAAGTTACATCATTTACAACAAGTAGGATCAAAATTCACTCCAAAAATTCAAATCCAGTCAAAACTGCGTTTTGCTGAGCTGTAGGTGAATTTCTGTGAAAACTGCCCAACACGTCGCGCCCTGATCCTGAACAGGTCGCGCGCCTTTGGAGCTGTTTTTGAGGCACTTCCTAGTGTCCAAATGAGGAAACCGTGGGCTTGTTGGAAAGGTCTGGATGTCTACTTTCCAACCCAAGTGGAATTTCTGAATTTGGTGACCATTTTCCCCTCCAAAATTGCAATCTCCCAAGACTGCGTCCTGTGTGTCAAAAAGGTGGCAGAAAGTCATTTTTTGCATGTTTTTTGACCTTCTGGGGGCTCAAAACTTGATGAAATCTCTTGGTAATTGCTGAGCAGGTGTATCTTTGCATGAAAAATCCAAAAATTTTGAGTTTTCCCGAAATGGAGTTGCCCATCGAATAGGTCGCACGCGGCGCGCGACGTGTTGGTGAGGAAAACCTGTGTTTGGCACAAAAAATTCACAATTGACAAAATTTTCTCCAAATTTCTTGAAATTTGGGCTGGGAGTCCCCAATCAAGTACCATGCTCAGTCAAAGAGGCTTTGGCCAAAATTTGGAGTGGATTGGGCCTTTTCCGTCGTTTTAGTGCCTTGGCCAACCTCCTTGGATCCGGCGATTGTAATTTTGACATTTCTATAAAACCATGACACCTGTGAAAAAAGTGAAGGAGGTTTTTCTTCCTTGGCCTTTTGTGGACAAAAACCTCTCTCAGTTTTCCAAAATTCATCTTTGATTGCTCTGAAACATCTTTTGAGTGAAACTTGTCCCGATGTGTGGAACAAGGGATTTTGCCGAAATGAAGTGAAATGAAGGGGATAAGGGGTTTCTAAATTCTTGAGGAAATTTTTGGGAGTAGGGAGGAATGTTAGGAAGCAGGGGAAAGTGGAATCGCGGAGATCGAGTGAGGGGAAGGGGTCCAAAAGGGCAAAACACAGGCCCAACCTAGAAAATTTCCAGGTTGTAGCTAGAAACTAGGGTTTGTGCGAAAATGAGGAATTTGGGGAATCTCAGTGATGGGAAGCATTTGGTAAGGTACTTTAAGGATAGGGGAAGGTGTATGAACATCAGGATACAAGTTTTGCCGATGATTTGACCGTCCAAGAGAAATTAGCTTTCAAAACCCTAGGAGAGGGAAATGACCTTGCCTAGGTGCAACTGAAGCATGAACAAGGTGTAAAATGACTCATTAGACACTGACATGATAATGAAAACCCTATGAATGATGATAGACTCAGCTGAATAGTGACATATATTGGAATTTGGACAACTTTGAAAAGAGTGAGGTCAAACCCTAGACCTAATGCCTAGTGACCAAAACCTCATCCAAAACATCAGCTATTGGATCATGAAAAACTTGAAAAGACTGATGTAATGTATCCATTGAAAATGTATGACATCCTTCTAGCTGTTCATCTTTTTCTTGAGAGATTTTACGAAGATTCTGCCTTATAAACTGAAATGCTGCGAAACAAAAGGGTATAGAATCTTCCTGCATCATCAAATCATGTATTTCATCTTCCATAGTTTCATCTGTAATCTTCCCTTCAATTTCATTTGGTGGCTGCAAATCTGATGCTACAGGCTGCTCAAGAATTGTGTTATCTGTCTCATCCTAAACATTAACACTGAGAGATTGCTGATTTGTTATAGGCTATTCATTTGAAGATTTACTATGCAATCTACCTTTCAAAAACTGAAATGATTCAAAACAGAATGGTACAGTGTCACCTTGAATCATTAAATCATGTGTGTCCACTTCCAAGTCTTCAGCTGCAACTTGACAATCAATGGCTTTCGGGGGTTGCAAATCTAAATATGAGAAGTCTTGAACAAAATTTTCATTGCTCTCAAAATGATTCAAATCAAGACTTGTTGACATTTGATTTCTGATTGCATGGTAGTTATCTCTGATGAACTGAAACGAATCAAAACAAAAAGGCAAAGATCCTTCACTTACTTCAAACTTTGATGCACTTTCCTCGTCAATGTCATAGCTGATATGTGATGGCTGAACATTGTATTCAAGCTGCTGAAAATGAACTTTTTCCTCCCACAAACTAGCTACTTGTTTGATTGCAAGATTAGCTTCTGTTTGGAGAACATAATCATCATCATACTGATCAAACCAAGGAAAATCATCGGTATAAAACATATCATCAAGCATGCAGGTCATATCAATAGTTCTTTCTTTGCCAAGGTGATCTACAAAACAATCATTATAAACTCTATGACAACTAGGATAAGAAACAAAATGTTTTGGATCAGCAACTTGTTCTTCTTCAATCAGCGAGCCATGAGCTTGAGCATCATAAGCATTTCTTGCGGTGACCTTCTCCATCATATTTTCTATTGCAGTTACCAAAATGTCAAGCTTTACCTCTAGAGATGTCGATTTTTCCGGATCTATGTTTTTCATCTCTTCTTCCTTCAACCTTGCCCTTCGGATCAGCAGATGAGCCTCTACATTTATTGCACTATTTTGCATCTCGTGAAGTGTTGCAATATTCCTTTCTCTTAGCTGAAACTCCATTTCCGGATCAAAGGCACCCGGATAGTGCAAGAGAGCCGATCTAGGAGTAGGCCTTATCTCAACTGGCATTGAATAATAAACTTGATTAAATCTGGCTGAAAACTGTTGTACTGTCTCCCCTGGTAATATTTTCAGATGGTTATACTCTTCTACAATCAAGAAAAGGTTCTGCCTGATCATCCACCTATCGAGAAAAACTTTGATGAACTGCTGGAAATCTGAGATGCTCGCATCAGGCAGGGTTTTGAACCAACTCTTCACTTTGGCTTGCAAAGAAAGAGCAAAAAGCCTTATACTAACATCTTTTTCATCAACTTCAAAAAGATCTAGAAATTTCTCAAAATTTTGCACATGTTGCTCAGCGTTGACATTCTTACTTTCACCATCAAACCTCAGCAAGTATAGATCATAGTTTTTGGGGAAAGCATGAAGAATGGAAGATAAAACAAGAGGTTTATACCGATCTGGAATTTTACAAGGTGTAGGGGTATGTACAGCAGGTATAGAATTAGTCTTGGTTGCTTGGGGCTCATAAATTTGAAGATGGTCATCACAAAATTCGGAAAAAGGATCTTGATCAAGCTCAAAGGCATGCAAATCTTTGGTATTCACAATATTCAAAGGGAAAGAATCAACTGCAAGCCTGGGATGTTTTCTCAAGCACAGTATACTTTGCAATGCGGTCTTGACATTCTTGGGAAAAGAGAAGAAATAATTTATGACAAAGAACAAAATGTCTTGGATGAAATTCCAACTTGAGTACCTGATCTGTCCATATTGTCCTTTCATGTTTTTGCTAGTCGGGATCATCCTCCAGTGGAGTCTTTGGATCTGATCTCAAAACTAATTTAGAGTCGCCAGGTGAATGATTTCAGCCTTTCAAGTGTCTGATCGTTGTCCACCATCGACAATCAGATCTAAACTTGATACATGTACTGGGGTAATTAACAAGTTAGATGTCACGGTTACAAGCTAGACTGGAGATTGACTGAAGCAGCGTTTATCTACTTCCGCTAATGCAAAGAAAAAGCGTTTCGAAGGCTACCTGGCATAACTTCAGGATCCGTCTGTAGCTTATAAAACAAATGACATCAACCAGCAAACCATTTTTTCTCCCCAGTATGGTCGCCAATATGTTAGCGCTTGAAATTTCACCTCAGGCTGAGAAAGGTAAACTCCAAGGCAACATCAAACCACTTAGCCTCGTAGCTAGCCCTACGGGGCAAGAGAGGGCTCTCTCCGGTCTATCTCGGCAAATATCTTCAACGGGCAGAGATAACCAATAAAGAACACTGATTTTAGGCTAGTAAACTGATAAAAGGGTTTGATTTGGGATTTTTAGGGTTTTGGTGGAAAGTTGAGGAAAGGCAATCCTGGGTGCGGGGATTGGACACAGTTTTTGCAGGGGGTTCTTTGGGGCAAGGTAGGAGACTGTACTGATGCCTTTGAATTAAGTGAATGGATAGAAATGACCGGTGAGGAGCTAAAGAGAGCAAGAAACCTTCAAGAGTTCTCTTTAGACAGATGAAAACATAAATATTAAGCAAACTTAAAAGCAGAGCATGGCAATCATGAATTCTACTTTAACACTTCATTCGCCTAATTTGCAGAAGGAAAAGTAAGAAGATGAATCACATAACAAACTTACAAGTACAAAGAGAAACACACCATCAATACATGTAACCACAGGAATCCCAAAAAGGACTACAAAACCCTGGTCTTTCTTCCTTTTCCAAAATTGCAGAGATACAATGAGTAATACAATAGAAGCTTCTCCCTCAAGAGTCCAACCATGAAAATGACCAAGAAAGTACATAATATAGGCAATCTAACATATTTCCTTGCCTCTAGGGGTCGAGCTCACTATAATAGGAGCTGTTTCAACCAATTCTAAACTGAGCACTAAAAACTACGCAGTCAAAACAACTTGCCTCTATAAACTAGGAAACCAATTCATTCATTAAATTTTTGCCTATCACATGAATGAATCTTCTAGAAGAGATTAATAAGTGTCAAAATATCATAAAGTTACATCATTTACAACAAGGAGGATCAAAATTCACTCCAAAAAGTCAAATCCAGTCAAAACTGTGTTTTGTTGAGCTGTAGGTGAATTTTTGTGAAAACTGCCCAACACGTCGCGCCCTGATCCTGAACAGGTCGTGCGCCTTTGGAGTTGTTTTTGAGGCACTTTCAGGTGTCCAAATGAGGCAAAAGTGGGCTTGTTGGAAAGGTCTGGATGTCTACTTTCCACCCCAAGTAGAATGTCAGAATTTGGTGGCCATTTGCCCCTCCAAAATTGCAATCTCCCAAGACTGCGTCGTGTGTGTCAAAAAGGTGGCAGAAAGTCATTTTTTGCATGTTTTTTGACCTTCTGGGGGCTCAAAACTTGATGAAATCTCTTGGTAATTGCTGAGCAGGTGTATCTTTGCATGAAAAATCCAAAAATTCTGAGTTTTCCCGAAATGGAGTTGCCCATCGAATAGGTCGCGCGCGGCGCGCGACGTGTTGGTGAGGAAAACCTGTGTTTGGCACAAAAAATTCACAATTGACAAAATTTTCTCCAAATTTCTTGAAATTTGGGCTGGAAGTCCCCAATCAAGTACCATGCTCATTCAAATAGGCTTTGGCCAAAATTTGGAGTGGATCGGGCCTTTTCCGTCGTTTTAGTGCCTTGGCCAACCTCCTTGGATCCGACGATTGTAATTTTGACATTTCTCTAAAACCATGACACCTGTGCAAAAAGTGAAGGAGGTTCTTCTTCCTTGGCCTTTTCTAGACAAAAACCTCTCTCAGTTTTCCAAAATTCATCTTTGATTTCTCTGAAACATCTTTTGAGTGAAACTTGTCCCAATGTGTGGAACAAGGGATTTTGCCGAAATGAAGCGAAATGAAGGGGATAAGGGGCTTCTAAATTCTTGAGGAAATTTTTGGGAGTAGGGAGGAATGTTAGGAAGCAGGGGAAAGTGGAATCGCGGAGATCGAGTGAGGGGAAGGGGTCCAAAAGGGCAAAACACAGGCCCAACCTAGAAAATTGCCAGGTTGTAGCTAGAAACTAGGGTTTGTGCGAAAATGAGGAATTTGGGGAATCTCAGTGATGGGAAGCATTTGGTAAGGTACTTTAAGGATAGGGGAAGGTGTATGAACATCAGGATACAAGTTTTTCCGATGATTTGACCGTCCAAGAGAAATTAGCTTTCAAAACCCTAGGAGAGGGAAATGACCTTGCCTAGGTGCAACTGAAGCATGAACAAGGCGTAAAATGACTCATTAGACACTGACATGATAATGAAAACCCTATGAATGATGATAGACTCAGATGAATAGTGACATAGATTGGCATTTTGGCAACTTTGAAAAGAGTGAGGTCAAACCCTAGACCTAATGCCTAGTGACCAAATGTTGCTTGAAAACTCTTTGAAATGACAAAATTTGACCTGGACACTCTGAGACCACTTTGTAAGAGCATATTTGATCACTGGAGGAAGGCTGGAAAGACTGACACTAACAGGACATATACAGGCTATTGATCTCGATGTTGCTGACAGATGTTGACAGTGCAGATCATATATGGTGTATGATAGTTGCTGATGACTATTATGGTCTTGTTTAGATTTTTGGTCCTTGTTATAAATGTCATGTATATCATTTGATGTAAAGGTCATGAAAATACCTTATTTCTAACCCCACTATGCATGAGAAGGATGATGTAATAATTGTTATTTTAGTCATGTATAAACATTTGGTATATCCCCACCTAGTTTGGTGGATGAGTTAAATTTGGTGTATCCCCACTTGGTTGGGTGATTGATGTATGTATGAGTCATTGGTCTTAGGGAGGTCATACTCACTTAGTTGAGTTAAAGAGTCATGTTATTCTTTTGAAAAATATCTTTGAAGACTCTACATGTACTCAGGGGGAGCGTGGACAACATAATGTATATCAAAAGGGGATAATATCTTGGTCCTCCCTTTGTCCTTGATATCAAAGGGGGAGAGTATATTGGTGTTGCGGTTGCCATCAAGTCCAAAAGGGGAGATTTTTGGCATTATGATACAAGTTTTTTCCTTGATGGAAACTCACATAGATGAAAGTTCATAGTGCAACAGGTTAACAACAAAGGATTACAGATCAGACTCCAGAAATGGTTTAAGAAGTATACGCTGACTCATTTTGTCCAAGTAACATATACACACAGGTTAACAAAAAAAAAGGAGCGTATATGTATACACACACTTTCATAGAAGGAAAAGTGCATATGGCATGGAAAATCAAGGTTTTGGTCCAAGGTTTTGGTCCAAGGTATTGGTCTAAGGTATTTGGTCCAAGGTATTGTTCTGAGGTATTTGGTCCAAGGTATTTGGTCCGAGGTATTGGTCTGAGGTATTTAGTCCGAGGTATTGGTCCTAAGTGGTTTTGGTCCGAGGTATTGAGAAAGGCCTAAAACTATATAAGGAGGAGAAGATCATTAGGCCAAGGTGTGCAAGTGAATGGCTTTCTAAGGAATACTTCTATCTGAAGTATATGTTATGTTACAGGGGCTATGATTATGAGATGATCTAAAATATTTTTTGTTCACCTTGGATACAATGTTAGATCAAGATCATAAGAACTGAAATGACCTATCATTGCATGATCTGATGTTGATTGGGCTAGATCTGAATACCAACGCATGTTTTATTCTGTAAATGTTATGATTTGGGTATGACAGAAGTCTAGAATAGTTGTGAAGTTTTAAGTTAGTATTTTCAGATCTATACGCTGGTCCAATTTGATAAAAGCGCATATACACGCTAATTCGGCACATCGAAGTAGCATATACATTATGAAATATAATGTTTGAAGTTGTAGTTGGTTCTGGTTGTTGATGTAGAGTTATGGCTTTTGCTCTATGTTCTGGTGACAGTGTTCTGATTGTTTAGGTTGATTGATTGTGATTTGCTTCAGTGATGATGGGTTTTAAGTGACTGGTTGTATTACAGTGGTGATTTATTTTGAGCTTTAATGTTGCTGATGGGTCCAGTATGAAAATTTGATGAAACGTGGCCTTCAGATTGTGGTGTTGTATTCCAAGAGTATCCAGTATGAAAATTTATGAAACGTGGTCTATGGAGGAAGAGAGAAGTTTGTAGCCTTCTGTAGGCTGGCACCCATGTACTGGTAAACATATCGGATAGTACAATAGCTAGGGGGTTGGAGCTCCCTTCCAGTAGCAGCTGGAAAATGAGTGAAGGTTGGAGCCTTCTGTAAGCTGGTGCCTACGTACTAGTAAACGGATCGGCTAGTACAAGAGCCAGGGGGTTGTAGCTCCCTTCTAGTAGAATCTGGAGAACAAGAGAAGGTTGTAGCCTTCTGCAGGTGGGTGCCTACGTACTGGTATGAGTCCGCACCAGTACAAGATTGTAAACAGGTTTTTCTTATATTAAAGGAAGACAACAACAAGTGGTTTTGTCCTGCATTGGGTTTCCACCTTAAATCTTGTTGTTCATGTGTGTTTCTTATGTGTGATGGTTTATTATGTTTTTACTGCACATGGTTAATATTTATATGGTGAATGAAGTACTGATGCACTGATTACAGATCAACATATGATGAATTAACTGAATCATAAGTTTGCTAGATATACACTGGTTGCTTTAAAGACAGTTGCGTGTACAAGCGAGTTACCTTCATTGAAGTAGCATATATAAATTTGAGTATGAAATGCAAAAGTTATTGATTTGATAATATTGATTCAACCACCCTCTTAGTATTATTTCCAACAATTAGGGTTTTATGATGTGCATGCCTAAAATCAAGGAAAAAGAGACACTTGTCAAAATTTTCTAAAAATAGTGCAAGTGCCTCCTTCGGGATGCTAGAAATAGATCCCTATTTTTTAGGGATGTTTTTTGATTTTTTCTTTTTTGATTTTTCTAGGGAAACTAGCCATGCAGACTGTCAGGAAAGACAACACAGTTCTAGGAACTAGGCAACTTTTTGGCTCAGTGCACTGTGCAGTTTCTAAGCTTAGTGAGGGTTTCACAATTTCTGGGCTCAGTTCTAGGCGTCCCCCTCATGAATGCACAATTTCTGAGCTCAAGACTCACTGGCAGTCAGGACTGCGCAATTCCCAACAACAAGTCTAGTTTCCCTTAAGAATTGCATAGTTTTTGGGGGCAAGCCCAGATCTGTTGTGGGACCAAGTTAGAAGATAAACTTGTGAGTTAGAAATAAACTAAATAAGCAAAAACAAGCTAAAATGAAAATATAAATCTCGATCAAAGCACGAATACCTAGGGCAATATGAGATGAGTTGTTGATATTAAGAAAGAAGGCTCCAAAATCAAAGCATAGGAAAAATTTTGGAGGGTTGTTGTAACCGCTACAACATTGGTGACACACTGGTAGAACTCCATCTCTCTGTATGGACCTTGTCTCATGCAAAGCAAGTCTCAATCTTCTGGAAGTATTGTTCGTTTCCTCGATTATCATAGCTTCTTCACTTAACTTGAGTTAAAGATTTAGCCCCCGCCATTCTCTTTATCAGCAACACACATACGAAGCCAAGTCAGTCTGAGTTGTTTCGATTGGGGATGAGGGGTATATAGATGCATAAGTAAAATATACTATCAAAGTTTAAGTTTCATCTTTGGTGTTGTTCTACTACTAGCAGGCCTAGCCAGTACCCCGGTGGAGTCACTTTAGAAACACAAGCATTGCTCCACTGCCAATGAGCCTGGATATTACCCCAATGGATTTACTTGCTTCACCTCTCTGTGCAAGAAGCCTTTCTCCTCTTTTGCCCTTTATTTCATTTTCATTTTTTTCATTTTTCAAGGAATTGTGCATGGGCACTTATTTATTTCATGGGGAAGAAGAGGGATCCCAACTTATTGAGATCATAAGAGGTTGTCTTTTTAGAGAAGGATATTTATATATACCTCTGGCATACTTGTTAAGGTTTTCCCCCTCTCCTTATTCTGCTAGACTTAGTTGACAAGGGTTAACCGAAAATAGAAAACCAATTAGAGTAGGCGGTACTAGTTAAGAATGCAAGCATCATGATTTCACCATGAATTTATCCAAAAGGAACATATTTTCCATCAGGGTGTCATCGACTAGAAGGAATGCAAGATTCACGTGAAGATAGGGAATAGACAAATAACCAAGTGTTGATAGCAGTACAAGTTCCTGTGGACTTTACCCTACTTTTCTACAAAGCCAAACATGGTTTCATGCAAAAACTAACCTACAGGTCCAAAATAAAACAAACAAAGGAAAGAAGTGGGATAAGAAAAACAAAGAAAATCAAACAAGAAAATAAAAACTACTCCTACTCCTAACCTAAGCAAAACATGAGCCACCTCATGTAAAATGATACTTCCAATGTAGCCATCAGCACATTGGTTGGCCCATGTAGATGAGGGAATGAATGTCAAGAAAGATATATGAGCAAACCAACCAGCAATAAAGATAAAAAAAAATGCAAACTAGAACATTCAAAGTTTGAATGCATCCACATAGAAGTAACAATGAAAGGAACATGAAAGGCACTTTGCAGATGTACCATGGTGTCTTGACACATTGTGAGTGGACGAGAAGCATGTACACACTTTTGAACTTGAAAGGCGAGCAAACATGAAGAAAGAATAAAATTTATGTTTTGTAACAATGCTTGCTACATACAACTCCTCCAATGGTTGAGTGATAGGATCGTGTGATATAGATGGAGGATGTGAAAATGGTATGATAGATTGATTTTCAATATGAACAACAGAGCGATGAGGAGCCTAGAAAGGTTCAACATATTTATGATCTAAAGTGGAACTGAACTCAAGGCTATGAGAACTTGACATAACCATTAGCTTGGGCTGAAGTGCCTTGACAACCTTTGGAGGTTCTAGTTCCTCAGAAGATGGATCATTAAAGACCGGTGGCTTAGAAAGATCAAAAGTGGACAAATCAGAATCATGATCGAATGAAGAATAAAAAGATCACAACAGCCACGATCATAAAGTTCAAGATCATGAATAGGGGAATCCTCATGATCTGATGAATCATAAAGAGGGGATGATGAAAAATGATAAATTTCACCCAATGTGTTTTCGAAAAGGTAAGATGAGATATTGGGAGGATCTGGGAAGATAGATTTGTCCTCTCCACATTCAAATGAAAAACTAGAATTCCACGTATTCTGCAAATGATCAGAAGTAGAAACATCTGAAAATGAATTTTTACAATATGGAATAGCAATGAAAAAACTATGGAACATGTCAGGATATAGCAAAAGAGGTGCAAACAAAAGGATGTCATCCTTCACCATGAGTTCCTGTTCAGAATCCCACACATACTCATCAAAAATGATATCGTAGGTTGGTTGTTCAACACCAACTCCATCCAGAACCTAAACCTCGTGAACATCACAAGAGAAATTTGAGACAGATGAACACAACACACCAAAATACAGAGGATTAGAGGGACCAAAGAATGGAGGATGAGGAGATAACACTTCAACAAAATCATCAAGGTTACATTCCAAATATGCGTAGAAATTATGAGTAGGTGGGGAAGGAGGAATTGTGGTAGATCAATAGGTGGACTCCCAACTTCTCACACCTCATCTTGCAGAGATAGATTTTTTTGATGAGAAGGGGATGAAGGGTCACTTAGGATAACAACATTGTCCGTCTCAGATTTAGGAGCTCTAACACCAAGGTATGTTGGGAGAGGTTCGAAAGATTCTAACTCATGTGGATTTTCAAAAACATGAACAAGATATTGAAATATTTCATCCAAGAATTCCCAGTCAACTTCATCTTCAGGAAATTCAAAACAGTAATGAACAAAATGATCATGAAAATCTTGAAGAGATTCGTCCGGTGATTTTCGCAGCTTTAAAAACTTTTTATTAAGGGATTTTCAGTCGTAAATAATGAAAGTACGACATGATTCACCAAAAATTTGCTTGAAAGAGTGTATAGATGTCATGGGAGATGTATGACACCATTGCTTTGCACTCCCTTTGAACGTGAGAGAAAACAACCCACAGGAAACATCCTTAGAGTGGATGTCATGGCTGTCATAGAAAACAAGAAAAGAAACTGTGTGACTAAGCAAGGTTATTCCACCCTCACCATTGAACTTAATTCTAGAGAAGTCATTTAAAATGCTTGCCGAAACTTCAAAATTTGTAGAATTAGAAAAACATGATCGTGTTATGATTAGGGAAGAAGACATGAAATATGTGTAGAAATTCAAAACAAACTTCAAGGGCTCAGATTGTCATCTGGCCCTCCTTCTAGCACCATAAATGTTGATGGTTCTAGACCCGAAAACATTTAGGGGATATCCCCGATATGAAGTACCAACTAGACCTCACACCGTTTGGAGTAGGAGTCCCAGAAGTGGGTGGTAGTGTAATGCCTTGACCGCGATAGCGCTCGTAGATAAGTATGATAACTTTGGGTGAGAGCAAGTGTGTGACCCTGCGGAGAGTCAAGTGTGATGCATGAAGGTTCTAACACATCGAGGGAAAAAGAGAGTGTGCCCCTTGGAAGCCTGTAATAGTATGCAGCTTGAAAGGAACACATGAGCGAAATGACATCACAAGCTAAAATGCAGAATAGTCCACAAGTTAAAGTGATGAGTTAATCCAACAACATGCATTCAACAATATTCATACGAATGCATACAAAGTAGTTCATAAGCACATGCGTAAGTTAAATAACATACATTTCCAATACAACAAGAATAATCCTACTATATTAACAACATATGCATGAAATCATGTTGGCTCTGGTTTTATTATTATAAGTGAAAGTTCCTTCCATACATACACCATTGATTACCAGTAGCACCAATAGTGGAACATTACAGTCAAGAACGTCTATGGAGAAGCCAAGGCTCTTCACAATACTCCAAAGCATTTTCTAAGCCTAAGCCTAGCCAAAATCTTGGCCCCCAAAAGTCTGTTACATGAGTTATGAAGCTATATTTATAAAATAGGAGGGTGACTCTTCAACTCCCCTTTGTGACATTTGGACTACCCTCATGACTCATCAACTTCTTCACTAGATGACAAATTACATTACACAATGACTTTTCATATTCCAATATTGACACCTAGAATTTCACATACAATATAATTACAAATAATATTACATTTGGAACATGTACCCATATAAGACAAAATAGGGTAGAGACAGCCTAACAAGACACAACACTATAATTCCAAAGTTTGGGGAAATTCTGTCTCGGCAACCTCCACTTGGTACTTCTCAGTCATATATTGGTGCCAAGCTTTGTATTATCTGATGGTGTCCCCAAACTGCTTGATGAAGTCTTTCTAGAAAAGGACTCTAGCCTCCATGGCATTCAAGTACACTATCTTGGAACCTGTTTCCAACTCATTCTGAAGCATGAGCATCATTTTCTTGACCTTGATAGGACCACCGATGTACTTATGCATGTTATGTACATTCAACTCCAAGTCTTCCCTGGTGGATTCTTTTCTTAGCTGCTCCAAATATTGATCGATCTCTAGTCAGACTTGGTTCTTGGATTTGGCATATGTGAGGGAACTGATTGATGGGATCCAGTGCTTTCTCACCATGACATCCAAACTACTATACAACTGCACATATGAGGCTTGTGTGCTGCCGATGAAACATGAAATCTACTCACCATTCTGAATCAACATTCATACCTTCACTTTCTCCAACTCTACCTATGGCTTCATCTTCTTCTCTAAGTCAAGCGGGGCCCCTTTGTATTGCATTGTCCACTCTTTCACATGGGTGATGGAAGCATGTATGTTTTTGAGAGTCTTAACAAACTCTTTGCTCTGCTGCTATAGGCCATGGAAAAGGATAACTTCCTTATGCATGGTGACAAATCCATCATAGAGCTTCCGCATAGTGTCTCTGAGTGATGATAATTCAGCAGGTATCACTTCTCTCATCTCCCCCAATGCAAAAACTTCATTCTGTGTTGTTGCTCGGAGTTGTTTTGCCTCTTGTTTGGCAGCTTGAAAGTTATTTTCCAGTTGTTCATTCTTGACCATCAGATACTTAACATTTGAGCTTGTTTCTCCTCCATATGCCAAGTTGACTTTGTCAATGGAAGTTGGATGCTTCCCTGTGTCTGACACTATCACCCTTTCCTTGATGAATGCATGATCATTCGAAAAGTGCTTCCTCTATGCTTGTACACTCGTCTTTTGAAACTCATCGAATGATAGATTGTACACATCCATGACGAGATCATCATCAAGGAGGTGGTGGATATTGAGGATGACCTATGGTGCCCTTGGAATTAGGTCAACATCTTCACTCTATGGCTCATGTTCCAACTCCATGTCTGTCACTTCGATCAATTGCTCAATCTGCTAAGAAAGCTCCTAATCCTACATCTACTCACCTTCCTCCTTTATTGTTGGTTGTTCCAACTCTTCAACCTGTATTAATGTTTTTTCCTCACTCATCACACCTTTCCTTTTTTTCTTCTTGCTTCTGCTTCTCTTCTCATTCTCTCCTCCTCAACTCTTGTTCTTCCTTCAACTTATTCTCCATCTCCTGCAACATCAGTTATGCTTCCTGCAACCTTTTCTTTTCTCTCTTCCTCCTCTCTTCTCTCTTGATTTGTTTCTCCCTCTTTTCTTCCACTACCAAAGCTGGCTTCTTGAGGATAGGATCTACCTTCAATCTGCAACTTTTCTCTCCCTCATGATTGTCATCAATCTTCCTCTTTCCCTTGTCCTGCAACAAATTGTTTCCTTCTGTTGCTATTGTTCTTGCTTCCGGAGCTGCTGTTGTCTTTAGAGAAACTTTCCAAGTTATTTCTATATTGACTAGCTCATTGAGTCTGGAGGCATTACAACAATACCTCCAAGGGTCCTCCTCTGGCTAATGAAATGTCTCATGGATCCATGAAAAGTACACTCATGTAAAAATATCCTTGCAAATAATGTGAGGATCATACAAATTAAAGTCTTTGTTTCCAAAATAAAACTTCACTCAGCATCTGCATCTTTCAAGATCTTAATCTTGTATAATACGATCCACAAAGTAATAGTGTACCATGGTGCTTTCTTCTTCCTATGAAGTCTTGCTGACAAACCTGTAGCAAGGTGCTGTGATACTTGCATGATCAGTTTGTTAGTGGCATACCTTGGTAACACATGTGAAGGCTTCTCTCTGCCAAACACTCTAATGAAGGTGCCACCTAGTGAGGAATACCAATCTGCATTGTCTACTATCGCCTCCATTGCTTCTCGAGACATGCAAGGTGGATCTTGCTCAAAGATAATCTTGTATAACATGATGATAAAGTGGTAAATTATCATTTTTATCACTCCTCGATAACTACAGCCGAAAATAAACGTGTAATAGATGTTCACGATAATATCTTGTGGTGTTTATGTCCAGTTCATGCCAGGGAACTGCTGAAGTGCACATATTGCATCCTGTAAGTATGTGGAAATATAGAACCTTGCTTGCTCATTCTTGGGCATATTCTAAGCCTTCGCTACATGGTACTTCCATTGTTGAGCCAAGAGATCTGACTAGTTGAATGGCCTTCCATCACTCAACAATTGTTCTAGTAAGACTACCCACCATTCAAGGAATACTTATGTCTCTTGACCATATATCCTACAAGAAAATATGATCAAGAATTGGTAAGCCTTCCCAAGGGACTTTGTCTTATAAACATGGGTGGGTGTCTTTCTAAAACTCAATGGCTCTTTTACCCAACACTTGACAATGTCTCGTGTGTTCACATAGTTATGGTTGGCATAGAAGAGTGATTCCATCCACTTCACCGACTTGGGAAAATGATACATCATCTGAAAGTATTATGCCCTGAAGGTGGAAAGATTCTTCTCAATGGCATTACTCAATGTCATAGTATGTTCGTATGTATGTCAGATAATCCAATTGATGATGTCTTCACACAGGAAGGAGGGATACTTGCATGCAGCCTTGTATAATTTTGATTGTTGGATACTAACATATACTTGCCGATCTTCCAGATATGCCTCAAAGTCTTTTGCAAATATTTCTTTGATCCATTTCCATGTCAGTGTTGTTCCCTTCTTAATAAATAACTGAGTATCTGCATAAATTGGTAGATCAAATGATATAGGCTCAAATGCTTCCCCAACACTACTCTTAGTGATTTCCTTTGATGCAACTCTATTGGATACCATGTTAAATGTGACTGCTGGAGAGATGATCAGCAACTATTGTACCTACGTGATAGAGAGGACACTCATGGAAAGGAAATGTTAGTTTAAAAGCAAAACAAGTTCAAGACAAGTTCACGCAGCAAGTTGGGATCTCGACGGGAAGGATTGCACAATTTTGACTCACAAGGGTGACTGGCTGACTATGGGAACTATGCACTGCACAGTCCCAACATTCAAGGTGGAAGCCCAATGACTGGAACTGCACAATGCATAGTTCAGCCTAGGCCAAGGCCTGGGAGAGACTGTGCTTTGTGCAATCTCAATGGCCAAGCTAATAGATTGGCTCCTGGAACTGCGCAATGAGATTTGGGCAAGGGAACCTTGATCTACCCAAGGGAGTTTGAAACAAAAGAATATATTAAATATGGTGTGAAGCTAAGTGAAAATATGACTAATTTTAGATTCATGCATGTGAATCAAGTGCAACAATTGATTAAATAGAGGCAAAGAAAAGCATGTGAGGAGAGTCGTCACAAAGACAACCATTGGTGCAAAAACAAGAAAAATCATGTGACACTTGGGAAAGGAAATCTATAACTTGAAACAACACTTCTACAAGTTAAAAATATAGTAACCATGCATAGAAACAAGTGAAACAACACTCACACAAGCCAAACAACAAAAAGCGACAAAAAAAATGACAAAAGACAAAAAAAAAGAAAAACTCACCCAGAAAAGCAAAGATGATAACACCAAAGGTTCCTTGATATCCTCAAGAATGCTAGAGCTCCAAGATCAAGTGTGAAAATGAGCTCTAGTAGTTTCAATTAATCATATTTGGACAAATTAGGGTTTATGGTGCACATGCCTAAAATAAAGGGAAAAACGACACTTGTCGGAAGTTTCTAAAAATAGTGCAAGTGCCTCCTTCGGGATGCTAAAAATAGATCCCTATTTTTTAGGGATGCCTTTTTATTTTTCTTTTTTTCCTGGGAAACTTGCCATGTACACTGCTGGGAAAGAGAACATAGTTTCGGGAACTGGGCAACTTTCCGACTCAGTGTACTGCGTAGTTTCCAAGCTCACTGAGGGTTGCACGATTTCTAGGATCAATGATGGGCTTCACCCTCATGAATGCACATTTTATGATCTCAAGGCTCACTGGAAGTCAAGACTACGCAATTCCCAATAGCAAGGCTAGTTTCCCTCAAGAATTTTGTAGTTTATGGGGGCAAGCCTTGTTGGGCATGGAATCCCCCCACAGCATGTTTTGGGGCTCAAAGCCCAAGTTATGGTCAAAGGTTTTGTAAGACTTAGCGAATTGTGGACACGGAGCGCAAAGTAGAGGTTAAGTCATAGGGTTGTCCACCCTAAAGTAATGTAATGTAATGTAAAGTCATGTTGGCGTACCCATGGTCCGCAGACCATGGGATTGTATAAATAGAGTGAGGCTCTAAGTTGAAAAGATAGTAGATGATAGAGTGAATAGCGAAGGAATGGTTCGAGCTTAGAGTAGGATTCTAAGTGTATTGGGTTGTAGTAGTAGGAAGAGGCTCTGCATATGAGTGTGTAGAAGCCTAGTAGAGTCCGCAACTGAGTGCGCGGACCCCTGCAGCTGAGTGCGCAGGACAGTGTCGAGTCTGTAATCAAGATTGAATACTACTAAAGAGAAGTTGATTCTTATTCCGGTGTATTTGTTGTGTATTATCTTCTTTATGTTTCTATTAGTTTATGTATTGTGCATATTGATATGATTGTTGAATATGTTGTAAAAATCATAAATCTTACACACACAAGTTAAGTAATCGGTTAATTAGAAAGGAACTTGGGTATTATATGGGTCGCGCCCTGATTAGGGCTGCATGGAAATAGTAGCACAGGTTTCGAGGGATTAACAAGTGTGCAATGCAATGGGCTGGACCACAAACCTCCAGAAGCCCATCATACATCCCCAGGGTGCGGAAACCTGGTTCTAGAACCCTCCCATACTACTTCGAGTGAGACCTCAGTCCGCACTCCGCAGACTGTTGCCGAAAGGGCCAATAGTACTGGGATTTGCTTGGCTAAATCACCTCTGAACCTGGGTCAGGCCCATATAAGCCAACAAATGGTTTTTTTGCCGAGACGGGGATCTGCATAAAGGATGTCTAATGTCGTGCCACTAGAATCCTACGAAGAAATAAATTGAAGAGTGGTTGGACAAGAAGATTCACGAGTTCGCAGCACAGGAAAACAGAAATCTACGAGTATCTAAGGAACAGTGGTTGGAGCACTACTTGTACACAGAAGTCCATGAAATTTTTTTTGCATCCTTTCCTTCTGAGCTATATGAATGGATTACAAAGTTAGCAGATGGCCAGGGAAGGTGTAGGCTCGACAGACCATTAGTGTGGACTCTAGAACTAGTACGCAAACTAGAAGCATCAGAAGATAAGATAGCATGAGCTGTGGACCACTTGCTCAACCGAATAATAGGAAGATTTATCACTGAGTTCATGGTAGAAACGAATATCAGCTACAGTGAGGTAGAGTGAAGTTTTCTCAAGGGACCATGAGGTAATTATATTAAATCTTTGAATACTTGGATTAAGATGTTATTGTGTGAAAAGCGGGTTACACGAATAAATTAATGGTTGGGACTACGTGAAGCAGGAAGATCTATAGAAGTAGAAGTAGTGAGGAGTTGGAAAACAGTCCCTTAATTTCACCATCGTGGGAAAGCGAGGAGGAGCTCACGAAAGTTTCTCTGAGAAGCATGATCAGTTTGATAAGGCAGAGAATTCCACGTTTACCACCCCCACCCACATCACCACCCGTTTCACCCCCCTCACCTCCATCTCCACCCACTCCACCTCCGCCACCACCGCAGTTTAGTATGGCGAGTGTAATCACACTGCCAGTGTTTAGAGGAGTAGGAAATGAAGATCCAGACCAATTTTGGTTCGTTGTAAGAGCAGTATGGGAAGCACAGGGCGTCATGGATGATAATATTAAAAATGATACACTGGTGAGAGCGTCGTAGGATCACGCATTAATGTGCTATATTAAGCATTCTAATGACCACTCGAACATAGGAATTGCAGAGATCCAGACCGCACTGAATAGGGAATTTAGCAGGCCAAAATAAGAGACACAATCAATCATCGGGTTTAAGGAGATTGTGATGCTCCTGGGCGAGACCCCCTGGGATCTAGACCAAAGGCTGAAAAGTACGATCTGTGAATCCAATATGACGTTAACAGATGCATAGCATCACGCATGGTTTGTGGCCTCACTTACACCACACTTGAGGACAGCGTTGTCACAACAAAAACTTTCCACCCAGGCCGAAGCATTGGAGATGGCAATGAGATTGCATGAGACCCCTATACAAGACCTTGGGTTGGGAGTCCAACAAATCCACACACAACTACAGAATCTATGTCTGGAGATGCAAAGTTTGAAATAGGATAGGACAACTCGGGTGGAGGTGCGCAAAGAAGTATGGTGCATAAAATGCAAAGGCCAAGGGCACGACAAGGACCATTGTCCAGTGTTCGTGAACTACTTGGTAGGGGGAGGGTCAATACTGTTAAGACCAGAGGCAGAAGCAAGGTCGAGAGTGGCATTTACATTATTGTGCACAATGTGCCAGATAAGAGGAAAACACACCGTGGATAATTGTCATCTGTTGCAGAAGTATACGCAGACATCCCAACAATTGTTTTGTAATTTCTGCAGGTTGGTATGCCATGACGAACGCACCTACCAGAGCTATGAAATAATGATGGATCGGACTCCTGCCTACAGGGTGCAGGCTGAAATGTGAGCCCTCGACCCAAATGCAGGGATGGCGCGCACTAGGTTTTAGGGGCGCGGTCAGGGTCGAGGTGGAATGGGACCAGGAAGGGGTCACGGCCAGATAATTTGTTACAATTGTGGAGGGCCAGGGCATTATGCCCGTGATTGTATGAACCCAACTAGGATATCATGTTGGTACTATAATCAATTTGATCATGAGGTAGAAGATTTCCCTTCGCTGATAGCGAAGATGCATGAAAAGGGGGTACTCCAGCCCCCTCCGACCCATAATTTACAAATGATGAGGTCTGAACCGTGTGAAGAAGACCCAAATGTAAACATGATGCTCAGGAGTGGTATGACCATGGGAGATGATAAAGGGAAGCAACCAAAAGAAAGCGCGTGGGTTCGCAAGGCTCCTACAAAGGAACCTGAGTTTGATTTAGAACACGCGAAGGAGACATTCATGGAAGCTAAGAAGAGCTTCACGAAGGCCTCCACTTCAGGTAGTAAGGATCAACTAGAACTAGGGATGGATCCTTCCATGCTCACTACCTTTCTGGAGACATGCATGAAACTATTGCATGACAGCAAGGCAATCAAAGGGCTACAAGAACTTATCACTAGGTGCGCGGGGTCAGGAGAACCGTGCATGGTATGAAAACTTGGAAAGCATGCATTGCACACAGGAAGGGAGATGAGGTTGACTGCACAAATAGGTGAGTACGAAATGGATTAGGTAATCCTAGATCTAGGTTCGGACGCGAATGTACTACCAAAGCAAACATGGGAATGCATGGGAAGACCTGCGGTACAATGGTCCCCTATTCGGTTATGAATGGTGAAACAACAGAACATTTTTCCCATCGGAAGATTGCAAGGGGTGATAGTCGATATTGAAGGCGTGGGCGCGCAGGTAGATTTTGAAGTGATAGAGATTGTCGATGACAACAATCCCTATCTCGCGCTACTAGGAATAGACTGGGCTACCGATATGAACGGAGTCATAAATCTGAAGAAGCGCAAAATGACCTTTGAGAAAAAGTCACTGCGCGTAGTAGTACCATTGGATCCAGTCGAAGGAGCACGATACACTGAATCAGTGTGCAACGATGATAGTGATGATGATCTCGACTGTTTCTACAAGATAACTGCACAATGAGAGGATTGGGTGAATCTAATTACATATGGAAGGATTTCGTGGGAGCGTGAAAGCTCATGCACTTTGGATTCAGACGAAGAGATAGAGTGATGGAATAATCGACTACACAAAGTAACAACGCTGAACTTCAACATGATGATCAAGTCATTGTGTTACGTAACAACAAAGGCAAGCGAGCTGACAACATATGATGGATTGACAGCGGTGGATGAATTTCTGAGAAAATTCTGAAGTGTAGTACTAGAACAGCAGTGGTTCGATGCGCTAAAGTGGGCACTGTGCGCAACACCCGCATGATGGTGGGGTACCCATCAAGGAAATTTTGAGGATTGGCATGGATGCAGAAGGATGATGCGCCTACGATTTGGAAAACCCAAGCTTCAAATGCAAGTCAATCAACAGGGGCGGAATAACTTGTGTGCCAACCTTTCTTGATGGGTACAGACATATGCTGTAAAACCTACACAAGCGTACACCAGCCCCAGAATAACAAATCGGAACAAAGCGGAACAGTAGGAAAGGCAGCGTGTGCTACCAGTTCTCCATGACGAAGCCTTCGATAGGGTGTGCAGAATATTGAACAAGGTTCACCAGGCAAGATGAAATGATTGGGACTTACGCATGCCAGCGGTTCGATGGGCCTACCGGACAATGTGTCAAATCCTGAACACAGAGACGATTCCAAAGGAGTGGAACAGAATGGTGACGGTACTTACTACATAAAATACAAAAAAGAAATCCACATGTACTGGACCCTGTAGTAGTGACAGTGTGCGATGACCAGAAGGAAGAAATCACACATCTACGCGAGGTAGAACATATAAGGATTCACGAAGCCATCCAGTGAGGGAACCTTAGACTTTGCACACTCAAAAAGGACCAAGTACAATTGAGGAAGAAAAGAATTTTGATGGACACTAAGATTAAAAGGTTGGAAAACGAGATCACGCAGGCATGTCTCGCCGATAAACCAAGGATGATAAGGCAAGATACAGGTGATCGTACCACTACGTTAGAATAATGTCACCGCGAATTTATGACTCTATTACCATGGCTACGAATGCACCTCACTAAACACAGTGACCGTGCGAACGCACTGCATACAGTAGAACACACAGCGCTGGAAGTCACGCAGACAATTGAGGAGTTTTCGCGGGCTAGGCTGGAAGGCGAGTTGAAGTCTCGCACATGTGGTGCAACCACCTGACTAGCCGTAGGGAACATAGTCTCAGTGCTCTAGACAGTTGAAAGGGAGCGTGGGACTCTAAAAGAGTATGTTTGGGGGTTGCACGATGAGGAAGGTACACGCAGAAACAACATGACACAAGGGTCACGCCCACGCACGGGGGCCTACGCTGCCGTGCTGGTAGACTGGGAAGTAACCATTGGCGTCACTATTCATGACGAGATGTACAATTTAAGGCAAAAGGGAGCGGGCGACGGGCATTTAAGACACGAATTAAGGATGAGATTTGGAATGATCTGCCACCAAGAAAGAATTAATGACTCAGAAGTGGGGGGAACGGTCGAATTCAAATTCAAAAGACACTATAAAACTCCAAGGGTTAGCCATGAGACAACACTTGTTCATTTGAGATTTGAGCTACTACAAAGAGCACAGAGTGTTGAGCGCCAAGCGATATTTGAGCCCCCAAGTTTGCAAACAACCACAGACCGTTAGAACAAGATGACAACTACCATGAGAGGTGTGGGTTTTTTAGAGAGTATTGCCAAGGAAGCCACACAGAACCCTACAATGCAGGTTGGGGATGCACCGGAAATTATGAAATCTCCTCAGATGTCGAGGCCCAAGAAGGATAAACAGGCAGCGGGACCAGTCTGCATGTCCCTGCGAAATCCGTGGTTTGGTAAACTTTCCATGGAAGAAAAGGGCAAGGCTATCACCATTAAGATAGACGATGAGGAGGAGGACCTACAGGCTCTCATAAATGAGATAGAGGTGGATGAAGAAATGGAGGAAGACATCCAACTGGTGCATGCTGTAGCAAAATTTCCCGAGTACGTTCCTCTATGGAAATGGAAAGCTAAGGTCCCCAAGGATTTGGATGCCGCTAAGAGCGCACTCCAAACCCCGCTCCTCCCAGATGGAATTTTGTTTAAGGGCTCGGCCCTGGGCCGCGTGCCCACAATGAAATTTGAAGACTGGGACCTCGTGGACAGCGAGAAGTTCCCGCATTTAGAAAATGAGAACCTCATGAAATAGTGTAAGGAGGGGTCAGTTACAATGCTAGAGCTGCAGAAATGGTTGTGCGGTGTGGAGAAGGATGGACTACTCCACCTACTATGGATTCCGCACTTTCACCGTGCACCTATTACAACCTTCATCATTAGGCAGCTGCGTTTCCTAGTGCATGATGGGTACTTATGGCTGGAGGAACCTATTCCCATCACAGAAGAGCTTATCCACAGGATTTCCCAGCTTCCCTGTAAGGGAAAGGACCTCACGGAGATAGCCATTTGGTGCTCGCAGAGGCCATGAAGAAGAAGTACAAATTGGAAAAGAAGAAGAGGGGCTACACAATCAATAGCATTAAAGATAAAGGGGTGTGCATAGCCACCCAACTCCTGGCTGGGAAGGTGATGAGAAAATGTTGCGGAGACGAGGTACTAGCGCCGGTAGTTGCGCTGGCAGAACAATGCGCGGAGGGGGTCCAATTCAACTGGGCCGAGTTCCTCTGCGAAGAATTCCTAATTAACTGCAAGGAAGCTCAAGAGTAGGGCAAGACCTTCCACTACGCGTGGTTTCTCTTGTCTATTTTATTGGTAATAGGGGAATTGCCTAAGGACAGTCAGTTCCCTCATATTGAACAAGACTTGCCAGAGGCTACAAAATATGCGTCTCTCTGGGCTACGAAGGATTCCACGTAGATCTGCAAGACTAAGATCTTCAGGGTGCTCATGGAGGCTAGCATCCGGATGTGGATTAACAAAAGGCTGTGCCTATCCCCCACAGTGTATAACAGTCTGTGGAGCTTTGCAGAATTCAAGGCAGATATGCACAATGTGTATATCAAGGCACATAAGGATCTAACACAGAACTGGACCAAGCTTCCTTTCATCACAATCGATGATGCCATCTTCTCCATGCTCGAATCATGGCCTCCCAAATGACACGCCCTGGATCTGGCAGAGCGTGATAGAACAATGACACAAAAGCAGAAGGATGCCACCAAGCTGTGTATCAACCAGTTGGCCCAATAGAAGTGCAATGAACAGTTGGCCGCGGAGGAGGCAGCCGTAGAGTAGGCAAAGGCCGTCAACAAAGCAGCAACAACACAGGCAACAGGGGCCACCACGACGCAGGAGAGAGAGGGCCCGAACTTGTCCACAGGACAAGGAGCAGAGGACACAACAGAAGGCACAGACCTGAGCACAACATCTACATAGCTGAAATAGCTGCACATTAAGAAACGATCAGGGCCACGAAAGAAGGCCAAGGCTTCCAAACTAGACATCGAGCCAATTACATTGACAAAGGGTGACCTCTATGACATCGACGACATAGTTTGTGAGGTCACCAGGGAAGCACTCCAGGAAGCTATGACAGAGAAACAGAATGTGTTGGGGACCCTAAGGGCATAGCTGCAGGAACTTCAGGTGCGGTCCCCATAGGAAGGAACAGTAGCCGCCTACGGTGCTGTAGGTACATTAGCAGTGGAGCAGCTGCTGCATGCAAAAATGGCCAACACCATAGTGCTGCCGGAAGGAGCACTAACAACGAAAAGTAAGGAGGATAGAGCCGTGGTGGGCCGGATCAAGGGACTTGGCCTAAATTTGGCTGCCCTTCCGTAGGACACATTGTACCAGTTGCAAGATGGAATAACAATAGAGCTACGTGCCCAGGAAGGCCACGTGATCCAAGTATTGAGTGATCAGAAGATCAACATCGAACATCTTAGCCTACAACATGACGAGCTAGTGTCACAGAATCGGTAGATTGCGCAAATAGTGGATGAAGCGTGCCGGTGCATTCCAGAATTATCCATCGTCGCAGACCTACCAATTAAGATGTCGATCCACTGTCTGGAAAGTGGAGTCTGAAGCAAATGCGAGGAAACAAATCGAGTGCAACTAGAGCTGAACCTCTAGATTGCTGAGTTGCGGATGAAGGCATAGCCTTCCACTCCTCGGGAAGTTAAAGAATAACGTATTAGCGTGATTCAGACAGGATTGGAAGAAATTGGAACGACGGTGCAGGACTTCACTGGTATGCTAGACCAAGCATTAGATGTCCTCACATCCTTGTAGGAGGACCCCAACATACAGCGCCTAGAAATAGAGGGGCGCGAACTGCAGCAGTAGTATGACAGTGTCAGGGGAATGGCACAGATAGTCGTCCTCACCCAACGACTGGCTAAGATGCAGCAGGAAAGGGCATTGAAGGAGTAGGTGGATGCTATGAGACAGAAAGAGTCCCTTCTTAAAGCATGCATCCAGCCTTGGATTGATGAGGCCTTCACCATTACAGCCGCAATTAAGGGCAAGCTCGCGTAGATGTAGGGACAATATGCGCTAATACAAATAGCGAAGCCTCACAAAGAAGCAATGGAAGAGCGCATGTAGTAGGTCCAGAAAACAGCAGAACAGTGTGTCGCGGACCTTCAGGCAGTACGAGAATAGTTGGAGGGGATCCGTGCCAAGATCGCCACATGAGAAGAGTGCCTCGGGACGAGTCACATGATTGTGTTGGGGGCCTGTTGGGCATGGAATCCCCCCACAACATGTTTTGGGGCTCAAATCCCAAGTTCTTGTCAAAGGTTTTGTAAGACTCGGTGAATTGGGGGTGTGGAGCGCAAAGTAGAGGTTAAGTCATAGGGTTGTCTACCCTAAAGTAATGTAATGTAATCTAAAGTCATGTCGGCCTACCCATGGTCTGCGGACCATGGGATTGTATAAATAGAGCGAGGCTCTAAGTTGAAAAGATAGTATATGATAGAGTGAGTAGCGAAGGAATGGTTCGAGCTTAAAGTAGGATTCTAAGTGTATTGGGTCGTAGTAGTAGGAAGAGGCTTTGTAGCTGAGTACGCTGAGGCCTAGTAGAATCCACAGCTAAGTGCGCGGACCCCTGCAGCTGAGTGCGCAAGACGGTATCGAGTTTGTAATCAGGATTGAAGACTAATAAAGAGAAGTTGATTCTTACTTCAATGTATTTGTTGTGCATTATCTTCTTTATGTTTGTTTTAGTTTATGTATCACGCACACTGATATGATTGTTGAATATGCTATAATAACCATAAATCTTACACACACAAGTTAAGTAATCGGTTAATTAGCAAGGAACTTGGGTATTATATGGGTCGCGCCCGAGTAGGGCTGCACGGAAATAGCAACACAGGTTACGAGCGATTAACAAGTGCGCGTAGCAACAGGCTAGACCGCAAACCTCCAGAAGCCCATCGGACATCCCCAGGGTGTGGAAACCTAGTTCTAGCACCCTCCCATACTACTTCGGGTGAGACCTCAGTTTGTGCTCCGCGGACTATTGCCGAAAGGGCCAGTAGTACTGGGATTTGCTTGGCTAAATCACCTCTTAACCTGGGTCAGGCCCATACAAGCCAACAAGCCTAGAACTGATGTGGGACTAAGTCAGGAGATCAACTTATGAGTTATAAAATAGACAAAATAATAAAACACAAGCTAAACTAATAAGATAAATCCTAGTCAAAGCACGAATATCTGGGATAGTGCGAGATGAGCTGCTTATATTAAGAAGGAATGCTCCAAAATCAAAGGATAGGCAAAATTTTGGAGGGTTGTTGTAGCCACTACAACACCATGACAAACATTTCATCAAACATATGGCCAACATGTAATCTACATAGGGGTCTATTACTTATCTAAGAATAATCAAGAAGGTCTAATTCCTTCTCATAAATAGTTGCAATAACATCTATTAGATCATGCATTCGTTAACCATTCATCAAAAAATCAAAACACATCAAGATCCATAGCAAATATACGTCTTATAACCATCAAATTAACAACATATAAACCATGATAGAACAACCATCAAAGGCACATAATAACAAGTACAATTACTCATGGAAATACAATAAGAAAAGAACTCTTACTAAGATATTTAAATTGAACCAGGTGACAGACTTCCACGTACCACCCGACCATAGATTGGGTTGAACCAAATATTTCTTTCAGCCAATCACCCCCTGCCATATTCCAAGTGTGAATGTGGGATCTCATGGAATAAACCAAACAATACCAAACCAGGGAATCCAGAGGCTAAACCACCTCAACGCTCAACCAGTGATTCCACCTCACGGTCAAACATCACTAACACCAACTAGATCGGTCTCTACCCAAGTCATCTAGGGCTCCAAAGAATTTGTCCCAACTACGCCTCTAGCAATGAATAACTCAACCCACAACCTTCTAGGGCTCTATATCATTAGTCCAACTAAGGTTTCATGGCTAGTAACTCAACCCACCGAGGAAACTAGAGCGTTTATCCAACCAAGGCTCTAGGACTAGTAACTCAATGCAAGTTGTTCCAGGGCTCAAGAGCGTTTGTTCCAACCAACAACTCCAGAAACTAATAACTCAATCCAAAACCATAAAGAACCTGAGCACCAATAAAAAACAACTAGTGGAAAAACCCACATCACCATGGCTATACAGGAAATGGCAAGGATAGGCAACACCACTATCAATCCAGGCAATCCTCCATGCCATTCATAACCAAATAACCACATGCATATACCATGCATGCAAAAACTAAGAAGGAAATCATACATGCAATTCGATACTTGCAAGGGATTCCCACTGTTATCCCCTAGTGCTTTCCTTCTTTTCCTTTTCATTTTCCTTCTTTATCCAAAACCAGTGAAAACTAAAGTACTCCAAGCATGCTCCAAGTTTTATCAAGTGTGCAATAATATGAGAGAGAGAGAATAGAATGAGAGTGCCAAAGACTGAAATTACAAAAGGTTGTATTGACAAAAGCCATGAATTGGTCCTTAGAAGCATTTTTATCCTTGAGGCCTCTATTTTCTTCAATTTCCTCCATTTTTCCTTCAATTTTCCTCACATGCAATTCTATGACCTTTCACATTACTTTTCTCCTATTTTCCTTTATTTTTATAAATAAATGCCAATTAATGCCTCTTTGCCTTTTTGAATTCCTTTTCCAATTTCCCTTAGCCATAATAAACTAAAAGTGACACCCACTAGGATGTATGCCCACCATTCGGCTTGGAATACATGTCCCATGACCTCGATCTTATACATTAATTTTTTTACATGGAAATCAACCAGGGATTGTTGCAAACATCCATGAAGAAACCCATCCTTTTGGTACACCAATAAGAGATTCTCATGTCGAGGAAGGCCCACATCACAAAATATTGATGGATGTTACTAGTAGATAGTCATAAATTTTAGAGTATTGGGAATATCCTATTATGGAAGAATAACCCCCATAAATGAAGGCGAAGAAGAGACCACTAAAGAAATTTATGGGTGGTAAATTCCCAAAGAAAAGGGTCAAAGTCACTATTACAGTATCACCTTCTTTGTCATCCAAGACCCCCACTGCTACAGAGGAGTTGAAAGAGTCAAATTATCATCCCAACAAGGACAAGGAGGAGGAATCTAAATATAAAAGAAGATGATAACCCCGCTTCTGGTAAGTATGAATTTGACCTATCGTAGCAAGCCAATCATTTAAGGAAGGAAAATGATGACTTAAGAAATTAAGTTGCTATGCTAAGGGAAAAATATCAAACTAAGAAACATCCATGACAAGAAAACCTTATCTGAGGCAGCAGATATTATGGGTGCACCTTCTTCTCCTATTAAAATTTTAAAAACTTGAAAATCATTATGTAAGGTGTGGGGGGGACTTCTTAAGGAAGCTGCATACACACAGGATGAAATTCCAAAGCCTGTGATTGTTTCATTAGGGGTGAAGACAAAATTTGAATTGAAGGGCATGAAATTTCAAGTTGCAATAGAAGATATTATTGAAGATGTTGCTGCAACACAAGAACCAACAGTTGAAGCAAAGAAACCAGAGGAGTTTTAGGTTGAGACACAAGAACCTCTTGAAGATGTTGCTACCACACGAGAAATAATAGTTGAAGTAGAGAATCCTAGGGGAAATAAAATCATTGGGACACAAGAACTAGTAGCTGAGGAAGTACAACAAGAAGAAGAGGAAAAGATAGAAGAACAAGAGGATTTACAAAAATCTATCGAAGGCACTACTATAACAACATTAAATAAAATACGACCTAAATTGGACAATCATTTGAGTTCAATCTTTTTACTTGCTAAGTTGGGTAAATGAAGAGAACTGATAGTCTCATTATAGGAAAGGGTGATCTCATTAAGTGAGCAGAGAAAAATTATCCATGACCTTAAGGAATCCTAGGTCGAGGAATTGATACTTCAAATATTTAAATGAGACAAGGTTAATGAGGAGATAAAGAAAGAGAAGGTGCAATTGTTGGAACTACAAAAAAGGTCAACAATTATAGAAAAATAAGGAGCAGATGTAGAACCTTTCACATAATGTATTGAGTTGCAGAAGACCCTCTCCCTCCTACCCCTTGTTTCTCTAAGAAAAAAAATTCCTTTTTAGATTTATAGTGGTGAAAGAAGAAATACCACATAAAATTATTTACATCTAATCCTTTATTGAGACATTTAAGCAGACTGGTTTTGTAGAAGAACATTTGTTGTGTGAACTATATTTGCGTGACTTTGCTTGCTTTGGGAGAAGAAATTTAATTTCTCTCTTTATGTAGGATACATCCAACTAGGGGAATTTACTTATTTTATGAAAAATCAAATAAGCTAGAAGTTAGCTCATGACACTATAACAACAAATCTCGATGGTAGACCACTATGGATTTGTGAAGAGCTAGGTTCTGTAGCAGAAATATTAAGAACATATGGAAATTCCTTGCAATCTCCAGAGAGGAGGGATAAGGTAATTTAAGTTAGAAATATGTTCTTAGAGAATTATTTTATAAGCATTGAAAAAATGAGACAATGTGCATTAAAGGATGTAAATTAAGCTGGGAAGAATGTTATAGAAGGTTGAAAAGTGAAGATACTTATGTTTCCAAAATTTTGTTCATGCTCTCCATAGAGTCCCTACATACATTGACTATATCAAGAAGTGTGAGCCTAACTGGATAGGGATAAAATTTAAATTTCCAATGGTTTTGTTTCCTACATTTAAGTATCGACATTACTATCAGTTGAATCTAGTAGATGTAGAAATGTGGTGGCTAGATTTGATCATTTTCCAAGGTTACAAGACTTTCATAGATGATACAACAATAGCCTATAATTTCTCTTAGATACATTCATAGAATGCAATGAATACTGAATTAGGGTCTGCATGGGGACATGTAGTTTCTTCAATTGGGGGGAGATGTTGGGATGCGGAAGTGGCATTCTTTTTACCCTAATTTTCCCATAATTTCCACCATATTTACCCTTATAATCATAATTTTATTCAACATTAATTGCCTTTTTTACTAAGGCACACTACTCTTTCATGACACCTTAGTTCATGTAGTTTTGCTTGTACTTTGATGAGAGGTTGATTGTTTTGAGTGACTTTATTTAAAAAATTGACAAAGAGGTTATTTCAAGATAACCAAACTCACTGGATTGTTGATGCTTGATTGTAATGGTGTTTCTCCAGGTTTTGTGTTGTTGATATTCTAGGATAGTGTTATTGTTGTTGCTGCGACAAACACCCTCCAAAATCTACCTACACTTGAATTTTGGAACCTAGTGAGGATATTGCGAGCTATTGTTCCATGGTCACTTCGTGGTTGTCTAATGTTTTGCAAAGTGTTAAGTCTTATTGCGAGCTATTGTTCCATGGTCACTTCGTGGTTGTCTAATGTTTTGCAAAGTGTTAAGTCTTATTCTAAGTGTCAAATTCACTTTCTCATACAAGCTCTGTCTTTGATGAATTCACAAACACACATCTTTCTATCCAAGATTAGATAGGCATTGCACAAATCCTGAAGGTAAGGATTGTGCAATCACTAGTGACAGTAACTGTGGAATCCATAAGCACAATTTACTGTGCAACACATGTTGACAATTAGTGAACACTTTCCATTGACATTCTTCCTCACTTTGATTGCAATTGTACTTCTATTTTGGTGAGTTTTCTAAATTGTCGCTCTCGCACACCTTTGTTTTCATAAGTGTCACTTTCACATTTACAATTGTTATTTTTTCTTGCATTCACTTTAATATGTGTCATTTTTATGTTATTTTCGCTCTAACATGTGTCATTTTCACTTTATTTAAGCCTTTGCAAGTGTTGTTTTCACTTTTTGCTTACTTTTGCAAGTGTTGTCTTTTGGCGTGGGAAGTGTTGCACATTGTAAAAGTGGAGTTATGGTTAATTTCAAGAGGAAAATTTGGTACCAATGGGTCCTATCTATCATGCATACATGTATTAGAATCATTCCCAAATTTTTATGCAATGTCATACTAGTGTCATCAATACCGTCGCAAAGTATATCTTAAGTGTCGCATTTGGAGGAGAATGTTGCTTTGTTGCCGCATTAAGGGGATCATGCTGATTATGGGTGCTGAGTGTTTAATGATGTGTCCTCTATTTTGTTGAGTGTGTGATCATTATAAATTCCAACCTTTTTTTCATCTATACCTCATAGATTCCCACACTTTATTCAAATTCTGGAAAGTTTCATGCCCGACTAACCTGAGCTCACTCTTCCCCCCTTGAACTACACGTTACACAGTTTCAAGCCTCAGGCATGCATCCATGCCTCCTAGAACCATGCAATTCACAATTAATACCTCCAAGTATTGCATATTGTGCAGTCACAATGCTTAAGAACTGCCTCTTAACCTCCAAAACTGCACAATCTAGCCTCCCATCCAGTCTCCTTCTACGCATTGTCATTAGGGGAATTTTGAGGTCTAAAGTGGGCCTCCTAAGAAAAATGTACAACGAAAATAAAATTTACAAGAACCACTAGGATTCAAGATGATGATTTCAACTATGGGGGATGATTTACCATTTTTGGAGTAAAAAAGTAAAAAGATTAAAAAATAATAAAATAATAAAACTACTTTTTTCAACTCGTATTTTCAACTTATATCCATAAGGTTTTACTCAAATTTTTAGTGGGAGTACTCGTAGATGAAAAATTTAATTCCTCATACAAGGAATACCCATGTTTCATACTTTCGATGTACTACTACACGAAAAATGAGAAATACATGAAAACACGTGATTGTAATCACATTTTTCATGTATTTCTCATTTTTCGTGTAGAAGGGTCCATCGAAAGTATGGAATATGGGTACTCCTTGGATGAGGAATAAATTTATACATCCAACAAGTGTTTCTGCTCGAAAATTGAGTAAACCAATAGGGAGATAAGTTGAAAATACAAGTTGAAAAAATAGTTTTTTCTTTTTTCCCTCTAAACTTTGATGATGCAATCTAATCTTATTTTATTATTTCCACTATTATTTTATAATTTCCTTAGGAGGCCCATTTTAGACCTAAAAATTTCCCTAATTAGTTTCATGTAGCAGTCTGCCACCCCATCTCCCTGAACTGCGCAATCGCACAATCCATTGGCTCTCTCTCTCTCTCTTGAACTGCACATTACAAAGTTACAGTGGGAAACCCTACCTCACTGTGACTCTCAACTACACAATCTTCCTTCTTTGACCTCCAGTTTTTGTGCATTGTGTAGTTGTAGTCATTAGTCCCTCATCCTTGTCCTCTAAAATTGCGCACTATGCAATCCTTGAGACTTCCTCCTTGTCCAGTACCTAGCTCTAGGTCAATTAATGGATTTCATGAAGATATTTATACTAGGAGATTTTTGGACTAATGTTGTCTTTTCATAAGTGGATTTCACTTGTAAGTACTATATCTTGACATGAAATGATGATTGTTAGAAAGGAGGACAAGGATACCATAATAGAAAACACTTATGAAGCTATGAAGATAATATGACAAGTGAATAAGAAGATGAAGGGACACTATATCGCAACAGAAAATGAAGGATCAAGATCATAGTGAAGAATATGTATCTTCAAACCTTTTGGATGAGAAATAGGAAGAACATGCAACATATATCATTAAGACACAAATCTAGAAGCAAGAAGATAATATTGGCATTGCCACATCATCATGAAGTTTCATATCATCCTTTCCAAGTCATGGCTTATACAAATTTCATCACAATATCATATGTGTCCATGTGCCTTTCCACATCATCATATGGAATGTAATGATGTATTTTCAAAGAAAATGGAAAAATGTAATGTGTGGAAGTCTAGGAGTCACATGTGGAATATGAAGAGTCACATGTAGACTAAGGAGTCACTAGGAGAAGTCCAAGGTTTGTGTAAAAGTTCAAGAGTCACTTGGAAGTCCAATAGTCACAAGGGAATATTGAGAGTCATGAGGATATGAAACATCATTCCTTTTGTTATAAATACACCCTCACAAATCAAGCAAGGGAATTTTGGAGGCTTAATATTTTGGAGAGTTAGCCTTGGATTCTCTAGCTTGGCATAGGTGAGAAGATCATTCTTTGGAGAAGCAAGAAGTGACTCAATGTTCCACTATTGGAGCTAGTGTCTTGCCATTGTAACTGTGTACTTGGAACTTTTACCTAATAATCAAAAGCTCGCTGAGCCGACACATTTTCATGCATGTATCATGAATATTGTAAGACTATTATTTGGATGGTTTATGGCTTTTGTTATGTTCATATGTAATAAATAAATTAAACTAATTCATTGGCTTTCGCACTTACCTTGTTGAATATTTGTTGTATTTGTTTAATGATCATTATGTCTATGTGAACTATTTCTCTACATAGCTAACGAATATTTCCTCGATCTCATGTGCCTCTCTCGGGATAGTACTATTACTTTCCTTCTAAAGATTTTCTCTTATTTCCCTCTAATGAAGGTATCCTTTTACGCATTGTAATTGGTGTTTCATAGTGTCAACTTACTTGCTGATTTCAAAGGTTATGTGCATACTCTCATATGTGATTCATTGCAGTGAAGGAAAATCTTAGAGTTATTTTTGTTGGGCCGATATTATTGATGGGGCTCTTACTCCAAATGGTGTGAGGTCATGTTGGGACTTTGCATAGGGGAGACCCCCTTGGTTAACAAATTTCTAGCACCATCAACAATTGGCACTAGAAGGAGGGCCATATGACAAGTTGTTCCCATTAAGTCTATTTTCAATATTTTATTTTAAATGGCTCATCCACAAATCATACTTTCATGGTGATTTTCTAATAGATCCATTTGTAAACTTTTAATACTTAATGAACATATTTATAGCTTGTCTCAAAAGGAGTTTTACGGTGAGGCTGATACATCCATAGTTGAGCATATCTTTCAGTTTTTCAAATTTTGTGAATCTTATGAAATCGATTATGAATATCTTTCTTATGTGATTTTATTCCTCACCATTGAATGTCGAGTTAACAGATGGTGTCATACACTACCATTTGCTTCCATTCATTCATTTGATTAATTTCTCAAGGAGCTTCATCAAGCCATTGACAGGTATGATTTCCAAATTGTTTTTAAAAGAATTAATCAACTAAGAATATTCCCTAATGAATTAATTGAGGGTTTTTCTAATAGATTCCTTCACCTATGTTATGAGTTTCTTGAAGAAGATACAGTTTGGGATTTATTTAAACAAAAGTTTGAGCATTTGGTTCAAATTTCTTTACACGGTGAGTTTGAACACCTTGATGTTTCTTCTCTCCCAACTTTTGTAAATCATGAGAAACCTCTAATTTCAGAGGAGGAACTCACTGGTCCTTTTTTTCCTTGTCCCCCTCCCTTTACAGTCCCGATGTGGGAGCATCCTTGTGATGATGTTAAAGTTGGGAAATTTGAAAGTCTAACTGGTGACCCATCTCTTCAATCTTCATCCACTTCCAATGAATCAGATCTGATGGAGGAAACCTTGGATGGTTTATGAAGCCTAAGGTGAAGACTAATCCCTCCACTTTTCAGGAATATATTAACAATCATAACTTCAGTCCTGAATCTAATTTGAATAGCTATCATCATCTATAATGTATTTCTCATGATCTCTTGCCCCTTGATCCTCTTAATCAATATTTTTCAAATCCAAGTAGTGACCAGGTGCAAGGTAGTCACGTTTCATAGCTAGAGGAGCATAAAGGTGAGGGTTTATTAGGTCTTTCTTTCTTTTTCAAAGTCCTCTATGTGAAGATGTTGTTTCTTCATTCTTGGTTGATATTGAATCTACTAATTTTGGTAATCAGTCAAATGATATCAATTTTCCTAATCAATCAAGTAAAGTATTGGGAAACCATAATTATGATGATGATGATTATGTCGATGTATATGGTGATGAATTTGCAAGTATGCCCACCAACCTTTTAATTTTCAAGCGAATTTTGATTTGAAATATTTAGATCAAGATTATTTTTTTTTGGTCAAAGGATATTTTCTCATTGAAGCTTATTCTTCAACTCTTTGTTCTTTATGTTTTATTGATTATGTGTCTCTCTCTTCAGATATCCCACCCGTTAAGCGAAATTATGAATTCCCATAAGGTACTGAGGTCATCCATGATGAAGAAGGAAGCAATAAAATGGTCAAGTATCCATTACATTCCTTATCATTTCCTTCGTCTTGCATGAATATAATTATTCTCTTCAGGTTACTCATGATATTGATCCAATATCTCCATCCCTAGATGTTCAATTAGAAGAATCATATGAATCAGTTAATCTATTTGTTTAGATTGTAAAATTTTATCGATTCAGTGATGTAGGTGGCTACCATCTTGATAGTAGTGGTCACATTGAAATTACTGGTAGTAGTTGTCCACACACCATGCATGATCTCATCCAATCTTCAAAACAAAATTATTCCATCCTTGAAATTTTAATAACTTCAACATCCATTGATGGTTATGTCCTATTTTTACAATCCTAGTAAGATCCTCAAACTATTTCAGATCTGGATTTTCTCACAATTATGTTTTCTTTTGCATGGTTTCACTGAAGGAACAATCCGTCTTGAAAGACGTGGTATTTTGGATATAGTTTTTTTTTACTTTCAAGGTTTAGTTTTTGATCGATTTGGAGATTTTGTTTCAATTAGTTCACCTCCATGCAAATCTATCATATCAAACTCGGGTTTGGAATGTATACCTTTCATGGAAGCACAAAGTTGTCAAGCTGGTCATTTTAAAGATTATCATTGGCCGAAATATGCATACCTATCAAACTGTTTTGAAAATAACCAGCTCCTAATTTTTCTTGTGAATGTTATAATGCTATTAATTTTCTTCATGGAACCAAATGTCCTCTTGAGTGTTAGTGAATTCTTGAGTTATTTGATGAATCAAGTTCCTATTTTTCATCCATTGCATCTTGACTGGTTTCATGTGTTTGTTATACTAACATTTATTTTTAATTATTTCAATGGTTGTGGTGTTGATTTAGTTTGTAACCAGTTACAAGGAAATGGATTGTCATATTCAACATATGAGGAATATGATTCTATTGCTCAACGCATTTGTACAGATATTCAAATTGATCTATATTTGTTGCCTACTAGGCGAGAATCTTATGCCTTAATTAGTATATCTAATCATAATTCTATTCCTAATAACTGACATTCAACTTCTCATTTTCCCACCAACAAATCTGATGATAGTTATCTTACATACTTTGATCTTTATGGTTTACCATCTGATCATTTAGATACTTGTCAAGCAGTTGAGGTACTTCAACCCTCACTGATGGTTATGTTAGACCCTCACTATCTTGACAAGCCTTTTGAACATGATCATATTTATTTTCCCTTA
The DNA here is from genome assembly GCA_031772625.1 of Pinus tabuliformis. NCBI lineage: Eukaryota > Viridiplantae > Streptophyta > Pinopsida > Pinales > Pinaceae > Pinus > Pinus tabuliformis. Next base: position 697,869,638 of record CM062819.1, read on the forward strand.
CAAGATTCTCATCTTGATCCCATGCCTTTAATTGAAAATCCATCTTTTCAAGGATTTCAGGGTTTTCAAGAGGATTGTTTTGAATTTCATGATCAAATCTATGATCAATTGGAAGCATCGTACTTAGCAAGCCCTTTTCTAATAACAAACCCCAATATTTCTTGATGCTTGCTAAGAAGGACAACACAGATGAAGGTGCATTCACAAGAATATTTCAAGGTTTGTTTGATTATGGTTTTCATTGAAAAGGTAAGATTGCAAGTTTGTTAGAGGTAGTTGATATGACACACCTTGCTTCCAATAGGGAAGACATTCAATTTATTGTGCAAGTTATTCAATCTCTTATATTTTTTATTACACGTTGATTTATATTGGTTTTAATCATTCATATCTTTGTGATTATAGGTCGGGAGTAGTTATGATAGTTACATTGAAAATTTCATTACACTTGACCCTGACCTTCTAGTTGGTTAGTTTAGGAGTAGGTGTAGTTGCATTCTAGTTTCCTTTCTTGCACTAATCATGCACCTTCTTTTTGTTAGTATTTCCTTTTTTCTTACTTTTGTCTCATGCATTTCTTTTACTTTCAACCTCCATTTTCTTTTCTTTTTTCATTTTTTTCCATGTTTTGTTATGTCTTTTCTTTCGTGTTTTCTTTAATAATATTGTGCATGAAAGATGGACCTGTTTTGATCAATATACAATGTAGAGAAACTTGAAAAGGGTGTTTGTGATGACGAACAATGCTTGGCTTGTCTGTTATCCTCTTCTCTATCTTGGGTTTACATATCCTTTACAGTCAATGATGTCTAAATGGAAAATGCAATCCATTCGAATGAAAGCCTTATGCAGAACCACAAATCTCGTATCTATTATAGGATTCTCATTCCTCAACTCAGGATTATAATTAAATGGTTTTCCTCATGTTGATCCAATCAAGTAGAGAAGGGAAAGGAGAAAATCAATAGCGAGTAAACCAATACCAGAGGTATATATACCTTTCTTTAAAGGAATAACCTCTCCTACTCTCAATAAGTCAGGATCCCTCTTCCACCTTGATAAATAAATAAGTGCCTAAGAATGTTATACACTAAATTAAATAAAGGGTGAAAGAACGTAAAGGTTTCTTGCACAAAGAGATAAAACATGCATATTTTCCGTGGTGGTTCCAAGCTTGCTGACAGCAAAGCAATGCTTGTATTCTTGAAGTGACTTTGTTGGGGTACTGTCTAGGCCTGATGGAAGTGGAGCAACACCAAATATGAAAAATCATACTCTGATCATATTAAACTTTCAGTTATGTATAACCCTTCACAAATATTGAAACAATTGTGATTTTCCAAGCTTTGTGAATGTTTTCACCGAGAAAAAGGATATAGGAGACTACATTTATAACTGAGTCAAATGGGGAAGCCAACGTAATCCTCAAAATAAATTAATACTTCCTAAAGGACGAAGATTTTTTTCTCAAATATAGACCTAAACAGAGAAGCTGGAGTTCTACCAGTGTGTTTCCAAGTGTTTTCGCTGCAACAAACACCCTCCAAATGTTTTTCCTACACTTCAATTTTGGAGCCTACTGAGGATCTTGCAATCTATGATTTCATGGTCACTTTGTGGTCATCCAATTTTTTTAAAAGTGTTAAGTATTATTATAAGTGTCAAATTCAATTTCTCACACATGCTTTGTCTTCAATGAATTCACAAACACACATCTTTCTATTCAAAGCTTAAATAGGCACTATGCAACTCTTGAAGGTAAGGCTTGCAAAATCACTAGTGACAGTAACTGTGCAATCCATAAGCACAATGTATTGTGTAACACATGTTGAAAATTAGTGCACACTTTCCATTGATAGTCTTCCCCACTTTGATTTCAGTTGTACTTCTATTTCGATGAATTTTCAGAACTATTTCTCTAGGCACCTTTGTTTTCACAAGTGTTGCTTTCACATGCGCAAATGTCATTTTTTCTTGCAATCACTTTAATAAGTGTCGTTTTTATGGGTCCCATTAATAATTATATTTTGAAGTTCATTATGTTATCCTTCAACCCTTAAAACTATCCTTTTCTCACATTAATTCACATTTTTATTCATAATATGTTTAATAAGAAGATTAAAAGGTGTTTGTCATACTGTGAGGCCTAATGTGATTAAATTGAAGGAAAAAAAAAAAAAGCATTTTTGAGGCATTTACTGTCGGGGCTTGATGGAGATAACCAAGAGAGAATCTAGGGGGATTTTCCACCTCCTTAACTCTCTAACTTGGCTTAGGATCACAGGATCCTCACTCATGGATTGAATTCACTAGCAGCCGAGGGACTCCAAGTCCATGTGAAGATCAAGGAGAACCAGATCCACAATTATCAGGATCTTGGAGGGAGTCATTTCTATTTTCAAGGGAGCTGCCATCAAATACATTTTTATATAAATAAACTACCTGGAAGGCTCATTAAGATTGGAGTTTTTTATTCAACTTAGAGTATCTATAGAGCATATTGCTTGACATTGTTATTCTTAACTTTCATGTGATGTATGAGACTATTATTTTTTGGTAATGAGAAGTTTTCCATTGATATGCATCTGAGATAGTTTTAGAGGGCTGAAACCCTTGGGTTTGGGCCCAACCCAAAGGCTTTAGTCCCTCTTCTATATTTATTTCTTGTTCTTATTTCAAATAATTTCATGTCTTTCTCTTGTTTCAGTAGATGTTAAGCTATAAAAACTTGTGATTGCAGGCTTGCCTATCACCTCTCTTGTGGGAAGAGTGATTGGAAAGATTTACAATCTCAGTCCAAAAATATTTGTTTATGATTTATTGTAAATATATAGATGTTAGTTGTAATCCTTTTGCATGTTTATTCTCTACAACTTAGGAGTTAGTTCAGTGATCAGAGTAGTGTTGTGGAATAGAATAGATTTTAGTCAAATTCAACTCATCTTTTCCATGATAGTTTATCTCACTATGTTATTGGTCATTTGATGCATGTATTTGGCTAGCTACAGGGTTGTGTTGATCTGCAAGTGTGGGCACATCTTTCCATCTCCACCTGGACCTTTCCATCTTCTTCCTTTGCACCTCACACTGCTCCCAAACTTTGTTTCCATATTCATTCTATTAAGGCAAATATAGGACACCATGGGCATCACCCTTGGTGCAAGATAGACCTTTGAGAGGTCCTAGGATTATCTAGGGGGTTCCCCCAACCTTCATTCGCTTCCTCATTTAATCCATCTTCTCTGTAACACCCACTCCCAGGACTACCAAAAGTAACCATGCCAATTGGGGTAAACATGAGGAGAGATGCTACTACAATTAGATTCAACCTCCTATGTCACCTTAAGAAAGTGGAATCGATGGAACATGTTAGGCCCCTATACTACTAGTGTAACCCCTTATTGTTATTAGTATAACCCACTTATTATATTGATGTACCCATGTAGTGCCCATATTGTTACTATTGTGCACCATAGAAGCCCACTATTGTTTTTATTGTGCCCTTACATTATTATTGTTATGTCGGCTCTGATTATGTTATGACCCCTTAGACTCCTATATATAGAAAGGAGGTATTTTCATTTGTATCATCCAAGAATTGTTCATTTATGTAATGTAAAGGAGGTTGCCCCCTCGAAGAGGCTGAATTCTAAGGCGTTGATCTATCTTTTCTATCTTTTCTTGAGCTGGTTTCATAACATTTGGTATCAGAGCTTTGGATTCTAGGGTTTCACTGCTCCAAACAGGTCATCGTGGCATTTTCGCTATAACTTTTTTCTATGATGTTTCAGAAGTCGCAAAAAAAACCCATTTGAGAAGAAATCGCGCTGAACCTTGGGTCCGAATTTCAGAGCTTTTCACGTGATATTTGCGGAGATATGATCTGAGGAAGTTGGTATTTTTGCAGACTCCTGAATTACATTCAAAACATGTGACCTGGGGAAAATCGTCATAACTTTCTCTCTAGGGATCGGATTGAAATTTCGTAAGAAGGTACAGAAAGAGGACGGACTTTAGTTTCTTGTATGCATTTTTCAGATCCAAAGGTTGAAACAGTGACACGTGGCACTTCATACAATTTCGCTCTTCTGGAAAGGTCTATAATCAAGTCATCTTGGGAGATTGTGCATAACTCTTTCTTAGAGAATCCAATTTGGATCAGACTGGTGGAATTGGAAAGAGGACACAAAGGGCTACTATAGTTCACAATTTCAGAACTTAAAGATCTGAAAGTACAGAGTTACAGTCGTTTCAAGGTCGAGCTCCTAAAATCAAGAAAAAGCAAGATGAGGAAGTTTGATGGCAAGGATCCGGTAAATTGGATACTTCAGATGGAGCAATATTTTGATCTACATGGTGTACAACTATTTCAAAAGGTATGTATTGCATCTTCATATTTAGAACCAGATCAATTATTATGGTATGAAGGGCTTTGTTCTCGTAAAAAACTTGTTACGTGGTCAATTTTCACGGAGGAAATGATAGCACATTATGAGGATACAAAGAGCAACACCTTCTTTAGAGCAACACCACAACAACTGGAAAGAGTAAAAGGGCTTTGTGACATAATGGAAAGCAAAATGATGGAAACCAAGAAGCATACCCCTCACAACTATAAAGATGGAAGTGTTGTTTCTCCCAGCCTTCCACAACCTACAAGGGTTACACCACAACAATTGGAAGAAAAAAGAGAAAAAGGGCTTTGTTACAATTGTGATAGCAAATGCACTAAAGGTCATAGGTGTGCTGAGAAGAAATTATTTTACATAGAATATGAAGAGGAGGAAGAAAAGGATCAAGAAACATCAAAAGAAGAGGATATACGCCAGGACACCACCCCATAGAAAGAAGAAATGAATCAGACCATATCTTGTAGAGCATTGGAAAGAATTACCACTCCTCAAACTCTCAAGATAGAAGGACATATCAAGAAGAAAAAGGTGCAAGAAGTGAAAGATCACATCGAGAAATAAGAAATGAATCCAACCATATCTTGTAATTCAATGGACGAAATTACCACTCCTCAAACTATCAAGATAGAAGGACACATCAAGAAGAAAAATGTTCAAAAAGTGAAAGATCACATCGAGCATCAAGAAATGAATCTGACCATATCTTGTAAAGGATTGGAAGAAATTACCACTCCTCAAAAGATAGAAGGACATATCAAGAAGAAAAAGGTTCAAGCAGAGAAAGATCACATCGAGCATCAACAGCAACTTCTCCAACTTTTAAAGGATAACGCCACTTCGGTGCAAAATCAAACGAAACAACAGGTAGATCAACATCGTAGTGAAAAATGTTTTGATGTAGGTGATTGGGTATTTTTACTGCTACATCTCAAGCAAGCTATTTATGAGAAGGAAATGATGGCAATACTACATGCACTTAAAAAATGGCGACCTTACCGAATGGGAAGACTCTTCAAGGATGAGGATGTGGAAGCATTGTTTTGTGCTATTTATATTATCCAACCAGATTGGATAAACGAAGCAAGGGATGAATGGAAGAAGGACGAAGAATTATGGCCACTTATTCAAAAGTTGCAAAAGATCCCAATTCAAACAATATTTCCAGAAATTGAAGAGGAAGGAAAAATCATATTAGAACCTGGAGCAGTCACAGAAACAAGAACCCGACAGCTATGAAATCGATCAATTTCAGAGTATCTCATCAAGTGGAAGAACTTACCCGCTGAAGATTCCACATGGGAGGACAAGAATTTTATACAGAAGCATCTACAACTACTCAAGCGTTGAGGACAGCGCTTTTTGAAGGAGAGGGGCATGTTAGGCCCCTATACTACTAGTGTAACCCCTTATTGTTATTAGTATAACCCACTTATTATATTGATGTACCCATGTAGTGCCCATATTGTTACTATTGTGCCCCATAGAAGCCCACTATTGTTTTTATTGTGCCCTTACATTATTATTGTTATGTCGACTCTGATTATGTTATGACCCCTTAGACTCCTATATATAGAAAGGAGGTATTTTCATTTGTATCATCCAAGAATTGTTCATTTATGTAATGTAAAGGAGGTTGCCCACTCGAAGAGGCTGAATTCTAAGGCGTTGATCTATCTTTTCTATCTTTTCTTGAGCTAGTTTCATAACAGAACATCACATACAGTCATCCAACATCATCAACAGACCCCTAAAAAGACAAGTCAGCCACTCGGAAAACCTGTCCCTGGATCCCACTTCTATTCTATAACTCTTAGGCCTTAGTCACTCTCATGCTATGGGAAAGGGAGTGACCAACAACCTAAAGTTTCTCTCACAGGCCTACTTGCCAGCGACTGTGGTCTAGAATTGCCAGTTTTTTGCCAGCGACCCCGAGATTTGAGCGAATTTTCTAGTCCAAAATCATAGCCTTTGCGCAAAACTTTTTGTAACTTTAAAAAATCATTAAAAACATGATAACCATGCCAATCAATCAAAAATCACCCTCGGCACTAGTCCTGAGCATCCCCAACCGGGACTGACATTTTGTCAAACACTTGCCATCAATGCAACCTACAAGTCTAGGATACATGGCAGAGCATAAATTACTTTGAAACATCATCATAAGGATCACCTCCTTCTCCACTGAAGTACTAGATCATCAATTAGGTCTTTCATCCATCCACTTAATAGTTACAAGTAAATACATGCAATAACCATTACATAAACCAGTCACACAACCATGCTTATAACCAGCATTAAACCATGTAAATATCAGAGATATGACAACCATTAAATCCACATATAAATCAGTACAAAAGCAAGAGACTTCCACGTACCACCTGACGATAGACATGATTGAACCAAATCTCTCTTTCAGCTAGTCACCCCCATGCCATATTCCAAGCCTGAATGTGGGATCTCATAGAACAAACAATCCAAGAAAAACCAATAGAATCCATAAGCTAAACCACCTCCACCCTCATCAAACCATGATCACACCAAGAACGGTGCTCTGATCACAACCAACATAACTTGGAATGACATCCGAAATCCATCACTATCCTTGAGAAATTTTATGTCTCCTTGTCTCTCAGGCTCTATCGCAATCCAAACCCAAATCACTAGGCCCTAAACTGAGACTATTCCCTCAATATTTATTGTGTATCCCACCAAAATTAGTCAAGGGATTCCGAGGCCTTTGGCAATGAAACATGAGACCACCTCCGCCCTGAATTCCGAGATCCATCCAACAACCCAAATTTCCAAAAACTGAGATAAACATCCCAACATACCATGGCATCTACAAAAAGGCTAGGCTAGGCTAAAATCCACTGTCATAACCTAGTAAAACCATGCCACCGATAGCAAGAGAACCATACACCAACATGAAAAGTCATGCATGTCCAAACCAGCTAGGAAATCACTCATGCAAAAGGTTACCTGCAAGTATTCCTACTGAAGCTGCTTGATCCTACTTTCCTTTCCTTATTCCTTGCTTCCCTTCCTTTCGTTTGCTTGCTTTTCCTTCCCTTGCTCCAAACTAGAATGATCCAAGAAAACTCTAAGTGACCAAGAGAGTGAAAGAGAGAGAAAATAATGAGAGAGCTCCAAACTTGAACTGACAAAATCCATGAATTAATCCTCAGAAGCCTTTTTATGCATGAGGCCTCAAATTTCTTCATTTTCCATTATTTTCCTTCAATTTCGTCCTCACATGCAACCTGCGACCTTTCACCTTACTTTTCTGCTAATTTCCTTTATTTTCATAAATAAATGTGCCAAAATGCCTTTTGACTTTTGTCTTTTAATGCCTTTGCCTTAGCCTTTGTTAATTTTCCTTAGCCAAAACACACATCTAGTGATGCCTGCTATGATATATTTTCCTAACATTCAGCATGGAATAAGTGTCCCTTAACCGTGGTCTTATTTTTCCTTTATTAACTTTTATTACATGAACTTTTCACTAGGGCTGTTACAAAACCCTCCCCCTTGGGGAACACTATCCTCAGTTTTAAACCACACTATGACCTCAAAAAAACCACTGAAAAGAAAACATACTTCCTATGGATCTTTATAACATAACTTGTTACAATATTTACAATGAATGACCTACTCAAAAGCAAAACGTCATGACAACATGAAAATATAATAACTATACATCATACTGGAGCTTTATAACGCAACTCACTATGTATTTACATCCATATACATGTACATATACAAAACATATGCCAACATAAACCACATCAAACCAAAACTACCTTGCCTCAACCGACAAAAAATGAAGGATATAAGGCCTGCATCTGATCTGCCATCTCCCATGTAGCTTATTCAGGCCCAAAGTGCTTCCACTGCACTTTAAATTGCTCTATGGCTCTGTTCCTAGGAAAAATATGTTTCCACTGTAATATGCACTGAGGCTCCAGTTGGAACTCTCCTTCTTGCTCCACCTACAATATAGACCAATCAATAACATGATCAACATCCTTTATATACTTCTTAATCAATGAAATATGGAAAACATCATGGACTTTCACTATTGGAGGTAGTGCCAGTCGATATGCCACTGGTCCAATCCTCTCAAGGATCTCAAAAGGCCCGCAATACCGTGATGCCAACTTGGCACATTTACCAATCCCCAAAGAGCTTTTCTTGGGCTTGATGTGCAAATGCACATGCTCCCCAACCTGAAACTATTTGAACACATTGTGTTGATCTACATAACTCTTCTTTCTATCTTGCGTTGCCTTTAGATTATTCTTTATAACCTGCATCTCCTGCTCCATGTCCATCAACATGTCCGGTCCAATAAGTACCATGTTCACTGGATCACTCCAACTCACGGAAGTGTTACAACTCTGCCCATACAAAGCCTCAAAAGGACTCATCCTTAATGACTCTTAATAACCATTGTTGTATGCGAACTCAACCAATGGAAGATACTCTTCCCACTTCCTCTGTTGGTGCATTACATACATCCTCAACATATCCTCCAAGATCATGTTGACCCTCTTTGTATGACCATCTGTCTATGGATGATAAGTTGTGATGAAGGCCAACTCTGTACCCAAGCTTGCAAATAGCTCCTTCCAAAACATGGAAGTGAACTTTGCATCCCCGTCTGACACAATATTCCTTGTAACACCATGTAGTCTCACTATCTCTCTGATGAACACCCGTGCTACCTCACTAGCTGAATATGTAGTCTTTACCAGAATGAAGTGAGCTACCTTGCTCAACCTGTCAACCATGACCATAATAGAATCATACTGCTTCACCTTCCTCGGAAGACCTGTGATGAAATCCATGGAAATGAACTCCCATTTCCATTCTGAAATCTCTAAGGGTTGTAGTATGCCACCTGGAAGCTTTCATTCTGCCTTTACCTATTGACAATCTAAGCATCTAGTCATGAACTCGACCACTTATTTCTTCAGATTCAACTAGTAATAGAACTTATTTACTGTCATTAATGTCTTTTGATATCCTGGATGACCCAAATATGGTTTCACATGAAACTCCCTCAAGATAAGCTTCTTGAGCTCACTGCAATTCGGCACATAGATCCTGTCTCGAAACCTCACCAAGCCATCTGCCATGAGATGATAGTCTGCATCCTGATCCCCTGTGCCTGTACCTACACCTGTACCCACACCTGTGCATGCACCTGTACATGTACATGTACTTACACCTGTACATGTACTTGTACCTGCACTTGTACCTATACGTATGCTATGTTTTAACCTGTACATGATCTCCATGTATTTTTCATTCTGCTGACCTGTCTGCAAAATCCTATCTTGTAACTCTATCCCATAAGAGCTTATAGCTACTATATGATTTACATGTACCTTCATGCTAAGAGAATTTGCAACCCGGTTCTCCTTCCCTTTGATGTATCTGATTTCAAAGTCAAACTCACTAAGGGTAGCCAACCATCTATCTTTCCTGCCATTTATATTTGGTTGGTCGAACAAATACCTCAGCCCACTATGACTGCTCATTAATGTGAACCTCCTACCCAAAAGATAATGTCTCCACATATTCAATGTATGTATAATCTCTGCTAGCTCAAGATCATGCATCAAATAGTTTTGTTCATGCTCATTTAGTTTCTATGACTCATAGCACACTACCCATCCTTCTTGCATGAGAACTCCACCAAGTACCCTTTTGCAAGCATCTGTACACACAACAAACACCTGGTCTGGATCCACAATCTTTAGCACTGGTGCATGTGTCAACAACTGCTTAAGTTGCTCAAAACTATCTTCACAATCTGTTATCCATTCAAACTTCTTACCTTTCCGTTGCAATGATGTGATAGGATATGCAATGCGTCAAAAGTTCTCGATGAACCTCCTATAGTAACTTGCCAATCCCATAAATGATCTCACCTCATCTACATTCTTAGGAGCTTCCCATTCCATGATGGCCCTTATCGTTTCTGTATCTACTACTATGCCTTCCTTGGAGACAACATGTCCCAAGTAATGTACCTTAGTTTGAAATAAGTTTCACTTGCTAAGTTTAGCATACAACTGATGCTCTCTTAGCAATCTCAACGCTGCTGCTAAATGTTTGGCATGTTCTTCCTCATCCTTAGAATATACAAGTATGTCATCAATGAATACAATAAAAAACTTGTCCAAATAAGGACACAACACACTATTCATCAAACACATGAATGTCGTTGGAGCATTAGTCAAATCGAATGGAACAATAACAAACTCATAATACCCATACCTATCCTAAACGCAGTCTTGAAGATATCATCTTCCTTGATGCATACTTGATGGTATCCCGATCTCAAGTCAATATTAGAGAACATTGTTGCTCCCTTTATCTAGTCAAAAAATCATCAATCCTCGACAAAGGGTGCAGGTTCTTGATCGTGACCTTGTTCAGCTACCTGTAGTCAATGCACAATCTAAGAGTACCATATTTCTTCTTTACAAACAACATTGGTTCACTCCAAGGTGATACACTGGGTCTGATGTATCCTTTGTCCAACATTTCCTTGAGCTGCAACTTAAACTCTACCAACTCATGTGTGCTCATCCTATAAGGTGCTTTCAACGCTGGAGCTACCCTTGGCACTAACTCAATAGAAAAATCTACCTCCCTGTGAGGTAGAAACTTTGTAATGTCCTCAAGGAATACATCTTGAAACTGTTGTAAAATTGGGTACCTTCTCAACACATCAAGATCATCAACCTCCTTACCCTTGTGACCAGAAATGTGTACTGCAAACATCACACAACTTTTTCTGCAACTACGCTTAGCCTACATAGCGGTAACCATTCTCACTGATGTAGGATTCTTCTTCCCCTGCAAGGTCCTCTTTTCTCCACTATCATCCACACACTCAATGACCTTGTCAAAGCAATCCACTTTGGTTCTATGAAGGTATAACCAATCCATACCCAAAATCATACTATACAATCCCAATGGAAATACATTCAAATGCATTGTTATAGGCATACCATTTAACTCAAATGCACAAGCTCTTACCCAATGGTGAACTTGCTTCTTTGTACTTGTAGCCAACTGTACCAACCAAGATTCTGCATGCACTTCTTTTCTCAAACCACACTTATCCACCAAGTCAGGACTAATATAACTATAGTTATATCCAGGATCAATCAAAATAGAAACAACTTGATCACAAATCTTACCGTCCATCTCAATGATTGATACCTGATGATCCGCCTGTCTATTATCTACAACTGCATAAATTTGAGGAATGCTATGACTAACATCACCAACTGTATGCGCCTCCTAAGCACTATAGATCTAGGGTCTACCACCACTCTGATACTATGGACAATCCCTCTTACGATAATCCTTACCACATATCCAACACTGTAATGGTTCCTTACCACCGCCTCTAGCCTACTGCTCTCCATGTCCCTTCTCATTTGCTTTGAATCTCTTATAAGGAACGACATTATCTTTCTCACTTGCATCTTTAGGTCTTCCTCTCTTTGGTGGCCATTTTCCTTTAGCTTTCTCATTTCTTGCAGTGATGTCTTCTGGATTCATCGCATTCATGGTTTTGTTGTATCGACGTTTCAAACCAACCTCTGTGGTTCATCATCGGGATCAGATGTGTGAAAAAGTAAGATGTTGATGGGGCAATGAATAGAGGAGAGGGTTCGGATGGTAATGTATATAACCTACATATTTGATAATGTTAAGAAATAAATTTAGTTTAATTAATTAAATATTATTATTAAGTTTTTATTTTTGTTTCTATTAAATGTTTATATTTTTATTGATGATTATTAGTTTATTTGATATTTGTATGTTTATATTTGTTATTGATGATTATTAGTTTATTAATTAATACTAGATTGGGTTAACTAAGGTTTAAATAAAATTATTTGAATTTAATTTTAATAAAAAGTTTAGGGATTGAAAGAGTACAACGATTCTTGATTAATGTTATTTATTCAAATATTATAATGTAACATTATAATATCATAATGTTCTTTATTCAAATATTATAATGTTATTTGTCCTTTAACTAAAAGTTTTTGTATTAATTAGTTTTGTTTACATTAGGATTATTAATGTTAAATTTACTTTGTATTAACATAAATGTTTTAAATGTTGCAAGCCAATTAAAACATGTAATTTAAAATCGGTAAAAGATCCTATTGATCCTAAATATTATAATATTTGAATAAATAACATTAAGAATTAATTAATGTCAACAAAAATAATTAATACAAAAACTTTTAATAACATTATAATATTTGAATAATAATAGTATAATTTTATAAGGTTACATTATAATATTTGAATAAATAAGATTAATCAAGAATCCTTGTACTTTTTCAGTGCCTAATTTTTTTATTAAAATTAAATTCAAATAATTTTATGTAAACCTTAGTTAACCCAATCTAGTATTAATTAATAAACTAATAATCATCAATAAAAATATAAACATTTAATAGAAACAAAAATAAAAACTTAATAACAATATTTAATTAATTAAAATAAATTTATTTCTTAACATTATCAAACTTGTCGGCTCCATACATTACCATCCCAACCCTCTCCTCTATTTATTGCCCCATCAACATCTGACTTTTTCACACATCTGATCCTGATGATGAACCACAGAGGTTGGTTCGAAAAGTCGATACAATAAAAACATGAATGCGATTACTCTGGAAGACATCACTACACAAAATGCAGATCACAGAAGCCTCAAATCTGTAATTTCTCATTTCTTTTAAAGTCATGCTTCAGCTCAACTTTTCACTTCAACTGCTCATAACAATGCTTCAAATTTTGGATGTCCTCCTCCAATGATCTACGCTCATTGAACTCAATACAGTCTCTGTATGCAACTGAGAATTTACTTATGAATCTTGAACCTTGGCCTTCTCCTCTCTGAGGTAAGGCACATATCTCAACAACTCCAAAAATATGCTAGTATACTCATCATCTGTCATAGAACCCATCTGCAACTCATAAAACTCCTTAACTCTATCATCATAATACCTCTCAGACAAGTACTTCTTCTTGAAGAGCCTTTCAAATGCATGCCAAGTCAAATCATCCTCATGTATGTCCTTGACATTCTTCATGTCTTCCCACCAAATATTCGCTTTACCTTTGAGACTAAAAAGGGTTATCCTTGCTTTCATGTTTTCTGAGTAATCATGCAATCTAAAGAATTTCCTCATGCCAAGAAACCAAGCCTCCACATCTTGTGATTTCTTCATCTCTCCATCAAAGGTAGGTGGCTTTTCCTTCTTGAACTCATCCAAAAAGTATCCCCTATCATTCCTCCTATATGGATGATAATGATGACAATCATGATGTCTATCAAAACCAAAACTAGAGTAATACATGTGTCCAGTACCTCTCCTATCCGGAGTGTCCAACAACATGCCATCTTTGGTGGTTTCGGATCTATCTGACCTACGTCTACTATGAGACATGCTTCCATATGCCCCATTAGTTCTTTACTTATGTCCATGGCTGATTTGAAGAGGTATTTGTCATTGCAAATCTAAAAGACTCTGAAGTAATATGGCATTCACCTCTGCTTGTTTCTCTTGTGCCTTCATGATTTTGTCATTGTCCGCTTTGCAACTCCTTATTTCTTCCTTTGGGCTTCTCAAGGTGTCTTCCAAGTCAGAATAGTGCCCCACACCACATTTCCCATCTGATTCATAGGGAGATTCTATGTAGTCTACCACCTTGCTAACCATATCATCTCTTTTCTGAAAGGCATACTATGTTAGCTAAAGCAAATCACCATATTCAGTGTATCTTAGCATAATCGGGGAGGATACCTTGCCTACAAGATCATCAAATCAACGTGATGCATGTACAACATAACCATAATAACCTATAGACATATATCAGTAAGTGCATCAACGCATAACCATCATACTAACTAGGGTCCAGTCATCAATGCAAGGTCATATCAATAATGCATATTATGACCTCATGCATGACAACAACCAATACTCCAATATACACATTACCTCATGCAAGTATCCACCTACATAAGAAATGGCTAATCAACTACACATATGCATAATCGCATGTAGTCGAGCATAAGCGATCAATTCTTGTAATCAACCTACACGACTGATGCAAGTAATCAAATAACCAAGAATGCAACCCAACGTACAAGGATGTAATCAAGCTGAATGTACTTGTATAACCAGTCATATACTCATGACGATGCATTCCATAAAACCGACATCAAGTTCCTCATAGTAACCTTACTACTAACATGATTAATATGATGTGGTGCAACAAGCACATGGAACACAAGTGTAAGAGCCACACACACAACTGACATGCATTCATGACCAACACATTCACCCATAATTGTAGCACTAGATATGACCCAAAGAGAGCGTAACCATGCTCTGATACCAATACGTAACACCCCCTCCCAGGTCTACCCAAAGTAACCATTCCAACTGGGGTAAACATGAGGAGAGATGCTACTACAGTGAAATTCGACCTCCTATGTCACCTTAAGTAAGTGGAATTAATGGAACATCACATATAGTCATCCAACATCATCAACAGACCCCTTATGAGACAAGTCAGCCACTCAGACAACCTGTCCCTGGGTCCCACTATTATTCTATAGTTCTTAGGCCTTAGGGAGTGACCAACAACCTAAAGTCTCTCTCACAGACCTGCCTACCAGCGACTGTCGTCCAAAATTTCCAATTCTGTGCTAGCGACCCCCGGATTTGAGCCACTTTTCTAGCCCAGAATCCTGGCCTCTACGCATAACTTGTAACTTTTAGGAATCATTAAAAACATGATAACCATGCCGATCAATAAAAAATCACCCTCAAGACTAGGCCTGAGCATCCCCAACTGGGACTAACATTCTGTCAAACACTTGGCATCAATGCAACCTACAGGTCTAGGATACAAGACAAAGCATAAATGACTAAAACAACTTATGAAACATCATCAGAAGGATCACCTCCTTCTCCATTGAACTACTAGATCAACAATTAGGTCTTGCATCCATCCATTTAACAGATACAAGTAAATACATGAAATAACCATGACATAAATCAGTCACACAATCATGCTTATAACCATCATTAAACCATGTAAATATCAGAGATATGACAACCATTAAATCCATATATAAATTAGTGCAAAAGTAAGAGAACTTAGCTTTTATTAATCATAGGAAAATCTGACTGGGTTCAGGACTTCCACGTACCACCTCACCATAGACATGGTTGAACCAAATATCTCTTTCAGCCAGCCACCCCCGTGCCATATTCCAAGCATGAATGTGGGATCTCATAGAAAAACTAATCCAATAACAACCAAGGGAATCCAAAGGTTAAACCACCTTCACCCTCGTCAAACCGTGATCACACCAAGACCGATGCTCCGATCAGAACCGAACAGAACTTGGAATGCCATTTGTAGTCCATCACTATCCTTTAGGAATTTTCCATCTCCTTGTCTCTTAGGCTTTACCATAGTCCAAACCCGAATCACTAGTCCCTAAACCGAGACTACTCCCTTAGGTTTTACCGTGTATCCAGCCAAAACCGATCAAGGGATTCCTAGGCCTTTGAGAATGAACCTTGAGACCACCTCCGTACCAAATTCTGAAATGCATCCGGAAAACAAAAGTTCCAAAAACCGAGATATACATCCCAACATACCATCGCATCCGGAAAAAGGCTAAGCTAGGCTAAAATCCATTGTTATAATTTGACAAAACCATGCCACCAATAGCAAGAGAACCATACACCAACATGCAAAGCCATGCATGTATAAACCAGCTAGGAAATCAAACATGCAAAAAGCTACCTACAAGTATTCATGTTGAAGTTGCTTGATCTTGCTTTGCTTTCCTTGTTCCTTGCTTTCCTTCCTTTCATTTGCTTTCTTTTCCTTTCCTTGCTCCAAACTAGAGTTCTCCAAGAAAACTCTTACTGACCAAGAGAGTGAGTGAGAGAGAGAATAATGAGAGAGCTCCAAACTTGAACTGAAAAAGGCCCTTAACTGATCCTCAGAAGCCTTTTTATGCATGAGGCCTCTAATTTCTATATTTTCCATTATTTTCATTCAATTTCCTCACATGCAACCTGTGACCTTTCACCTT
Source organism: Pinus tabuliformis (assembly GCA_031772625.1). Taxonomy (NCBI): domain Eukaryota; kingdom Viridiplantae; phylum Streptophyta; class Pinopsida; order Pinales; family Pinaceae; genus Pinus; species Pinus tabuliformis. The sequence continues at coordinate 697,886,219 of CM062819.1, forward strand.
ACTTTTCTCCTAATTTCCTTTATTTTCATAAATAAATGTGCCAAAATGCCTTTTTTCCTTTTAATTATTTTTCCTTAGCCTTTGCCAATTTTCCTTAGCCAAAACACACATCCAGTGATGCCCACTAGGATATATTTGCCCAACATTCAACTTGGAATAAGTGTCCCTTAATCGTGGTCTTATTTTTCCTTTGTTAACTTTTCTTACATGAACTTTTCACTAGGTCTATTACATTCTCCTACTCTCAAGACACCATTTCTACCGTCAAAAGGCTATCGGAACCCCTCCTGTAGAAAAACAGGGCCTCTTGTAGCAATACAGGACCTCCTGTAGTAGCCTCCTCTAGCATCCTTGTAGCAATGTTCTTTTCAACTAGTTTTTCTCCCCACTTTAATCCTAGCCTAGTTAAGTTTAATAATGGCCTCAACTTATGATTTGACAATTAAGGAAGGCTCTTAGACCACTCCAACCTCCTCCTTTCCTCACTGCAAAACAAAGTTAGAATTAGTATTTTTTTCCTAAGCATGTTAAAAGTTAGCTTCCTTATTTTCAAGCAAATTTCAAGTAGATCAATGATACATGAAAGTAGGTTACTAATTTGATTAAATTTGCAAAGTAGAGTAGATTTACTTTTGCAAGTAGGTTTTCCCATTCTCTTTCATGCAATGTCAATTAACATCTACAATTAAATGAATGTCATTTTCACTTTCATAGTTAGAATTAGGTTCAATTATGTTGTCATAATAAGTTTTCACTATAGTTAGTTGGACGAATGGTCTTTATGCACCTTGATCCAATTTCATGACTGAGGGTTACATGAGTAGAACTTAACATATTGTGCATATAACATTGTCAACTCTAAGTTTGTATGAACCTCGAGTTGATAATTTGAGTTGAGGAGCCCTTGGGATTTGCAACACTCTCGGTGCAATACCAAGGCTCATCAATTTTCATGTTATCTTTGCTTTGGCATGTGTCTCTTTCAATTTTTTTAAGCCTTTGCAAGTATTGTTTGCACTTTTCTCTTATTTTTCGTGAGTGTCTTCTTTTGGCATAAGAAGTGTCGCATGTTATAAAAGTGGAGTTATGGTTGAGTTTAAGAGGTAAATTTGGTACCAATGGGCCATATATATCATGTAGACATGTATTAGACTCATTCCCAAATTTTTATGCACTATTGTACTAGTGTTGTCACTATCGTCACAAAGTATATCTTAAGTGTCACACTTGGAGGAGAATGTTGCTTTGTCGTTGCATTAAGGGGATCATGTTGATTCTGAGTGCTGAGTGTTTAATGTTGTGTCATCGATTGTGCTGAGTGTGTGATCATGTTCAAGTCCAACCTTGGTTTCATCTCTGCCTCACTAATCCCACACTTAGTCAAATTCCATAAAGTTTCATGCCCGACCAACCTGAGCTCACTCTACCCCCTTGAACTATGCATTGCGCAGTTGCAAGCCTCAAGCATGCATCCTTGCCTCCTGGAGCCACACAATGCATAGTAATCGCCTCCAAGGACTGTGCATTGCGTAGTCACACTCCCAAGAACTGCCTCCTGGCCTCCAGAACTGCGCAATCTTGCCTCCCATCCAGTCTCTTTCTACATATTGTGCAATTGTAGGTAGTAGTTTGCCACCCTGTCTCCTTGAACTGCGCAATCCACTAACTCTCTCTCTCCCCCCTAAACTATGAATTGCGTAGTTATAGTAGGCAAGCCTACCTCACTATGACCCTCAATTGTGCAATCTTGCTTCTCAAGCCTCCAATCTCTGTGCATTGCATAGTTGCAGTGATTAGTCCCTCATACATATCCTCTGGAACTACACACTACGCAATCCCTAAGCCTTCCTCCTTATCCGAGGTATAATCCCTCATGCATATCCTCTGGAACTACACACTATGCAATCCCTGAGCCTTCCTCCTTATCCAATACCTATGTTATAGACATTTTTGGGCATTGCAACCCCAATCATACATGTCCATAAACCGAGGCTCCTACGTCCCTAAAAGTGTTGCTTCACACTCTAAAGGAACAAGGTCAGCTGATTACATCATCTCCCAGAATTTCTCCACAGAAAACTGCTCAGAACTGGTCAAAGCTGGACCATACAGACTGCCCAGTGCAGAGGGTGCGATGCGTCTCACCTACTCAGTGTAAAGGGTGTGATGCACACTGGAAAGCCCTTCTATAGGATGCGATGAGCGAGAGTAGACAAATGGCAGAGACAGTTCGCAAGGTGGATCGTCATGGAATCTTCCAGAAACTTCTCCTATGACACTTTCCTCTCTGAATTCGCCCAGGGATGAGTAAGAGATCATCAATCTCCAAGTGGAATCAAGAACTATCAGAGAGACGACACTAATCAAAATCCCAGAAGCTGACTCACCCCCCTACAATCATCTATATATGGATCCCTCATCACAGAGATCCAGAGGCTGGAATTTTGTATCTTGTAAGGAAGCGTTGTTGGTTTCTTGGTGGAATATCACAGTGTTGGGTGATTTAAGCTTTTCATGAGGTGAAGAAGGGCTTTCATGCTGGGAGGATGACACTGGGTCAGATCAATAGGTTGTAATCCTCTCTTCTAATCTTTATATCAATAAAGTTATTCAAGTTTTCCTCCACATTCTTGTATGTCTGATAGTATATGCTTTTGTGTGGTCAATATATATCTGGTCCTATATTGTTTATGATTGTAGATCTCTGCACTTTAAAGGTATTATGCTGCTTTGACTTTACAAGTACTCTTTGAAGTGGAGTGGTCAAGGGAGAAGCGGCAAAGACCGGTCAGTGAGGAGAAGGAACAAGCAAAGAACCAAGCGAAGGATTGAAGTTGGTATTCTTTGATCTTCTCCTATCTACTTCTCATAAAGGAAAACAAAAGTAACTTTAATTTGTTTGTTTCTAAGATAGCTACCGGTCTTAGTGGGACTAGCAGCTCTGCATAGACACTAGATTTCCCGATAACAACCTCGTTCGAGGTCAATTAATAGATTTCATGAAAATATTTAGACTAAGAGAATTCTAGACTGATATTATCTTGTTATATTTATTTTACGAACTAACTCGAACTGAACTGAACTTGATGACTTCACTTCGGAAAGATTATTTTATAACACAGGTGCGCTTATTTTACTATTCATAAGATGTATTATCTCTTCACGTAGATCTTGAAATATGACGGTTGAAAACAAAACAGAACAAAGAACTTATAATGTATTTCTTCTCGAGGATAATATTAAAAGAGATCTTGAATTATGAATCTATAATACAAAACATATCATACTCAAATGAAAATATTTTATTTATAGTTTCTTTTAATATATAATGTCACCCAACATTTCGTAATGATTTACCACATAGTCAATGGCTTTTAACAATATTTGATTTTATTATAGGGGTGGGATTAAAGTTTATTTTGGTTTAAATTTGATTAATTGTAATATCAAATTGCTAATTTAGCTGAAATTTATAGTATTAATGGGCTTTTGATTATTTATTTTACATTAATTAGGGGTGGTGGGGATTAAAGTTTAGTTTGGTTTAAATTTGCTTAATTGTAATATTGAATTGTGCATTTTATGTGAAAAGTTGAAATTTATAACCTCTTTATAATATTATGGATTTTGTGAGTATTTATTTATAAATATTTATGGATTTTGTGATTATTTATTTTACATTAATTAAATTAATATGGGTTGTGGGGATTAAAGTTTATTTTATTTTAAATTTGATTATTTTTTATATTAAATTGTAATTTTCGTGTGAAAGAATGAATTTTATAATATTAATGAGTTTTATGATTATTTATTTTGCATCAATTTTAATATGGGTAGGGGAATTAAGGTCTATTTTGGTTTAAATTTGATTAATTTTGATACCAAATTGCAAATGTTGTGTGAAAAATTGAAATTTATAATATTAATTAAGAGATTTGTTCATATATATTTAAAATTAGAATTAAGTTGAATCTAATTTGGGGTCAATTTTAATATTGAGTGAAATAACTCTCAACAAGATATATCTACATGATGTTATTACTAAGGGGACAATTTTAGGAATAGACATTTATCTTAAAATTTAGAAATTTTGACCAATCTTACTAGTTCCTAATATGCAAATTGTAAATCATTGAGCCATATTTTATAAAAATATTTAAATTTATGATGATTTTATATAGTATCTATAAAATTTTGGCCATTTTTAAGGTAATATAATTTTATACTATAACATTTGGGCCAATATTTTTTAAGAGAAAATGAAAATTAGCAAGTCATGTTCATAAAAAAAACGTGGAAACTAGCCCACTTGTGAATATTAGCCCCTAAAATCCCCCCCCACACCAAGTTTATGCAAAATTTTGTCTGAGCTTGGATGCCCCTTGAAATAGTTTAGTTCCTCCAAAGGTGACTCCCTTTCTCAACCCCTTCCCATAAAATTTCAACCTGTGACTTGGTCCCACACAAACCAACAAACAAGATTACAACTCAAACACTCCCAACTCATGGATAACAACCCCCTCTCTATATTCATTTGTATGGAGTTGAGTGGGCCTAATGGTTAAAAGCATGTGTTTCCTCCTAAAAGGTCACAGGTTCAAATCCATTTGAGGGTAGAGTATGTATGCATTCATAGACTTACCAGTCAAATCGTTGAATGGAGGTGGATCCCTCATCCCACAAACAAGGGGGTCTCATACACCAATTTGGTGTATGGCTTGGCCATAACCTTAAAATTGGATAATAATAATATTTGTTTGTATGGAGTTTAGACTCCATAAAGTAATTGATTCAAATTCCAAGGGAAAAGAATCCAAATAGAAGGCATATGTGTGAAATAAAAATTGCCCCCACATCCAATAAATAAGTAGATTGTATCCTTTAAGGGTATATCAAAATTATAAGATAATGGGTTTTTATTAACCTTTATGTTTAGGGTTGTGATTTTTATATGAAAGAATAGTTTAGAAAGAAATTTCACACTATATTGATTTTGTATTTTATTCCAATTTTGTAGGGATAGAATCATTAAGATGCTTTTTATGCTTTTTTCTATCTATGAAATAGGGTACGTTTCGCATGTCCCATCCATAATGAATTTATGGAAAAGGTATACATGAAGGTATTGTTTTTATTCGTTTTATTTAATGTTATAATTGTTGTTTATCTAAAATTTAAATGTTATAATTATTTTTTGTCTATGGTTTAGGTAGGGAATGAAATTTTTGTATTTTTATGGTTTAAGGTTTAGTTATTTGGTTGGAATTTTTTAGTTATTTATTTTTAATTTAAACTTTTCATAAAGATGAAAGATAAAATGTTCAAGATTTATTTATTATGATAATGTGTTTGAATAAACACTTGGAAAAGTGGTAATGGGCTTTATAGAATGATACTTACGACAAATGTGTATGCATTCTTAAAAACAGGAACACATTCATAATTTTATATTATTGGTGCTCCCAAACTACCACACATGCTTGCTAGCTTGGATTTTTAAAGAATGCACACATGTTCTTAAAAGTGTGCACACATCTCTAAAATCATGTGCGCACATTCTTAAAAGTGTGTGTACATTATAAGGAACACACATGAGACATTTTCAAGAATACCAATGGCTTTGAGGAGTGTGTACATGCCTTTATGGCTAGGGTCTTTGCCTAATGTGTACTCTTCACTCTGGGCATTTCAATGTCATTAGAGGATTTGAGCATTAATTCTAAGTATTAGGATCCTTAAAATGGTAAGAGAATGAAACTTGGGCCTTATGCTATAGAGGTTTCTTTGTAGTATCATGGTCCTTGGAGCAACACCTTGAAACACCACACTTGACATCTTGAGGAAGTCCTCTCCCAAGTAGGAATACATGCATTATTAGGATAATTTATACACTATTTATAACTCTTGAGGCCCTTCACATGGTCATTGGAGGAACTGTAATGATTACACCCTAAAGTAATCTTTTTTAAATGCTTTCGTATGAAAAACACTTTAAATTTCCACTAAAACCTCTCAAGCTAATCCCTTCTTTTAACTAAGGATATAGGTGCCATCATGGGATATTTGATACTAAGTGCATGATATTTTGGGCCCTAAACATCCTTGAATGAAGAAACCTAAGCCTTATACTATAAAGGGAGCTTCTAAGAATCAAGGATAAATAATCACACCTTCATCCATTAAACATGAGCCATAAACATATCCTTACTATTTGAGTGGGGATATTAATGATATTAGGAAATTTAACAAATTTTGATGAATATTATAGAAATTAAAATACAATACAAACACGTGATCTCAAAAAAAAATATTTAGCCTCTAAATAACAATAATTAACATAAAAAAACTGTTGTTCAATTTAACAATTGATTAATAATACGAGATTATAAAAAATCTCAAAAACTAACTATCTTAATTTTTTATTTACACACCCAACTAAATTTAACACTCAGAACTGAACTGATGACTTCGATGATTTCACCTTGAAAATATTATTTTGTAATAGAATATGCTTATTTTATGAACTAACTCGAACTGAACTGAACTTGATGACTTCACTTCAAAAAGATTATTTTATAACACAATATGCTTAGTTTACTGTTCGTAATATGTATTACCTCTTCAAGTAGATCTTGAAACATAACTATTGAAAACACAACAGAACAAAGAAATTATAACGTATTTCTTCCCGGAGATAATAAAAGAGATCTTCAATTATGAATACAAAATTCAAAACAAATCAGATCCAAATGAAAATGTTTTATTTATAGTTTTGTTTTTGAATATATAATGTCATCCAACATTTCATAATGATTTACCACATGGTCAATGGGCTTTACAATTATTTATTTTATATTGATGAAATATTTTACATTGATTTTGATGATTTATGTTACATTGATTTTAATATGTCGGTGGGATTAAAGTTTATTTTAATATGTCGGTGGGATTAAAGTTTATTTTAGTTTATTTTGGTGAGATTAAAATATTGATGAATATTATAGGAATTAATATACAATAGAAACACATGATTTTTAAGGGGATATTTGACTTTTAAGTGGAGTTCAAAGTGTATTTTTTATCTCCTAGTGGATATTATTGGTACCATGAGAGGTTTTTAAGAAGTAGGTATCGATTTGGACCAAGTTCAAGTGATGACACTTGTTCTATATCCTAGTTCTATAGCCTAGAAATTACTAACTTTTAGGGCTCAAGAGCCATCATTGAGTCCTTGAACCAAAACATATGATCTCGTTATGAAATATTTGTCTTTTGATTTGCAATACGGGCACCACTAGAAGGTTCTAAGTACTAGCATAGGTCACGGGAAAACAAACATGGTAAAGAGAGGAAAATCAAGCCTTAGGACTAAAGCTAAGCTTGAAGGCATCAAACCCCAAGAACATTATCTTGAACTACCACATGCAATCTCTTGAGAGTACCATATCGTTTTTAATTTGGATATGAGCAGCATTAGAAGTGTTTATATGTAAGTATGAATCACATCCCCTTGACCATGATTGTGGGGGGCAAACACAAACCTTAAGCCCTAAAGGTAGCTTCTAAGGTTGAAGAGACACGAATGAGGAATTTGAATCACCACAAAAGAAATATCTATGAGATATTTTTCCTCTAAGAGGGTATATTGGCTGTATTGGAAAGTTTTTAGCACTAGATTTGGGTTACACTACCTTGAGTATGATTGGTTGAGGAAACCCTAGCGTTAGGGCTAAAGAAATATTTTATGCATTTGGGGCAAATAATGTCACCTGAAACATGAGTCTTAGGGCCCTGTGCATGGTCAAGGGTGGAAACCTGAAGCTTAGGCTATAATGGAAGCTTTTAGCCATCGAAGGACAAGTGGGATGCCTTGAAAAACTCCACATGGCCTCTTGATGGTATATGATGCAGGAGCATCTAAACCCCCCCTTAATTAAAGGAGGAATCCAAAGCAGAGAAGGAGGAGATGTGGACCATCGAGAAAAATAGGGGACAATTCTGTTTAAAACAGAGGAAATGACGGAGCGGATAAAGTCTCTTGAAGATTTAATTCAGTGTAATTTTCCACATATGCATGTATGCATACAGGGAGAATTAAGGGTTGTTAAGTAACTGTGGGGAGAAATCATGCATCTTAAATGAACCACAACTGTTGTAATATCTTATGAAAAGAGAAGTTTGTGTGTGATAGATATAGAGAGTGATAGATAGAAAGGGTAAACCCGAGAGTATTCACAACATAGTCGAAGGAGAACCTGTTACTAAGGCTGAAATGCCTTAGAATGTAATTATGCCATGTGTTATAGAAAGTGTGTGGTTAGTGTTGATTTTATGCACCTGTGTGTTATGTAATAATTCCTTTTTATGTTATTTATGTATATATGTGTTAATGGCTTGAAATCCAGTGTTATAAAGTGTGTTGATTGACCATCGATCACTGTAGGATCGATGGCGATCCAATGATGTCAATTATATGAATGTCGTGTGTTTTTAGAATGTGGCAGAACTGTGGTTTTTAACGTAAATCCATCAAAAGCAACCGAGAACAAAGAAAAGGAGGAATAGATGCAACAATGCATAAGAGCCGTTTGATCTGGAAGATCAACGGTCCAGATGATGTCGCTGAGGAGCAAAGCGAAATATCGCATCGGCGGAGTTATTTACAAAGTTTAAGTCCTGCAAAGCAGAAAAAACCAACTTACACTAAGAACCGGTGCAAAACACAGTCGGATTTGAAATCCAGACTTGAAATCTTATAAAGGGTGGCTTATAACCATATCTGGTCCGTAGGACTAATCGGAACAGGCCTTTGAATTAGTGTGATCGTGATCACGCGATTAAATGTGGACCCTCAGATCGAGATTCGGATCGACGGTTGCGATTTAATCATTGATCGCTAATCGGCAAAGTCAAATGGCAGCGACAATGGAATGGGACATAGCGACATGACGATAGCGATGTCGCCGATAGGCCGACATGTGATGAAACAATGCGATGATAGCCGATCGAAGATCGAAGATCGGAAAGGTCGGAAAAAAGGATTGGAGAGATTAAAGAAGCAGACCCGACGGAGTTATAGTGTCAGGGGTATAATATTTGAGATTCGGCCCAAGGATTCCGGCAGGGTTTTTCGTGGTTTTCCCACGTATTTCCATAATATGTGTTGCTCGAGTTTTTAAGGCTTGAACGAATAATTTAAAGCTTCTGATAGTGTAATGGCTCCGATAAAGTGTAAGTCCACTGTTTAAAGGCTTAAAGCCTCAATGAACGCTTCCGATAGGGTTTGTGGGCCATAACCCACATGACTCAAGATTGAATATTGTAAAGGAAAGGGATTTTTTCCTAAACCCCAAGATCTCTTTTCATCAAGTGGTATTAGAGCAGGGAAAGTTTTCTTGCGAGAAGGAAGAAGGGAAAGGACATATAGTTTTTTAAAGCTGGAGAGTTTATGGTCTTACTGTCGTGCAGAGAACGACAGTGGAAGGTGAGAAGACTTGCAACAACCTAGAGCAAGGAGTGCTTAATTGGTTTTAGAGAAGAGAACCATAAGGATGCCAAAAGACTGAGTGAGGAGATCGTGGTGAGGTATCGTGTAGCAGAGGAAGACTGTTACTGTAGAGGTTGGTTGCAGCTCACATAAGATCATGAAAGTAGTTCCACTGAATGTGGGTAGAATTGCTAAGGACAAGGAGAAGCATATGACTAGGAGGTCATAAATTTTTGCGCCTCGGGAGTCTGATGCAAGAGCATCTAACCCACCCTTAATTAAAGGAGGAACATAAAGCAGAGAAGGAGGAGATGTGGACCATCAAGAAAAACACGGGACAAATATCTTTAAAACAGAGGAAATGATGGAGTGGATAAAGTCTCTTGAAGACTTAAATTCAATGTAATTTTCCACATATGCATGTATGCGTACAAGGAGAATTAAGGGTTGTTGAGTAATTGTGGGGAGAAATTGTGCATCTTAAAAGATCCACGACTATTGTGATCTCTTATAAAAAGAGAAGTCTGTGTGTGTGATAGATATAGAGAGTGATAGATAGAAAGTGTAAACCCGAGAGTATTCACAATGTAGTTGAAGGAGAACCTGTTACTAAGGCTGAAATGCCTTAGAATGTAATTATGTCGTGTATTATAGAAAGTGTGTGTTTAGTGTTGATTTTATGCACCTGTGTGTTATGTAATAATGTCGTTTCGTGTTATTTATGTATATATGTGTTAATGGCTTGAAATCCAGTGTTATAGAGTGTGTTGATCGACCATCGATCACTGTAGGATCGATGGCGATCCAACGATGTCAATTATATGAATGTCATGTGTTTTCAGAATGTGGCAGAACTGTGGTTTTTAATGTAAATCCATCAAAAGCAATCGAGAACAGAGAAAAGGAGGAACAGATGCAACAATGCACAGGAGTCGTTTGATCTGGAAGATCAACAGTCCAGATGATGTCGTTGAGGAGCAAAGCGAAATATTGCATCGGTAGAGTTATTTACAAAGTTTAAGTCCCACAAAGCGGAAAAAACCAACTTACACTAAGAACCGACGCAAAATACAGTCGGATTTGAAATCTAGACTTGAAATCTTATAAAGGGTGGCTTATAACCGTATCGGATCTGTAGGACTGATCAGAATGGGCCTTTGAATCAGTGCAATCATGATCACGTGATTAAATGTGGGCTGTCGGATCGAGATTCGGATCAACGGTCGCGATTTAATCGTTGATCGCTAATCGGCAAAGTCAAATGGTAGCGGAAATGGAATGGGACATAGTGATATGCCGATAGTGATGTCGCCAATAGGCCGACATGCGATGAAACAATGCACCGATAACTGATCGGATATCGGAGATCGGAAAGGTCGACGAAAAGGATTAGAGCGATTAAAGAAGCTGACCCGATGGAGTTATAGTACCGGGGGTATAATATTTGATATCCGGCCCAAGGATTCTGGTGGGATTTTTGGTTTTTTTTCCCGTGTATTTCTTTAATATGTGTTGCTCAGGTTTTTAAGGCTTGAATGAATAATTTAAAGCTTCTGATAGTGTAATGGCTCTGATAAAGTGTAAGTCCATGATTTAAAGGCTTAAAGCCTCAATGAACGCTTCTGATAGGGTTTGTGGGCCATAACCCACAGGCCTCAAGATCGAATATTATAAAGGAAAGGGATTTTTGCCTAAACCCCAAGATCTCTTTTCATCAGTATCCTTGGGCTATGAGGAGGTTGATACTACTAGTTGGTTTTGAGTAGTAGGTATATATCTCTAGACCCTAGAAATGATCTATGGTAAAAGGCCATCCATTAGGTGCTAACAAAATGTTTAGGGCATCTAGGGCGTGGCCTTCTTTAGATGCCTTAAAACCTTGAGGAATCTAGAGCATCATTGACCATGATTAGGGGAGGAAAATCATGCCTCAAACCCTAAAGGTAGATTATAAGGATGAAGGGACATGAGTTAGGACTTAAACCACCACATAAGAACTTTCTACAAGAATCCTTTGACTTTAAGAGAGGATGGAAGATTTATTGGAAGTCTTTTAGCACTACATTAATGTTGGGTCCACGCGTCATGGGGTTCAGACCCAATAATAGTTGGGTAAACCCAAGGGTGGGGCAGACCCAAAGATGGTGGGTAGACCTACCCATGGTTTTATGAATGGTTTTTGCACATGGTTTTGGGCATTATGGTTTTTTGCCCATGGTTTTTGTAGATCTGGGCAAGGGAACTACAATTATATTCTAATCTAGGGTTAGTGGATTGGGGTTTATGAATGCTTCAACACATACACACACACACACACACACACACATATATATATATTGTAAATTTGAAAGGAATATAATGAAAAATCAATCTGCTTTTCCCGATTTTTGGATCCAAGGGAAAATCTATGTGTATATCTTATTTATGTTCTCACCATTATATATTTCTCTATTTTAAGAATTTGTTTGCATGTAATTTATGTACAGGGTTAAAACCTACATTTGGTATCATATATAATAAAGAATTATTTTTCCTTTTTTTCATAAAATAGAAATTTGACAATTATGAAGACCAAACCTAGTTACATTTTCCAACAAAGTTGATGCTCCTTTCATAAATAAGACTTGAGGTATAAATGAAACTAGAAAAACTGGTGCATGTATATTGATTACATGATGGTACTTTCATTTTTATATAATGAAGTGTCATTTCTCATATAACTATTACACACTAAAATGTTCATTTTATTTTCTCACAGAATAGTGGTCATATAACTATTATGAATTGGTGCTTATTGCAACGGGCTAAGTTTATTGGAAGTCTTTTAGCACTACATTAGTGTTGGTTCCACGTGTCACGAGGTTCAGACCCAATAATAGTTGGGCTAACCCAAGGGTGGGGCAGACCCAAAGATGGTGGGTGGATCTATCCATGGTATATTTTTCTATTTTAAGAATTTGTTTACAGGTAATTTATGTACAAGGTTAAAACCCACATTTGGTATCATATATATTTCAGCTTCAAGAGGACGCCTTTGTTGATGAGGGTTTTTGTTCGGGCTTGTGGTAGACCCTTTGACAGTGAGAGATTTGTGGAATCAATTCTTGCGGTGAAAGGATATGGCCTATGTGTCACCAAGTGTATATATATATATATATAGTAAATTTGAAAATAATATATTGAAAAATCAATCTGGTATTCCTGATTTTTGGATCCAAGGGAAAATCTATGTGTATATTTGATTTATGTTCTCACCATTGTATATTTTTCTATTTTAAGAATTTGTTTATAGGTAATTTATGTACAGGGTTAAAACCTACATTTGGTATCATATATATTTTAGCTTCAAGAGGACACCTTTGTTGATGAGGGGTTTTGTTCGGGCTTGTGGTAGACCCTCTGACAGTGAGAGATCTGTGGGATCAATTCTTGCGGTGAAAGGATATGGCCTATGTGTCACCAAGTGTAGTCGCTGTGACAAACACCCTCCAAAATTTTTTCCTAGACTTGAATTTTGGAGCCTATTAAGGATCTTGCGATATGTCATTCGATGGTCACTTTATGCTCATCTAATGTTTTGAAAAGTGTTAAGTCTTCTTCTAAGTGTAAAAATCACTTGCTCACACATGCTTTGTTGTCGACGAATTCACAAACACACATATTTCTATGCAAGCTTAGATGGGAATTGCACAACCCTTGAAAGTAAGGCTTGCACAATCACTAGTGATAGCAATTGTGTAATCTATAAGCACAATGTACTACACAACACATGTCTATAGTTAGTGCATACTTTCCATTGACATTCTTCCTCACTTTGATTTCAATTGTACTTCTATTTTGGTGAGTTTTCTCAATTGTCGCTTTGACGCACCTTTGTTTTCACAATTATCACTTTCACTTTTGCAATTGTCATTTTTTCTTTCATTAAATTTAATAAGTGTCGTTTTCATGTTATCTTCACTCTGGCATGTGTCTCTTTCACTTTCTTTAAGCCTTTGTAAGTGTCGTTTGCACTTTTCACTTACTTTTGCAAGTGTCATATTTTGGCATGCGAAGTGTTGCACGATGTAAAATCAGAGTTATGGTTCATTTCAAGAGGCAACTTTGGTACCAATGGGTCCTATCTATCTTTTAGAAATGTATTAGACTCATTCCAAAAGTCTTATGCATTTTTGTACTAGTGTCATCATTGTCATTACAAAGTATATCTTAAGTGTCACACTTGGAGGAGAATCTTACTTTGTTGTCACATTAAGGGGATCATGTTGATTCTGGGTACTGAGTGTTTATTGTTGTGTCGTAAATTTTTCTGAGTGTGTGATCATGATCAAGTCCAACCTTAGTTTCATATCTGCCTCATTTTTCCCACACTTAGTCAAATTCCATAAATTTTCATTCCCAACCAACCTGAGTTCACTCTGCCCCACTTAAATTGCGCATTACATAGTTGTAAGCCTCAAGCATGTATTATTTCTTCCTATAACTATGCAATGTGAAATTATTTCCTCCAAGGATTATGTATTGCATAGTCACAGTGCCCAAGGACTACCTCTTGACCTCTAGAACTGCACAATCCTGCCTCCCATCCAATCTCCTTCTTCACATTGCATAGTTACAAGCAACAATCTACCATCATGTCTCCCTGAGCTACGTAATCCAGTATCTCTCTATCTCTCCTAAACTGCACATTGTGCAGTTATAGTGGGTAAGCCTGCCTCACTATGACCCTCAACTGTGCAATATTGCTTCTCATGCCTCTAGTTGTTGCGCATTTCACAGTTACAGTCATCAGTCTCTATTCCATGTCCTCTGAAACTGCACACTGTGCAATCTCTAAGCCTCCCTCCTTGTCTAGTACCCAGTTCCAAGTCAATTAATGGATTTCATGAATAAATTTAGACCAGCAGATTTACAGATTGATGTCATCTTATCATGAGTGGATTTCAATTGCAGGTACTATATCTTGACATGACATGATGATGCTTAGAAAATAGGAGAAGGAGAACATGCTAGAAAACACTTATGAAGTTGTGAAGAAAAGATGACCAGTGAATAAGAAGATGAAGGGACACTAGATCACAATGGAAAATGAAGGATCAATATCATAATGAAGAACATATATCTTCAAGCCTTCCGGAGGAGAAAAAGGAAGAACATGCAACATCTATCATGAAGACACAAAGACAGCAATAAGAAGAGAAGATTGGAATTTCCACATCATCATGGAGTTTCATATCATCATTTCCAAATCATGGCTTGTACGAATCTCATCACAATGTCACATGTGTCCATGTGTCTTATCACATCATCATATGGAATGTAATGATGTATTTTCAAAGAAAATGAGAAAATGTGATGTGTGGAAGTCCAAGAGTCACATGTAGACTAAAGAGTCACTAGGAGAAGTCCAAGAGTCTTTTAGGAGTTCAAGAGTCACCTGGAAGTCCAATAATCATGAGGGAAGCTCAAGAGTCATGAGGATATGAAAATCCATTCCTCTTGTTATAAATACACCCTCACAACTCAAGAAAGGGGCTTTTGGAGGCTTAAGCTTTTGGAGAACTAGACTTAGCTTCTCTGACATGACATAGGAGAGAAATTCATTCCTTGGAGAAGCAAGAAGTGACTCAATGTTCCATTAATGGAGCTATTGGCTTGCCATTGTAGCTGTGTACTTAGATCTTTCACCTAATAATCAGAAGCTCATTGAACTGACACATTTTCATGCATGTATCATGAATATTATAAAACTATTCTTTGGATGTTTATGGTATATGTTATGTTCATACGTATTAAAGAAATTGAACTAGTTTGTTGGATTTGGTACTTATTTTGTTGAATATGTGTTGTATTTGATTTAATGGTCATTGTGTCTATGTGAAATATTTCTCTAGATAACTAATGAATCTTTCATAACTCTGAGGTGCCTCTCTTAGGATAGTACTATTAATTTCCTTCTAGAGACTCACTCTTATTTCCCGCTCGTGAAGGTATCCTTTTACACATTGCAATTAGTGTTTCAAAATGTCAACTTACTTGTTGAATTCAAAGGTTATGTGCATACTCTCTTATCTAATTCATTGTAGCCAAGGACAATCTTAGATTTATGGTAGTTGGGCCAATACTTTGGATGGGGCTATTACTCCAAATGGTGTGAGGTCTAGTTGGACTTCACATTGGAAGGACCCCCTTGGTTGACATATTTATAGCATCGTCAACATATATATTTTGTTGATATTGTTACCCTAATTTTGATACTATGTTTCACACTACTTTGTTTCCTTAATGATGTCATCATGAGTCAACATGGTTTTCTACCTGGTTGTAGTCAACCTAGACCACTATGTCATGGAGGAAGACCTTCTTTCATAACACAACCAACTTGACTTTGAGAATTATGATTTTCTGTTTTTGACATCCCATTAATTAGAGACATTGTTACAAAATTATTTTTACTCTCAATAATTTAGTTGTAATTTGCTATATAAGGCTATCAATTTGGACAACATGAGAATAAACAGATTCTCGTAACTAATTATGGATTTAAGAGTAAAAATAATGAAAATCTAGAAGAGGAGAAGCCCTCTGCCTCATGCAGGGGAGGCACTACAATATTTTTGGAGATATTGTGCATCAATATCCTTTTCTAAGATTAATGTAAATTCTTATAGTTTATGGCTCAATAATACTTCGTTGTCTTGGTTTGTGAGTTGTACATTACCAGCTCCCTGCTAAGGAGGAATGCCCCTCCACTATAGTAGGGAGCATTGTATATGTAAGGCAGTGTAGCAATGTGTTTAAATTTCTCTCAGTTATATTTCATGTCAATTAATTGTCACTATCACTGATTTCTATTAATGCATTTCAATTATTAACCAGTTGGCTTGCAAAGTAGTTGACCTTGATTACTTGTGTAGCAACATTGATCATAGATTGATCCATTTCTAAATGTGTGTTATTTATATTTTATGGCTACGGTTTTTTGTTTTGTTGATATTAGATAGACTGTTTTGTACCTGTTAGAGTGTGTTGCACAAATTAATGATGTGGTGATTGCAATGAGTTTATTGATTGTGTGATGTTTTATCTGAATGGCTTCTGCAATTCTTTCAAGAAGTGTTATTTCATTTTTTTAAAAGAGTGATCTTGATTGATTGAGTGATTTTTATTCTTCAAGAGTGATCTTGATTGAGTGAGTGATTTTTATCCTACAAGAGTAATTTTAATTTCATAACTGTGTGCAGAGTGCCTTGAAGTATGATAGTGATGATTTTAGTATACTGAGAGTGAAAAGTTACAAAAACTTAAGTTCTGATTGCGTTTCATGATCTTAGAGAGTTTAGCATTATAAAATGTTAATTAATATACTTTACATAATAACCTTGAAATAAAAATACCTACCTTAGTTTACAATTTATGTGTGTGTATTTAATTAAATGGATCTAATTAAGGGAAAATTAATTTGCCCAACAAATATGAGAAGAAAACAAGTTGCACTCTAATCCATATTATGTGAAATAATTGATCATCATTGTACACTAATAATAATAATTGAAGTAGAAAAAATTTGAAAGTTTGATCTTTTTATCATATCAATTTTGATGTTTAGTTGTCAGGTCTTAAACAAACGTACATCATATTACTATAACAATGATTATCTTTGCAACCCTTGTCATACATCAATCCAAATTATTGTTAGGAGTTTTCCCTTTCCCTTCATTTGATTTCTATTATGATGCTGATAGTTTGAAGTGATTCGAGATCATATTTAGGATTCATCTATTTTATTGACTCTCATTTAGAAACAAAAGCCTAGGAGTTTTCCCTTTCCCTTCATTTGATTACCATTAAAATGGTGATAGTTTGAGGTGATTTGGGATCATATTTAGGATTAATCAATTTTGTTGATTCTTTAAAAATATATGTTTAATTGTATGATCCTAATCCTTTTAGGAAAAAAGTTTTTTTTTAATCATAAACTATAGAATTAATTTATAGAAAAGTCTACACTTTTTAATTAAACATAGATTTATTGAAAACAAAAATGAGAAGAAAAAACCATAATCTAAATCTATTGAAATGAAAAGTAAAAAATAAATAAATACAGATTTATAAATAATGAAAATCCATATGCACGTGACTCTTTTTATGTGCACATTCAGTAAGAAATATTTTAACACCATTAAATTATAATTATAATTATATAAGATATTAGTTATTCTATTAAAACTCCTTTGTAAAGTTGAAAGTACTTATTGTGATTAATTTTGAGAAGCACAATTTTAAAATATTTTTGTGCAAATACTTCATAAACATTGAGAAAGGATTTTTCATTCATTTTCTTTTCCTCTTTTTTTAGGTTTTAATCCTGTACAGAAATTATCTGCATATGAATTCTAAAAACAGAAATAAACAATGGCGAGAGCATAAAACATAAAATAGATATACATAGAGATTTTCGCATGGATCCCAAAATCGGGACTATCAGATTGATTTTTCATTATATTCCTTTCAATGTTACAATACATATATATACATGTCGAATCATCCATAAACCCCAATCCATTAACCCTAAATTAGAACATAATCGTAGTTCCATTGACCAGATCTACAAAATACCATGTGAAGAAAACCATCATGCCCAAAAACATGTGCAAAAACCACGCACAAAACTATAGGTAGATCTGCCCACCTAATATAGGGTCCAAAAAAATTTCCCTAGGGCACTGCCCCTGACCCCATAGAGGGGAGCTACTGCCCCCCTCAAACCCCCCGACAGGGGGGTTTCCCCCCCTGCTACGTCCGGCGCAACGAAGAGGGGGGTTTATAACTTTATCCCGCCCCCCGCATGTGGGGCCAGTCGTGGAAAGAGTACAACACACACCCAACATTTTTTCTACATGGTTTATGGACTCTGAAGATCGGTGACCACTATTTCCACGAAAAAATTGTATGAGGAAAATCCACCCAAAGAGATCACTTCTTGTTGGCTCAATTATGACGCTTAACACCTAGGTGTCAAAAGAAATGAACCTGTGACATATCAACAACAATAGTGCTTTAGCAACATGAGCTGAACCAATGAGCTAAACCTTGATATTTTCTTGTCAATTTTCATATTTTCACATTTAACAAGAAAATATTTTATCTCCTTATATATATATATATATATATAATCATAATCTTCTTTATCATCTTCTTTATCAGAACCCCTTTTCTAAGCATTTTATAAAATGGTATCTAGCTGAAAAGATAGGTTGAAAAGAGATAGTGTGATCAATTTTGACAAATACATTTTTAAAATATATTTATGCAAATCTTAATTAATTTTCAGTGAGTATGCAAACAAAAATTTGTCAGTCATCATCCTTATTTAGTTAGGAATTCTTCTTATCTACTTCACTTTGCTTCTTATTTCTCACCATACACAATGCATATATTTCTAAATTTTCAGTTCTTTTTTAATGTAGTAAATATATCTACCTCATGGACCACTTAAACAACAAAGTTATAAGAAACTCAATAAAAACCCCTATAATAAGGATTCTAAATATGTTTATAGCCTAATTAAAACTAATAAAGAGAAGGCTATGAAGAAGTTGATTGTTAATTGTTCCCCCACTTTTAGTATTTATAACATTTTCAAAATTCATAAGGAAATGCCCCTTTAAATGAATAGTCAACATTACTAGAGAACCAACTTATTATCACTAGTTCATAAACTCAAGTTATTGGTGACTAGTATGACCTCATTCATTAAATAATTTTCATATTTTGTCAATATAATAAAAGGGCAATAAACTTGATACAAATGACATGCTTGTGAGTTCGATGTAGCCTCTCTCTTTACAATAATTCCTATTAAAGTAATAGTTGAGGTTATCCATAAGATTACTAACCAATAAATTATGAAGTTAGTTAAAATATACCAGAAATCCACATTTTTAAGTTACCAAGATGAAATATATAAACAAATGTGTAAGATGGCTATGAGATCCCCAGTTTCCCTAGTCGTCTCTAATTTGTTCATGGAGGATATTTAAAGCATAGTATTTTCCTCTTTACTTCTAAAATCAAAATTGTGAATTAGATTTGTTGATGATATTTTTTTCATCTAATTCCGTGGACATGAAAACTTGAAAAAACTGATTAACCACCTCAAAAATCATTCTAAGAACATAAAATTCATCATGTAAATTAAAGTTGATGGAATCCTTCCCTTCCTATATATTCATCTTACAAAAAATATTGATAAATTTTAGGGAACCAAGTTTATATAAAAAAACACCCACATTAAATAATACCTTCATCTAAATCCCTACCATAATCATTCTCAAAAGCTTGGGTTTCTTAGAACTCTAACAACTAGGGTCCTTAGTATCTTAGATGAAGACCTTCAGAAAAACTAAAAATCCCATCTCGTCGAAATATTTAAGCCTAAAGGTTATAAGGAACATCAAGCTATTAAGACATTTAAGATGGTGTAGGAACAAATAGCATATTGAAAAGGTTTATAAAGTATTTTTTCCTTACATTCAAAGAACTACTAACATGATTGTACACCTATATTAATATAATAAAATATAAATATATCATATTGTAAATAATAAATAAAAGTATATTTTTGTTCCAAAAGAACCTTTATAACTATTTAGTAAACCTCTATCCTCCTTGTCATAAACCGGGTCACTTCATGGCATATTTGAACTTGGGTTTCCTTTGTTTCAAGGATTTCACAAATTTAGAATTAACCAATTGAGTTTTCCTAACATAAATAAGTAAAAGTATAATTATAAATAAGAATGTGATAAATTATAAATTATGTGATTAATTTTTTTTATGTTATAAAGGAGAAAATAAATTATCTTTATATTTAAATTTGAGATAAACCTTTGTTATTAATAAAATTTAAATATATTTTTTAAATATAAAGTTTTGGTTAAAAATAAAAATTATAAATAAATTTTAAAATATTTTAATAATAGTTTTATTTTATTTTTAGAATTTAATTTATATTAATTAAAAATTATTTATTTATAATAATGTAGTATGGCGATTTTAAATAATTATATGAATAATAAAAATATTAAAATTGTATTTAAAAATAAAAGTAAATTATAAACACTTATGAATAATGTTTTTAATTAAAAATATATTAATTATAATAATATTAAAAAAATTTATCTTTTAGTTTTAGCCATTAACTTTAAACATAACTCATATTAATTAGAATAATATTTAAAAAATGAATTTATCTTTTAGTTTAGCCATTAACTTTAAACATATAACTTGAGATGTTTAAAAATAAAAGTAAATATAAACCATTATGAGTAACGTTTTTAGTTGAAAAAATATTCAATTATATAATAAGATTAAAAAAATTGAATTTTAGCTATTAGATTGTGAACTAAGAAGTGCTAAATACTTTAAAAGTGCGTCAATTATCAATTATTTAAAATCACGTACCAATAAATTTCCACTCTTCAGTATAATAAAATCGAATAAAAAATCATTTCAGCGCTGTAATATTATGCAACACAAAAAAATATTGTAAAATACATAACTCACATTTATGGGTCTATTTGAAAAAAAGGGCTAAATTAATTGACTTGATAAGGCAATGTTGTATTGGTGTAATATTTAATTAAAAAACAAAGGCAATGTTGTATTGGTGTAATATTTAATTAAAAAACAATAAAAAGTTAAAAGTAATATAAAACTTACTATGAGACACATTTATGGGTTTATTTGAAAAAAAACTAAATTAATTGACTTATAAGACTTTATGGTTTTATATCTCAATATGGGCAATGTTGAATTGGTGTAATATTCAATTAAAAAACAACAAAAAGTTAAAAGTAATATAAAACTCAGTATGAGAGATATTGTAGTATTTGTAAATGAGTGTAAACATTTAAAGGTTTACTCAATTATTAAGCAAAAACCAGCTTAGATCCATCTTAACTCCGGATCTATGGTGGAGAGGGATTAAATCTCTTAGGTGCAAACTTCTTTTTTAAGTGTAAAACTTGAGGAAAAGTTTGCACCTCAAGAGATTTGATCCCTCTCTTTGTTTGATAGATGAGGTTAAGATGGATCTAGGCTAGTCATATAAAACTATATAGGCTAGTTATATAAAATTATATG
Organism: Pinus tabuliformis; assembly: GCA_031772625.1. NCBI lineage: Eukaryota > Viridiplantae > Streptophyta > Pinopsida > Pinales > Pinaceae > Pinus > Pinus tabuliformis. Next base: position 697,907,853 of record CM062819.1, read on the forward strand.
ATATCTATATTTGTATCTATGTGTCTCTTTCTTATTGGCTCTCTCTTTCTCACCACCAAACATACACACTTTCTTTCAATATCTATCTCCCTCCCTCCCTCTTCCTATCTGCCTCTCTCTCCTCTGTCTCTTCTCCTTCTCTCTCTCTTCCCTCCCACTCTCTTCTCTCCCTCACTCTCTCTCCATTTCTCTCGTGTCACGCCTTCTCTCTCGCCATCATTCTCCCTCTATGTCTTTCTTCTTCCTACCCTCTCTCTCCCCCCGCAACTCCATCTCTATCACCTTCTCGCTCTTGAGTCCTCTCTCTCCCTTTCTCTCCCACCTCCCTCTGTCTCTCCCGCCATCACTCTCTCTCTATCTATCTATGTCTCTCTCTTTGTCTTCCCTTAAACTCTATCACTATCTCCCTCCCTCTCCCCTCCATTGTTGTGTCTCCCTCTCTCTATATTCCCTCCTCTCCTCTCTCCCTCACTCTCTCTCCATCTCTCCTTTGTTCTTTCCTCATTCTCTCTCCCCCCTCCAACACTCTCTCCCTCTCTCTCTTCCCACCTGCTTTGTCACTATGTGCCTCCTTCTCACCCCCCTGCCTCTCTCTCATTCTCTTTGCTTGTTGTCATCAATTGGATCCTTAGTTAGGATAGCGGATTTAGATATATCTCAAAAGTAATTATAACATTTTTCCTTTTAGCATCAATTAAAAAATGTTCTAAAATTAAATTAAAATAAAATATTTTTATTGTGAAATAAGTTATGGTTTTTGGGCATGTGGTATTGATCCCATGGTATTGGCCCATGGTATTGTAACAAATCTTATCTACAATTTAATAATATCCATGGTAAAGTGGGGGGTGAACATCCATGGTTCTTGTCATATTGTTGAAAATATTTTGCTTGTGAAATAAATTATGATTTTTTGGCATGTGGTATTGATAAGCGATGATATTATCCCATGCTATTATAATGAAGTCTATTCACAAGTTCATAATTTCAATGACAAAGTGGGGTTGAATATCCGTGATTAAGAATCTTGTCATATTGTTATAAAATATTTTTATTGTGAAATAAGTTTTTTTTTGGCATGTGGTATTGATAAGCCATGGTATTGGCTCATGGTATTGTACCAAAGTCTATTTAAAAGTTAATAATATCCATGGTAAGGTGGGGGTGAATATCCATGGTTAATAATATTTTCATATTGTTCTAAAATATTTTGATTGTGAAATAAGTTTTTTTTTTGGGCATGTGGCATTGGTAAGCCATGGTATTGGCCCATGGTATTGTAACAAAGCATAATTAAATTACAAGTTAATAATATCCACCATAAAATGCGGGTAAATATCCATGGTTAAGAATCTTTTCATATTGTTATAAAATATTTTGGTTGTGAAATAAGTTATAGTTTTTGGGCATGCGGTATTGATAAGCCATGGTATTGTAACAAATCCTATTCACAACATTAAAATATAGAAAAATGATTTTTTATTTTTTTATTTTTATTACTTTAACTTTTTATTATTAATTGAACCATTTAAATGTTTGAACTCATCACCGATATCACTTTTAACTTTTAACTTTTATTTTTTTCTATTTTAATTTTTTTCTATTTTTTTAATTAAGCCAACATTTAAAATTGTTTACAAGTTACATTATATCTACACATACACTCTATACTGAAGTGTACAATGCTTCTCGACCCAATTAAAAATAATAAAATTCATTTTTTGTATTGTAATTGTTTTTTTATTAATAAATTTAGGGAATTATATATATATATATAGAATGAAAAGCATGAGAAATCTAGAGTACTTCTCACATTTTGAGCTAACCATTGAGGCTAAAACAAAATCATAATATGCATATCACATTAAAATATATAATATAAATAGTAGCTATAAATTAAAATCTATTTTACCATATAAATTAAAATAATGATTCCTTAACCATATTTAAATTTAATTAATAAGCAATAAAAAATTAATACTTACAATATAACACAATTCTTAACCATAGATATTCACCTCTATTTTACCATGGATATGATTAAATTGTAAATAGGTTTTATTATAGTACTATGGGCCAATACTTTGGAATATGAATACCACATGCCCGAAAACCATAACTTATTTCATAATCAAGCTATTCTAGAAATATTTTATTTTAATTTAAAATTATAATTTTTTTAATTAAATCTAAAAGAAAAATGGTTATAATTACTTTTGAGATAGTGTAAACCCTTTATCCTCAATTTTGTAGAGATTAAATAAAGGTCTTAATAAAATAAAAAAAATGATAATACTTTTATATATCTAGATATGGAATTTATTTAAAATATAAATAATATTATTAATAACCAATATAAATCCATTTTAACTAGGATTTATTAAAATGTGAGAGGAATCAAATTTTTTGATGTGCAAACTTTTTCTCAAGTTTTCCACTCAAAAAAAATTGCATTTCGAGAAATTTGATCCCTTTGCTCATGGTAGAACCTTAGTTAAGATAGATGTATGTTGGTATATTAGCAGCACAAAAAAGAAAAAAAGAAAAAAAAAAGTAGATGTTCACTTTTTGATATGTCACATTCTAATGATTAAAATTACAAAATCCACATAATCATATGAGAAAAAATGCTTGAAAGTGCAAAATAATAGAGAACTTTGTCAAAAAAAATTTGTTCAAGAGTTAAGATAGAAAATAATGAAAATTAATACTCGCTAGTATTTAAAATTTTCAACTATATTTCTTCAAATATGAACACTGGGACCAAATCACAGTTGAGAATGAATCAGTTCATTGCTTTAATACAGTATTGAACCAAAAGAATGTTACCAAATCATAGATGATAGTGAATAACTGCATTGATCTAATACCATGATGAACCCAATATCAAAGATAAAAAAAATGTAGAGTGAAAAGAAAAATGAAAATTAAATTTGTTAAATGAGAATTTTTGAATAATAAATAACTTCTAAATATATGTTGCGAAGATTAATCAAATAAAATTATGCTATAAATGCTTAATAAATTATTAATATTACACCATATACAAATATTTCATTAATATCACAACTTACCCATTACTACATGTTTCAAGAAACCTAAATCACACATGATTAACAAACCACTCAAACTAAAATGCTTTGACAGCCCACAAAGCTAAATTAATAAAACACAAAAAAATATCTCAAATTCGCAGATTCAATACATAACTCATCTCAAGTTCTAATCATCAATGCATTAATTTTCTGGTTCTCCCTGTGGTTCTCTCAATCTATCAAAATTTCGTAACTATAAAGAGGGGATACTTTTTTGACATGAAGCCAATTGACGATGCATTGGGCATGGGTACAGGGTAATTGGTTGGCCACTTGACCCACATCAATCACTTCAAGGCACACACAACACGGTGAATCCACACCATCCTGAGGAGGGAAAACTATGTGGAATGTTGTCAAACTATCAGTTGCTTCCCTGGGTGTTGCAGGATCAGCGCTTCTCACGTTGGAATCACCATCGTCATTTTCAATAACAAGTTGGTCAACCATTCTGTGAAATTCTTCAATCCCGTAATCTTCATCACCTTCATTACCATTTTGACCAAAAATTAAGTCAAATTCTTCAATCCCGTGATTTTCATGACCATTTTGACCAAAAAATTAAATCAAATTCTTCAATCTCGTAATCTTCATCACCATTTTGATCAAAAATAATGTCAACAGGCCTAAATCCTTGGGGCAGTACGAAATCTTGATCACCATTTTGATAACATATTGTATTTGTATCATTAATCAGAACCGTGGGGCAAGTGGTTATGCATCACGAACTAAATTCTACTGATGCATTACGAGAATATACAAGAGCTTACAGAATCTTCGAGATTGTTGGTTGGTTGGCATACTTCAATAGGTTGTAGGGGTTTAATGAACACATTGCTTTAGAATTTATGCATAACTTGATATAGTAAGGTTCAGTGATAAGAGGAATGCATATAGTTATTATATAGGATTTCATTTCTAGGGTGATGAATTTACCTCAAAATGGGATGTGTTGGTTTAGTAGGAAGTCTGCAATTTTGTAATTTTGGCAGCTAGGGCCACATTCTTACAGGAAAGAGAGCAGATAATAAATAGGGGGGGGGAGTAGACAAAACTTCACTTCCACACCTTTGGGAGGATGTAGCGTACATTATTCGTAAATTCATCACTTGTGAGGGTCGATTTAGGATAATATTTGATTATCATTTCTAGTTGTTGGCACACTTGTGTAGTAGGCAACTAGTCCACATGCCTTATTCCTTTTGAAATAATTGCAGCATATGATAAATGTTGTTCGATGATCCAAGTACCTTGAAAATTGTGTAGCAAATCATGGGTTGATCAAGCTCATCATTATTGATTCACTAGAACAACAAGGGAGTACATAGTCAAGATTGTTGGGTGCTACGATAGGACCATCTTGAGAGGAGATAGAAATTGAGCCAGAGCAACAAAATCAAGGTGTTGAAACAAAGGAAGTAGGCCCAATTAGGATAATTAATTCCCTTGCTAATACACCTCCTCAAAACTCTCATGATGACATTGTAACCACCCCTCCCACATATACCGAGTGTCATCAGCCTATCGGGGCAAACATGAGAGGAGTTACTATAACATGACCTGGCCTCCTAAGTTCCATTAAGGAAGTGGGGCCAACATCAGAAGAAAAACTGACAACTCAACACACCCAACAAGGGCTTTCGGTCACTCAGAGGCCGAGTAACCAACCCAGGTGGCCAAAACCTGAGTTGGACACCCTTTTTGCTAACCTGGACTCCCAGTCGCATACACAAGCCTACAAGCCAGCTAACTCCATTCGCATGCATAACACTGCCTCCAAGTGAATGTATTCCAAATTTCTCAGTTCTGAGCTTGCAATCCCATAATTTGAGCCACCTTTTAAGGGCTAGTCTCCAAACCACTACCCAAAACTTAATGAGACTTTCCAGAATAATAAATGACACAAGGAAAAAACCTCTAACACATAAATTAATCAAAGACCTAACCTAACCAGCCCTAACCAAGACAAACATTTCATCAAACATATGGCGAACATGTAATCTACAAGCCATGAATGCATATTTAAACATAGGGGTCTGATACTTATCTGAGAATCATCAAGAAGATCTAATTCCTCTCATAATAGCTGCAACAACATTTATTAGCTCATGCATTCTTTAACCATTCATCAACAAATCAAAACACATCAGGATCCATAGCCAATATACATCTTATAATGAACATATAACCATTATATACACCACGATAGAACAACCATGAAAGAAACATAATAACAAGTACAATTACTCATGGCAATACAAGAGGAAAAAAGCTCTTACTAAGATATGAAAATCCAACCAAGTTAGGGACTTCCACATACCATCCGACCATAGATTAGGCTAAAACAAATTTCTCTTTCAGTCAATCACCCCCGTGCCATATTCCAAGCGTGAATGTGGGATCTCATGGAATAAACCAAACAAAACCAAACTAGGGCTTCTAGAGGCCAAACCACCTCAACCCTCAACCATTGATTCCACCTCACGGTCGGACATCACTAACACGAACCAGATCGGTCTCTACCCAAGCTATCTAGGGCTTAAGAGTGTTTTTCCCAACCACGATTCCGGGAACTAATAACTCAACTCATAGCCTTCCAGGGCTCTAGAACGGTTTTCCAGCCAAGGTTGTAGGACTAGTAACTCAACCCACCGAGGGCTCTAGAGCATTTTTCCAACCAAGGCTCCAGGACTAGTAATTCAACCCAAGATGTTCCAAGGCTCTGGAGCATTTGTTCCAACCAACGGCTCTAGGAACTAATAACTCAAACCAAAGCCATAAGGAACCTAAGCACCAATAAAAAAAGCCAATGGAAAAACCCACAACACCATGGCTATCCAAGAAATGACAAGGCTAGGAAAAACTATTGACAATCCGGGAAATCCTCCATGCAAATGATAGATCATAATCTAATAACCACATGCATATACCATGCATGCCAAAACTAACAAGGAAATCGTACATGCAATTCGATACTTGCAAGGAAATCACATTATCACTACTAATCCCACTATCCCCTTGTGTTTTCTTGCTTTTCCTTTTCCTTTTACTTCTTTCTCCAAATCCAATGAAAACTAGAGTGCTCCAAGCATGCCCCAACAATGCTTCAAGATTTCTCTAAGTATGCAAGAGTATGAGAGAGAGAGAATCGAATGAGAGTGCCAAAGACTGAACTGATAAAAGCGATGAACTAATCTTCAGAAGCCTTTTTATCCTTGAGGCCTCTATTTTCTTCAATTTCCTCTATTTTCCCTTCAATTTTCCTCACCTTCCTTTTCTCCTATTTGCCTTTATTTTCATAAATAAATGCCAAATAATGCCTCTTTTCCTTTGCTAATGCCTTTCCCAAATTCCCTTAGCCATAATACACTGAAAGTGACACCCACTTAGATGTATGCCCACAATTTAGCTTATAAGACATGTCCCATGACCTTGATCTCACACATATATATATCAACCAGGAGCTTTTACAAACCCCTTCCCTTCGGATAACATGGTCCTTGATATTTTATGACACCTATGCTAGCAAATAAAATTAAAATTAAATATTAATATATTTTAATAATTGTTTTTTTTTTTTTTTAATTTAATTTATATTAATAAAGATTTAAATCATAGAAATTTATATATTTATAATGGAGTATGGTGATTTTAAAAAATAATATGAACAATAAAAATCTTAAAAATTTATTTGAAAATAAAAGTAAATTACAATAATATTTTTAATTGGAAAAATATTAATTATAATAATATCAAAAAAAATTAGCCATTAACTTCAAATTTAAAAATAAAATTAAAATACAAACCATTATGAGTGATGTTTTTAATTGAAAAAACATTTAATTGTAATAAAATTAAAAATTTTGAAATTTACCTTTTTAATTTTAGCTATTTTTAATTGAAAAAATATTTAATTGTAATAAAATTTAAAAATTTAAAATTTAGTCTTTTAATTTTAGCTATTACCTTGTGATGCCCAATACCATAAAAGTGCGTCAATTACTAATTATCTAAAATCACATAGGTAGTATTTGTAAATGAGTTTAAATATTTAAAAGTTTGTTGAATTAATAAGGAAAAAAATTTACATTGTAACTTTGTTTTTATTAATAAATTTAGGAAATTATTTTAGATTATATATATATATGAGAAATCATGAGTACTTATCACATTTTATGGATGGTACCCTAATTACCGGTTTCACCCGAAGAGAATTTAAGTTAGTCAAACCCTTGATCAACAACTAGCAACAATATCAAAGAATTTCACATCTCACTATAAAACACTTGAGCTAAGGGTAAAACAAAATCATAATGTGCATATCACATTAAAATGTATAATATAAATAGTAGCTATAAATTAAAATCTATTTTACCATATAAATTAAAATAATGATTCCTTAACCATATTTAAATTTAATTAATAAGCAATAAAAAATTAATATTTACAATAAACTTACAATATAACATGATTCTTAACCATAGATATTCACCTTTATTTTACCTTGGATATGATTAAATTGTAAATAGGTTTTATGACAGTACTATGGGCCAATACCATGGATTATGAATACCACATGCCCCAAAACCATAACTTATTTTATAATCAAAATATTCTATAAATATTTTGTTTTAATTTAAAATTATAATTTTTTTTAATGAAATCTAAAACTAAAGTGGTTATAATTACTTTTGAGATATTGTAAACCCTTTATCCTCAATTTTGTAGAGATTAAATAAAGCTTTTAATAAAATTAAAAAATGATCATATTTTTATATATAGAGATATGAAATTTATTTAAAATATAAATAATATTATTTTTAATTAGGATTTATTAAAAGGTGAGAGGAATAAAATTTTTTGATGTGCAAATTTTTTCTCTAGTTTTGTACTCAAAAAAAGTTTGCATTTTGAGAAATTTGATCCCTCTGCTTATGGTAGATCCTTAGTTAAGATAGATATATATTGATATATTAGCAACAATAAAGAAAAAACTGTTAATATTACACCATATATAAATATTTCATTAATATCACATTTTACCAATTACAACATGAACATGTTTCAAGAAACTTGAACACACACTTGATTAACAAACCACTCAAACTAAAATGCTTTGACAAACCACACAGCTAAATAAATAAAACACAAAAAAAATATCTCAAATTCTGATAGTCAATACATAACTCATCTCAAGTTCTAATCATCAATGCATTAATTTTCTGGTTGTCCCCATGGTTCTCTCAAACTGTCAGAATTTCATAACGACAGAGAGGGCATACTTTTGTGACATGAAGCCAATTGACGATGCATTGGGCATGATAAGTATGGGTACAGGGTAATTGGTTGGCCACTTGACCCACATCAATCATTTCAAGGCAGATACAACATGGTGAATCCACACCATCCTGAGGAGGGCAAACTATGTGGACTGTTGTCAAACTATCAGTTGCTTTCCTGGGTGCTGCAGGATCAACGCTTCTCACATTGGAATCACCATCGTCATTTTCAATAACAAGTTGGTCAACCATTCTGTGAAATTCTTCAATCCCGTAATCTTCATCACCAATTTGACCAAAATTTAAGTCAAAATCTTGAATCCAGTCACCTCGATGACCATTTCGACGAAAACTTAAATCAAATTGTTCAAGCCCGTAATCTTCATCACCATTTTGACCAAAAAGAAATCCTCGGGGAAGTACAAAATCTTGATCACCATTTTGACCAAAAATTAATTCAACACGCCTCGCGAAATCTGCATCATCAATCATGGGCCTCGAGAAATCTGGATCATCATCATTCACAGAGTCACCTTCCCACGCATGGTGATTTTCATACGCTCCGACTGTTGGGTGATTAGAATTTTGATCTTCACGCTCCATGTTAGCTCTGGGATTGAACCAAAATATGTCAGAATTTCCTCGTCCCCAAAACTGTGATGAAAAAAAGAAAAGAAAAAAGTCAGAACCTGTGTGCAGATTACAAAATCTGGAGTGATCAAAGTGGACTGTGTTACATTAACAATTTGCCTCTGATACCAATCTGATATATGGGCAGAGGAGGAAATCAATAATTATAAAGACTCGCTAGAAAATAACTATAATTTTTAGGTCACACCAAACTAAATTTTAGCTTTCTAAAAATAACTCAAAACTGAACTTGATGACTTCACTTCGGAGGGATTATTTTGTAACACAATATGCTTATTTTACGAACTAACTCGAACTGAACTGAACTGAACTTGATGACTTCACTTCGGAAGTAACTCAACTCAACTGAACTTGATGACTTCACTTCGGAAGTAACTCAACTCAACTCAACTGAACTTGATAACACAGTATGCTCATTTTACTGTTCGTAAGGTGTATTACCTATTACCTCTTCACGTAGATCTTGAAATATAACTGTGGAAAACACAAGAGAACAAAGATATTATAACGTATTTCTTCCCGGAGATGATAAGAAAAGACATATTGAATTATGAATCTATAAAATAATGTCATCCAACATTTCATAATGATTCACCATTGGGTTTTAGGATTATTTATTTTACATTGATTTTAATATAGGTGATAGGGATTAAAGTTCTTTATTTTGGTTTAAATTTGATTAATTTTGTGTGAAAAATAGAAATTTATAATATTAATTTAAGAGTTTTAATTATATAAATATTGAATTTAAGTTGGGGTCACTTTTAATGTTAAGTAGAAGAATTTTCAACAAGATTTGTCTACAATTTTGAATACAACCTCCGCTGGATCGGCGCAGCAATGGAGGTCTGACCTAGCTAGGGTTTGGCTTTCTCGCGGTAGTTGCAGGTCTGGAACGCCACAGATCCACTTTGGCAGCATTGTTTCGAAGGGGGCAACTGCTGTCGGACTGGATGGGAGCAGAGGGGTCTAGTGGGACCCCAACTTTTAAGCAAGCTGTTTTGCAGAAACAGCCTCAGAAGATGAAAGAGGGAGTCAGAATCGAAGGCATGAACAGCAAGCTGCAAAGCAGCAGGAAAAACAAGGAAAAAAGGCCAATAACGTCTGACAAGACAGACAAGACCTCAGACGACAGGAATACAGAGAAGCGGAATACTGTTGACAAACAAGACAAAACTGATGACAAGTCGCAGCCATCAGAAAATGAGAAGGAGCAGCCCACAAAAGACAAAGAACCAAAAAATAAGGGAATAATCCATCCGGAGAAGGAGGGGGAAACAAGCGCGAACCCCAAAAGAACCCATGTGACCAGCAACGCATGTAAGCCAAAAAAAGGAGACAGCCTGCGGGTTACAATCATCGACCCTGAAATCCAAGCCTACAGGGAACACATGGCTGAGCACGCCATCATCTGCAAATTTATGGGAATCTGGCCATCTGAGAGGACTCTGTGCCAATGGATAAGACAACAGTGGAAACCAAAAGGGGATGTGCAGCTACATTTAGGAGCTAAAGGTTTTTTTACAGTTGTCTTTACAAGTCTAGAAGACAAGGATAGAGTGTTTGAGGGCGGCCCATATTTCCTGGCAGCAGCAGGACTCTATATGAGACCTTGGAAGCCAAACTTCGTCCCGGAGAAGGAGACTTTCACCCAGGTGCCTGTCTGGATCAGACTTTTCTCTCTTCCAATCGATTATTGGGGTTTTAATGCACTCAAGCAAATAGGGGACAAGCTCGGGACCTTTGTTAAAGCCTCCGAAGCAACCATGCAGAAAAGATACACAACCTACGCTAGAATCTGTGTAGAACTGGATGTTTCTGGAGCGCTACACGAGGGGGTATGGCTCGAATATAGGGATGAAGAATACTTTCAGGCGCTAGACTACGAGCAAATACCTTTTAGGTGTCGGAAATGCCACGAGCATGGGCATCTGGTAAGGGACTGTCCTTTGAACAGAAAGGAGGCAGAAGAAGAGAAAACACAGAACACCAGAGACAAGAACAACTTCACCAAACCCAAGAACAGGCAGAGAGCCAACAGAAGGAGGAATATGAAAGGGAACACAGACAGAAATTATTTCAGTAATCCCTTTGAGATCCTAGACCTGGAGACAGACTCGGAGGAAAAGCAGAACATGCTCAACAGGGAGGAAGGGCAAGAGAACCCGGAAAAACCCATAGGGGAAGGAAGGTCGGACGAAACAATCACAGGAGAAATCCTTATGCAGGACAAAATAGCAGAAACGGAGGAGGAAACAGATATGCTAACTAGTGAAGTAGGAAGTGAGGATTTGGAGCTAGAAGACACCCTAGCAATGGATGGGATGGACCTAAACGCGCTCGTAGAAAGCTGGAAAGCCAAAGGGATTGAAGCAGTACCATAGGAAGAAATAAGGAAGGTCAATGACCTCTTTATAGCGCGGCAGAAGGCAATAATGGAAAAACAGAAGAGAAAGCTAGGTATAATCAAGGGAGGCTCACCTCACTACCAAACACAGCTAGGAAGAACCTCAGGCTCAAGACACAAACGCCGAAGAGGCCGTAAGACAAGCATAGAACACCTACAGGAACTTGGAGAGATGTTAATCAATGCCGGCCTGATAAGGCAGTTAAGTGATTACCCATCCTTCCAACAAAATATTTAACTATGAAGATTATCTCATGGAACGCTAGAGGGATAAGCAGTCAGGCCAAACAGAGGGTTCTGAAACGGAAGATGGAAAAGTATAACCCGGACATGTTGTTTCTTCAAGAAACCAAATGCAACAGTGCTCTCATAGACAAGCTACGAGGGAAGTTAGGTAGGAATCTTGAAGTTTTGGAGATTGGAAGTAAAGGGCGCGAAGGGGGTTTAGCGACCTTCTGGGATACAAGAAGATATCAACTCATCACAGCTGAAGCTAGCAAAAATTACCTGGCACTGGAGGTGCAGCCTACAGGTAATTCATCATCTTTTCTATGCATCAATGTCTATAGTCCCCAAAAGCTAGAAGATAAAATTAGTTTTCTAGATTCGCTAACCAAATTCATAGATAGACACCATAATGCAAAACTTATTTTGGGGGGAGACTTCAATATGATAACCTCCCTCCTGGAGAAAAAAGGAGGCCTAAGGAAACTACACAGGGATGGAGAGGCCTTCATAAGTTTCATAGACAATGCAAAACTGGTTGATGTTTATCCCAAGAGTGGCAAGTATACTTGGAACAATAGAAGGGGGGGAGAAAGGCTCATATCTTCTAGACTGGATCGGTTTTTAATCTCAGAAAGCCTGCTCTTAGAAGGGACGGCTGTGGAATCAAATATCCTCCCTAGTGGAGGATCAGACCACTGGCCGATATCACTAGCAGTTGAGATACAGGGCACTCCCAGAAACAAACCCTTCAGGTTTGAAAAGTTCTGGATAGAACACCCTACCTTCCTTGAGATGGTAGAGAAGTGGTGGTCAGAGCCCTTAGGGGAGGAAGGCTCCAAAATGTATATTCTTCAACAGAAATTAAAAAACATCAAAATGAAACTGAAAGATTGGAACAAAAAAGTCTTCGGAAATATCTTCCAGGAGAAGGCCATCATCGAAAACAAGCTGGAACAGATCCAAAAGGAAGGCATGGCAGGACGCAGAGAGGAGGAAACCAGCAAGCTAGAAGACGAGCTTACACAACAATGGCACAACAGATGCAAGCAGGAAGAAACATTATGGAAGCAGAAATCTAGAATCCTTTGGTTGAAAGAAGGGGAGCAAAACACAAAGTTCTTCCACAGATCAGCTATGGACTACAGAAGCGCCAACAAAATACTGGAGCTAAAAAACGATGAGGGAGGTATTATCAGAAATCATAATGAAATTTCAGCCTCCCTCACAAATCACTTCAGCCTCATAGCGCAAGAGCCAGGGATTAATAGGGAGGAAGCCATCAAAGAAATCACCGATGTAATACCTAGAATAATTACAGAAGAGCAGAACTGGTCCCTTAGAAGAACAATCACAATGGAAGAAGTTGAGGAGGCAGTTAGAAGTATGCCCAATGATAAAGCTCCGGGTCCAGATGGTTTTACCATCAACTTCTACAAAGCCTGCTGGAACATCGTCAAGCAAGACATTTGGGAGATCGTGGAAGACTCAAGACGATCCAAAACCATCCTTAAATCCTTAAACTCTACCTTCATCGCTCTTGTACCCAAAGTGGAGGCAGCCAACACTCCGGAAAAATTCCGACCCATTGCACTATGTAATGTCATCTATAAAATAATTTCAAAGGTCATAGCAAACAGACTGAAGGCTATCCTACCCGGCATCATATCGCAAGAACAGTCTGGCTATGTGGAGGGAAGGCAAATAATGGACAATATCCTGCTCGCCCAGGAGATGATTCACTCTCTCCACTCTCGAAAAGAAGTAGGTATGCTCATGCAGTTAGATCTTTCCAAAGCTTACGACAAGGTAAGCTGGTCTTATTTGGAAGCAGTGTTAGCAGCTTTTGGATTTAGTAGCCAGTGGATTAAGTGGATTCTAGCCCTCATCAAATCGCCTAGATACTCCATCCTGGTGAATGGGGTTCCTTCAGCTCCCTTCCACCCCACCAGAGGCATCAGACAGGGAGATCCCCTGTCCCCCTTTCTGTTTGTCATTCTCATGGAAGGCCTAAGCAGATTAATAGCAAGGAAAAAAGAAGAAGGCCAAATTAGAGGTCTACAACCTATTAGAGCCTGTCCAGCCACAACTCATCAACAGTTTGTGGACGACACCATGTTACATGGCGCCCCCACAGTCAAAGAGGCCTTAGCCTACAGAAATATCCTCAATTTGTTCAGCCAAGCCTCGGGCATGGAGATTAACTTCCCCAAATCCACTATGTTCTTCTTCAACACGCATCCATCCATCCAATCTCATCTCTCCCATCTCCTGGGGTTTAAAATTGGCTCTTTACCATCTAGATACCTTGGTGCCCCCCTAACTCTAAAACTGTGGCAGAAAGGACATTGGGAGAAGGTACTAGCTAGCATGGAAAGGAAATGTAAACACTGGACCTACCGAGCCTTGAATTTTGCCGGCAGATTAATTCTAACAAAAGTGGTTTTGCAGGCTATTCCTCAATATATGCTCTCTATTCTTCCGGCACCGAAAGGGGTTTTAAACCAAATACGAGCCATCCAACATTCCTTTCTGTGGAGTGGAAGCAGCGAGAAGAAAAAATGGTCTCTTGTTGCCTGGCAGAAGCTATGTAAACCTAAGAACAGGGGGGGTCTGAATTTAGTTGATCCCTCAACAGTAAACAACATCTGCGGAGCTAAGATTTGGTGGAAATGGATCTCAGAAACGAGCCTTCCCTGGGCAACTCACTGGAAGGAGAAGTACATGCCAAACAGCAACAATCTAGACCTAATAAGGATGCAGGATACCCACAACGGTTCACCAATATGGAATCATGCTCAAGCCAACAGAAGCATTGTCCAGGACTATAGCTTCTGGGAGATAAGAAATGGCAATCAAGCTCTCTTCTGGGAAGATGCCTGGCAGCAGTCTCCCAAACTGGATTCCCCTCAACTCCTTCCCCTGAAACATATTCAGCAAAATGCGGGCAGATTCACAGTAAGTCAGTATTGGTCTCCCAACAGTGAAGACCAGGATTGGAGGGAGTGGATGGTTTTCGATCCAACCCACAATGAACATATTCAGGAAACCATTCAAGATCTGAATCAACGAATCTTAAAAAGGAAAATTCGAATCGCAGCCGAAAATGACAAGCTCAGATGGGGTCCAAAAGGCAACGGGAACTTCTCCCTGAAAGAGGCTAGGAGCATCATAGAGGGGGAAGAACAACCGAACATAATGCCCTGGGCCACCAAAGTTTGGGATAGTCTTCAATGGCCGAAGATAAGAACTTTTCTCTGGCTACTGATGCAGAAGAGGACTCTTACTTGGGAAAACCCAATGAAAAAAGGGTTCAGGGGACCCTCTAGATGTCCTATGTGCACAAAGGAGGAGGAAACAATGAATCATCTTCTTAACTCCTGTGATTGGGCCTCCTAGCTCTGGAACTGGATGGAAAACATTCTTGGAGCTTCGGACCGGAACAGAGACTCTATACAGGAAACTATTACCAACTGGAGAAGTAAATTTTCAAGAGTGAATAGAGTGGACGGTATCTGGAAATCCGCCCCCGGCTTTATTGTTTGGACCATATGGAAAGAACGAAACCGGAGAATTTTCAGGGAAGAAATTCGAAGCCTAGAATTAGCACAGGAATCTATAACAATCAATATTAAACAGCTCATACAGGCAAAATGTAAGGTAGAAGCAGATGAAAAACCTACGATTCAGGACTTACAAATCTTAAAGGCGTTTCAATTGGAAGCATCCAGTAATCAACCAACAGGGGGAAATTCTCCACAACCTTCATCGCAAATTTTAAACTGGCAGTGCCCTCCTGAGGGTGGCCTGAAATTGAACTTTGATGGAGCTTCGCGGGGCAACCCAGGTATAGCAGGCATTGGTGGTGCCATTCGCAATCAGGCTGGGGAAATCATCCATATTTTCTGTAGAGCTCTGGGTGAAAGTACTAATAATGAAGCAGAGTTCGCAGCGCTTGAGCAGGGCTTAAAAATTCTAAGAAATCTCCGGCGAGGAAATATAATAGTCGAGGGGGATTCACTCCTGGCCATCATGGCGGCTAAACGCCTACAAGCAGGAACGAGCATCAGCGAGGCTACTAGGCATTGGAGGTTAGCCAAAGCGACGGAAAGTATAGCAGAACTCATTACGGAGCTGAGAGGCTTAACCTTCCAGACAGTGAGGAGAAAGGCTAATGGTCTGGCTAATCATCTGGCAAACTTTGGAGCTGACAACCAGAACATCATCATGAACAGGTGTTGGCATGAGATCGATAGCCCAATCATTAAAGTTACATGCGAACAGCTGGCGGCAAAAGACTTAATCCAGGCCACCCAACCTTAATAGGGGATGGCACTCGGCCTCGGTATCGGAATTATAAGGATACCGGTGGTGGTTATAAGCCCAAACCATTCAACGGGATGATAGGACATTTGGAACGGTGGAGCTCCTGGCGGCGGCAGGTTTCTCAGAAAGGCGATCATTACAATTCGAGAAACGGGATGCACAACCTCAGCAACAGCACAATCAATACGCATGGAGAGGATCCGTATTGTAAGTTTTCAATGCCATTAATGGCAATTCTGTGTGAGAAGAGGTGGAACAAGGCACCGCGGATCAGAATCGAGCATGCCAGCATACGGGGCATCTCAAACTTTACCTTCCACCACCCCATCCGATGGAAAGTACCAAACACTTGGCGTAAGGCTCGTCATACTGGAAGCAGCCTTCTGCACTCCTATTCGACCTGCGTCAGCCTCGCTTGTGCGATCCTCAATCACACTTATCACCAAAGTACTACCACCTTCAAAGGCAGTAACTCCATCCTCATGAGGATGCACAAAGGAATTTGCTATAAAGCAGCGGGCAACTGCCCTGTTTTCCTCACAGTTCTTCGAGTTTGTATTGAGATTGATTCTGTAAACGGAATTGGCTTGAGTCGGGAAAGACACGAAGCGTTGGTGATGGATGCGGGAGGAAGTCGCTGCGCAGCAGCAAACCGGGACCTCCAGGAAGCCAAGGGAGGCTATGAAACTCGGACTGTAACAAGAATTAAATGCAAGATTGCTGAACTCGAAGCTCAAGCCAAGCAGGAGGAGGAAGGAAGAACGGAGGAGGATATTGCAGAGGAGGTCGACTGGTTGAAAGACCCGGGAACCCCCTCGAAAAGGGCAACTCAATTTGTCAGGACCAAGGCGGAAAGCTGGCGCACCAAGACCCTTATAGCCAAGGCTCTGGATTCAATTGAAAAGGAGAAGCAACACATTGTCACAGAGGTGAATCTTACAGAGGCACAAATGGCTAAAATCATTGATTACAATAGCGTGCTGGACAGCAAAATCTCCACTGTGCATGAGGCGGTCAAAACTCTCAATCGGATGCTAACGCTGCTCATCAGGTTACTGAGAGACTCTATTAACACGGCTCCTGCTGCACAGCCGGCCACCACTGCTGCGGACCAGCCCGAATCCCTTGAAGCAATGCAGGCGAAGGTAGATCGCCATGTGCGGGAGATAGGACTGGACACCATCGGCCAGATGGGAAAATACATCTAAGGAGACACCTGTGCAGTTCTCCTCTGACCTCTTTCTGTCTCGGCTTTATATGTCTGTGTTGTTGTTTCATACTTCTGTCTCGGCATAAGCTTGTCTGTGTTGTTGTTTCTACTGTATTGTGTCGGCAGTATCAGTGATAAAGTTTTGTTTTGCTCTGTTTCGAGCCACCCTGCGCGGTGGGCTTATTTTTGGTCCTTTTGTGTCACAACTTCTAAGCAGGTGATTAGCTTTCGTTTATTGTACATCCCTGCTTGATCTGCTTCGGCAGATTTTTTGTATTATACTCTGTTCTATAATATAATCTTCTAACTTACACAAAAAAAAAACAAGATTTGTCTACATGATCCTATGACCAAGTCGCAAAAAAGTTAAGAATGTAAATTTATCTTAAAGTGTAGAAATCTTGACAAATTGTCCTAATTCAATTTAGGGATATTTTATAAAAGTATTCAAATTTCCAATGATTTTGTATAGTATTTATAAAATCTTGGTCATTTTTAAGGTACAATCATTTTATATTATAAAATTGAGGTCAATAATTTTTAGAGAAAATGGTAAAATCATTTTATATTATAAAATTGAGGCCAATAATTTTTAGAGAAAATGGAAATTAGTGAATTGCTTTTTACAAAAAGCATGGAAACTAGCCCACTTGGGAATATGAGCCCCTACATTTTTCTTGACACCAAGATTTGTGCAAAGTTTTGTTTGAGCTTGGATACTGTTATAGACATTTTTGTGCCTAATAGCATGAAGCATGAAATGTCAATAATCTAAGGGATCCAAAGTCCCTAAACATGTTGTTCCTACCCCTAGAGGAACAAGGTCAGCAAACCACATCACTGAATATCAGTTCTCCACCTGAAAACACTCAAAAACAAGCTAATTCTGGATCATGTCAACTGCTCCACTGAGCATCTGCGCTGAATGTCAACTGCTCCACTGTGTACCTGCGCTGAATGTCAACTGCAAAGAAGGCTACCTGCGCTGGGCGAGTTTGGCCAAGTGGCACAGTCATTCCTCAAGGTGTCAATGCCCAGGAAGCTTCCAAAATGACACTTGGATCAGAGAATTCGCCTAGTGATGAGTAAGAGGGTCTAGATCTCCAAGTGGAAGCAAGAACCTCCAAGTGGACTCAAGAACTGAAGAATAACTGAAGTGGGAGAGGACACTAGTCAGCTCCATGCCAAGCTCAAGCTGACTCATCCTTTCTCCAAAACTCCTATATATAGAGCTCTCTCATGAGGTCTAAGGAGGCTGGAATCTTGTGAATGCAAGGAAGTGCTGTTGGTTTGAGTATAGAACTATTGGGTGATTTGCTTGAAGGAGGTGAAGAGGAGATTTCTTTCTGCTGGGAGGTGGTGCTGGATTGGGCCTTTTATGGTTGTATTACTTCCTGAACTTTACTTCTTCCATTAATAAAGCATTTTAGGTTCTTCTATATGCATGTGTCTCAATGGTGTATTGTTATGCTTGTATATTTGATTTATTCTAATCCTTGAATCAGTTATGAATGTATGCTTCTTGTAGTTTCCCTCTCTTGCCATTTTGCAGGATCTTGGTGTAGCTGGGCCAGTGAAAGAGCAAGGAGCTGGGAGCAAGCAGCAAAGAGAGAAGATTGGATCAATCATTAGCGGAAGACATCGGTTAGTGGATCTCTTCCTCCTCTCTCTTACATCTCATAAAGAAGTAATCTTGAATAGCTTTGCTTTGATTGTTGCTGAGGTACTATCACCCTTAGAGTGGGATAGGGTCATTCCGTATTGGATACTTTTCCCAACAACAAATTGGCGACTCCACTGGGGATCGTATCTTGTTGGTTGTTTGTGTTTTTGCTATTCATTTCATAAACACAGGGACACCGAATCGAACTGCATTTGGAGCTTTCAAATGCAAAGTAGAGGGCAGCTACTCTAGCTCAGTTTCTGGGCATGTTTATGATTTGAAAAGCTGATCCACAAGGACTCTAAATAGCTCTTAGTGATAGCTTTTCATCCTCCTTTTCATCCCTTAGTGTGTACTTGACTGATAGCTTCTGATTTGGCCAAAAACTGTGAATTTTTGAGCAATCTGTGACCCGGAAACTGAGAAAAACGAAAGTTTGAATCTTCATTGCAGACACTGTGAAGGCAGTCTGCATTTCAGCGCAGTTCCCGAAGGGGCTACCTGTGCTGAAGGTCAAACTGCCAGTGTACTACCTGCGCTGAACCAGTTTTGCCTAGTGCTACTGGGGTTCCCTCCTGTTTATTGCCCTATTTTCACCCTTGTTTTTGCAGCCTGTTACCAGTCAATGTACCTATCTGAAACCAACTTTCCTTGCCACTATTCCACCTCGGTTGTATAAAGAAACTGTGTTTGTTCTTTGTGTATTTCTTATATCATTTACAGTTTCCCATAACGAAAGTGAACTAGTCTTGCTGTGGCCTCTTAGATCTAGACCTGTGATAAGTGTCGTTTTGATCTTAAGAGTTAGTTTGTTTGCTGTTCATAGCTGATTGAGCTTTTGCTTTCGTCATATGGTTTGAATTTATATATTTCTAGTGTCAAAACAAGTAAATCTTAAGGTGTCTTTTGATTTTGGACAAGCTTGTTTGCTTTCACTTGAAATTGAATTCAAAATTATACAACAGCTTTCTTTTTGTATTACACCAACATTAAGAAAGAGAAAAGAAATACTTGCATTGTGCATGTGCATTATGACAGTTTGCATGTCGATTTAGGAAAAAGTGCATTAGTGTGTGCTCTATGATCTGTGTGAAAAGATGATGTCTTTCTTTTCCCTCAGTAGTTAAGATTTTCAAAGTTGAAAGATTGAAAAGCTTGCTTATCATCTTAGACTGCATTTAGGAGTTGTACCATACATCTCGTGGTGATCCATAAAGGCAAACTGCTAAACAAGATCAACCTTAAAATAAATTGAATTTACATAACAACGCTTTGAAACATAACGCAAACACATAGAGGTCTAAGCTAGAGACGTGTTCCGGCGTCGTTAAACGTGATATCTTAGCGTTGAGTGGTTGGGTGATTCCTCCACGGTGAAGCGATAAGTATCAATACGGACTTGTGCTCCCACGTACCGTCGCGTATATATTGGGAGACCCCTATAGGAACAAAGCCTTTATCCATAGGAAACCATGTCGGCCGCCCTACTGATCGCAATGCAGTGAACACAGCATTCACGAAGATCGACCACTCGTACCGTAAAACGTATTCTGTGGTTTTGCGAAAAGTTTGGCACACCCTCTGCCTAGAACTCCAGAGTGGTTTCTTTTGGCCTTTTTCAAACTCTATAACTGAAAAAGTCCATCCGAGCATTTGTCACTTCGGGCTCGTTAAAACATCGAAGGAGACTAGAGTCATCTTTAGCTTTTTCTCGACTCTTAAAAAGTGAAAAAGCAAGTTGTGTCTAAAGCGTCGTTATAAAATTTATTTTAAAGGGAACATAATCACCTCCTATTCCCGCATTGATCTGTAGGTTGAGAACATGGAACGCCCCAACCAAGGAATTCCACATGATGGAAATCCTAGTCCTTTCTCCTCTCGGGGAGAAGTTGGTGCGCCCCACATGGCCACATTGTCGCTTCCAGGACTGACAATTGGCCTGCCAATTTGGCTATTCTCAACCAATGTAGTTCAGAACACCATGGTTCCTGAACAGTCGAGTCAACAGTTAGATCAGTCTAGAGCTGCCCACCAGCCTTCTACTTCATATAACTCTTCCTCCGATCCTTCATCTTCGAAAGGTAGAGCCGGCAAAAGCCAAGCTCCCATCGAGAAGAAGGAGAAGAAGAAGAAAGAGAAGAAGAAGAAGGAGCCTAAGGCGACTGGGGGCAAGCAAAAGACATCTGACAAAAATCCACACACAGCACAGACCGGGCCTAAATCGCCATGTGTCATATGTAGAGGAGACCACTTCCATAGAGATTGTCCCTGTATTCCCCGGATACTAAGGGACTGGTCCCCTCGTTTGCACAATTCGGGAGCATCAACCTCTGATAGCCATGTTGAATGCTTACCGTCAACCAGCGAAAGTGAAGGTTCAAGACAAAGAGGGGGAGCAAGATCCCCCTGCAGACTGTGTGAAGGCGATCACGCCATCCACCGTTGTCCCTTCTTAGACGAAGCGAAGAGAGTTTTGGAAGATCGCCCGGTTTCACCGTTGAGACTTCCTCCTGGATACAAAAAACTCGTGCCAAGTCCTTCGTTGGTTGAAAATACAGCTGGCCCACTCAAGTGGTCAGCTGAAGCGTCAGTCATTGAAAATGAACCTACTGAATCCAGACCAGACGAAAGTCTAAAGGTCGAAACGGCAGTTGACCTGGTTCTCCCTTCAGAGGTTTCATCCTCAAATGACACCGTCACTGAAGATTCATCTTCAAATGACACCCTCACTGAAGAGAATAAGGATGACACCATCCAGATTCTTTTCATCAACACAGACTCTGATGAGCATCAGGGCAATGCGCCCATTCCTTTATCGCATGAAGGAACATCGTCAGGGTCATATCCGGCCGTGTATTCGGTCCCACCACCAAGCAACCTGGTTGTATCCTTTGATTGGAACCAACTAGGCAGACCCCGGTTGCCAGCCAGTATACCATTCAGAATCATAGTCCAAATTTATAGAATGGTAATGGCTGGAACTATCATTGATGAAGGGGCATCTGTGAGTATCCTTTCCTCTATTGCTTGGAAAGCACTGGGTTCCCCGGCGCTTTTGCCTGAGATAAGAAATCTCTCGGGTTTTGATAAAGGAACCAGTCGACCATTAGGGATCCTCCCCAATGTGCCTGTTACATTGAAAGGGAAGACCGTTCAAATGAATGTGATGGTCGTTCAAGGACCCTTGGATTATAACCTACTCCTTGGACGAGACTATATATATTGCATGGGAGCTATAGTCTCCTCACTCTTTAGAGTAATGTGTTTTCCACACGAAGGAAGAATGGTCAAGCTCGTAGACCAACTTTCATTTCCGGGATCACGCATCGCAAATAGTCAAATACCAACCCTGAATGGTCTATTCAATCAAGAAATGTCTCCAACCCCAATCCTCTTTCCCGATGAGTGCGAGTGATTCGGAAAGATGGGACTGGAACCCAGGGGGCATGCATCCTGGTCTGCTTCGGGCAGAGGAAACCTTGGGTATAAGGTAGAATTTCCGCGAAAGAATATGACTAGTCCGTACCCCGTCCGTGGATGGAAGAGGGGTTGTTCTAGAATAGGATTCTTTTGTCAAGGTTACTTGTTTGACAAAGGTCATTCACCATTGTCTACTTCGGTAGACAGTGCCGAGGAAATGTTTTCGTTTGATGGTGTTAACAAAACAATCTTTGGGTAACCAGAAAGAGGCAAGCCTCCCTCAATAACACATATGTTTTGTCTTTGAGTAGTGTTCTTCTCTTGTCGCAAGTAGCTGATCTCTTGTCGCAAGTAGCCATTCTCTTGCGATCTTGCAAAAGATCTGTTAAAAGTTGGGCTGACGGGAAGACAAGTACCGCATAAGACCCGTTAAAAATAACGAGAAGACAAGTATCGTTAGCATTAGACTAGCAAGACGACAAGTAGCTGTGAACACCCAAAGAAAAGCAGAGGTGGGGGAGAGGAGGGGCAGCCTTGAAATTGTATTTTATACCTGGGGGCATGCAAACCTTTTGGAGTGCAAGCTAAGAGCGGTTATTTATCTGCTTTTGGGATTAGCCGTTTCCGAACTTGCATAAAGAAAGGATGAGAGGGAGCATAGCTTATGTAAGGCGCGAGCTCTATAAAAAATGGAGTCTTACAGGAGACATTTCTTATCTTATGACTGGTATATCGAGCAGTTTTACCGTGGAATTTATGCTCGTTAAAAAATAGAAAAGCGAGATCCGAGCAGTTTTAGCACATAGTTCATGCTCGTTAAAAAATAAACATAAGATTGAGCAAGAGTTTCCTCCAGAGTTTAAGCTCATTAAAAAATGAACCTATTCCGGTGAATAACCATTGTGATCGTAAATTTATTAGCCATAAAAAGCCTTGGTCGTGTTTGCACCTGCCACCTCTTCCATTTGGCTGATCGTTCACCCCCATATGATTGTTTACCCATTTTGAGGAACAGCTGCGAAGAGTGATTTCACCTAGCCATCCTTGTGACACTGCCGTGATTGGAAAATTCCAACCTGTACCTGGAATCTGCTGCTATCCCTGTTTATCACTCGTTCCTCAAAAGATGAGTCTTCTTTGAGCTCTTTTCATCTGACTCGTAAAATATGAAAAGTTTGCCGAGTTTTGGCCTTCCAGCTCGTTAAAGTGACCGGAAGAGCTATCCCTCCTCTAGATTTTAATCTTTTTGAACCTGAGGGATTATTACACAAAAAGGTCGAGCGCTTGTTTTATTCGGCTCGTTAAAATTATCGAAAACTCATCCCTTCTGTATTGTTTTATACTTTTTCGGACTTAAGGGATTAGATGACGAAAAAGGAATTTTGGAGTTAACTTTATGTACCTTTTCAGACTCTCTAAAAATGAAAAGGACCGAGTTTTCCTTGTCGTTAGACTCGTTAAAATGATTAAATAGCGACAAACTTGTCTTTAGACGAGAACGAGTTTCCCTATCGCTAGGCTCGTTAAAACATAGCGATGGGCTTGCCCGAAGGGCAGGTTATAGAACAAGCATATGTTATCCTCCTCAAGCTTGACAAAAATAAAGAGGTACTGGTCAGAAATGACTGGGGAAAAATTGGGAGAACCTCAAAGCTTTAATGGTAGCAAGTCGCTCTTGAACATGACACTTTTCCTCCGTATCACATCGGGTTGGGTTGTTTCATTCACCGGTCTCATCACCATGGTCTTCGCCAAACCATCCACATTTGGGGTAATGCTACCGATCCATCGCATCAGTGTCGTTATATGTGCAAGAGATGTTGTTCAGAAAGAGTCAACCGTGTCCCATCCACTACCATACATTATCCTTCATCCACCCATGATCGCCACCCTGAATCATATGTCACAGATTGTTTTCACCTCCACTAAAATCATTAGCTCCGTTCCGTGTCACTGATGTGGGATTCATTAAGGCCCTCCTTTGACGGATCGCTTCTTGTCGACTTCAGCTCATTATCCAAGAAGTTGATCTAGGAACAACCCCCTCAGTACTTTGAAGCTTGCATGCCTCAATGGCAAGTTTCTCACTTCCGGCGACAGGCATACATCAATGACCTTCGACCAGAAGATTTTGCGTGGTGTTCGACGCCAAGTCCTTTATTCACACCACGTGAATTGTACTGCAGTACCTTGAGGGTCATTATCATTATCGGTGATTCCTCTCGCGCTTGTTAACGGTTTACATCATTGACCGGTAATCAAGTGATGTCTTTCCATGTTCGACTTCAGCGCAATTCTCACATGGATCGACTTGTACTTAGAGTGAAGATCGAACGAGTTTGAAGACCCCGGATCTAGTTTCATCCATCCGGACTGCGATATATATTCAGGAAACATAAAGACATTTGACGTGTACATCATTGCAGCAGATGATCATCCTACTCAAAGGATGATAATTTCAGCAGAGAATTATCAGTCTACCATCAGACGATCGTCTGTTCTATGTACCAAAATGAATTTATAAAGCTGAGCATGGGAATGCCCGCCTCAGCTAGATCATGAAAGCAGAATGAAAAATAATGTATTGTATTGTATTTTTTTACAGGTCACCTCTCAGCGATTGAATGAACTTCGGATCCTCCTGATAAATCATTTCACCCGATAAACGACCTCATACTTTAGGGGGCAACTGTTATAGACATTTTTGTGCCTAACAGCATGAAGCATGAAATGTCAATAATCTAAGGGATCCAAAGTCCCTAAACATGTTGTTCCTACCCCTAGAGGAACAAGGTCAGCAAACCACAGCACTGAATATCAGTTCTCCACCTGAAAACACTCAAAAACAAGCTAATTCTGGATCATGTCAACTGCTCTACTGAGCATCTGCGCTGAATGTCAACTGCTCCACTGTGTACCTGCACTGAATGTCAACTGCAAAGAAGGCTACCTGCGCTGGGCGAGTTTGGCCAAGTGGCACAGTCATTCCTCAAGGTGTCAATGCCCAGGAAGCTTCCAAAATGACACTTGGATCAGAGAATTCGCCTAGTGATGAGTAAGAGGGTCTAGATCTCCAAGTGGAAGCAAGAACCTCCAAGTGGACTCAAGAACTGAAGAATAACTGAAGTGGGAGAGGACACTAGTCAGCTCCATGCCAAGCTCAAGCTGACTCATCCTTTCTCCAAAACTCCTATATATAGAGCCCTCTCATGAGGTCTAAGGAGGCTGGAATCTTGTGAATGCAAGGAAGTGCTGTTGGTTTGAATATAGAACTATTGGGTGATTTGCTTGAAGGAGGTGAAGAGGAGATTTCTTTCTGCTGGGAGGTGGTGCTGGATTGGGCCTTTTATGGTTGTATAACTTCCTGAACTTTACTTCTTCCATTAATAAAGCATTTGAGGTTCTTCTATATGCATGTGTCTCAATGGTGTATTGTTATGCTTGTATATTTGATTTATTCTAATCCTTGAATCAGTTATGAATGTATGCTTCTTGTAGTTTCCCTCTCTTGCCATTTTGCAGGATCTTGGTGTAGCTGGGCCAGTGAAAGAGCAAGGAGCTGGGAGCAAGCAGCAAAGAGAGAAGATTGGATCAATCATTAGCGGAAGACATCGGTTAGTGGATCTCTTCCTCCTCTCTCTTACATCTCATAAAGAAGTAATCTTGAATAGCTTTGCTTTGATTGTTGCTGAGGTACTATCACCCTTAGAGTGGGATAGGGTCATTCCGTATTGGATACTTTTCCCAACAACAGATACTCAGCATAGTTCCCCCAAAGGTGACTCCTTCCTCAACTCCTCCCCATAAAATTTGAACCCATAACTTGGACCCACACAAACCAACAAACAAGCTTACAACTCAAACACCCCCCAACTCATGGGTAACACCAACTCCCTCTCTCTCTCTCTAGACCCACACAAACCAACAAACAAGCTTACAACTCAAACACCCCCCAACTCATGGGTAACACTAACTCTCTCTCTCTCTCTCTCTCCCTCTCTCTCTCTATATATATAGCTTGAGTGGACCTAATGGTTAAGAGCATGTGTTTCCTCCTAAGAGGTCAGGAGTTTAAAACCAAAGGGGGTAGAGTAAGTATGCCTTTGTAGACTTAGTAGTCAAATCGATGTGCCTCATACACCAATTTGGTGTCTAGCTTAGCGGTGACCTTAAAATTGGATATATATATATATATATATATATATATATATATATATCCATGAGGTATTTGTTCATATGGAGTCTTTAGACTCCATAAAGTAATTTATTCAAATTCTATGAGAAAAAATAAGATAAAAGACACTTCTGAAATAAAAATGGTCCTGCATCCAATTAATAAGTAAATTAATCGAACTCAAATATTTATAAATATATTAAAATTAAATATGAATATTCTAATAATTTATACACTTTAATCAAAGATATATCTAAATTATAAATTAATAAAGTTTATTAATATTAAAGTTTAAAATTATGATCTAAGTATGATTAATGATATATCAAAAGTATAAGATAATAGGTTTTTATTAAGTTTTATGTTTAAGGTCGATTGTGTTTTGAATACATGATGATCAGGTGCATGTTAAGACATTCTTATATTTTAAGTCACTGGTTCAATTCCTTGCCTTATTTGGGTGTTATTCTTAAACATGATTGGGTATTATTCTTAAACATGACCATGATGTAACCTCACTAATGAAATTACCAAAAAAACCTTTATATTTAAGGTTTTAATTTTTGTATGAAAGCATGGTTAAGAAAGAGATTTCACACTATATTGGTTTTGTATTTTATTCCAATTTCATGGAGATAAAATCATTAAGATGGTTTTTATGCTCTTATGTATTACTGAAATAGGGTATGTTTCACATGTCCCATGCAGAGTGACTTTATTTATGGAAAAGATATGGAAAAATGCATTGTTTTACCTGGTTGTAATTAATGTTATAATCATTGTTTATCTAAGGTTTAAATGTTATAATGATCGTTTATATAAGGTTTAGGTAGAGATTGGAATTTTTGTATTTTTGTGGTTTAAGTTTTATTTTATTATTATTATTAAATTTTGAGAAAGACAAAAAAAAAATAGAAAGTTAAAAAAAATAAAAATTAATATTTTTATTTTTTATGATAAGGTGCTTGAATAAAGTTAATGGTTGGAAAAGTGGTAATGGGGTTTGTAGGATGGTGATTACTAATAATGTGTATGTATTCTTAAAAACATGCACACATTCATAATTTTGTATTATTGGTGCTCCCAAACCACCACACATGCTTAGTAGCTTGGATTTTTAAATAATGCACACATGTCCTTAAAAGTGTGCACCCATCTCTAAAATTACTTGCACATTCAAAGTGTATGTACATTTTAAGTAATATTCATGAAACATTTTCAAGCATACCAATGGTTTTGAGTAGTGTGTGCATGCTTTTATGACTAGTCTGTGTGTAATGTATACTCTTCACTATGGGCATATTAATGACATTAGAGGATTTGAGCATTAATTCTAAGTACTATGGTGCTTAACATGGTAAGATAATGAAACTTGGGCCTTAGTCCATAAAGGTTGCTTTGTAGTATCAAGGTCCTTTGACCAATGCCTTGAACCACCACACTTGACATATTGAGGAAGTCATTGTCTCCCAAGTAGGGACACTTGCATCATCAGGATAATTTGTACACTAGTTATAACTCTCGAGGCCCTTGACATGGTCATGGGAGGAAATGCAGTGATTAGACCCTAAATTAATATTTTTTAAATTCTTGGGTATGAAAAACACCTTAAATTTCTGCACAAGACCTCTCATGCTAATCCCTTCCTTTAACTAAGGATATGGGTTCCCTAAGGGGATTTTTGATGCTAGGCACATGATTTCTTAGGCCCTATATATCCTTGAGTGAGGAAACCTAAGAATTATACTATAAAGGAAGGCTCTAAGAATCAAGGTAAAATAATGACACCTTCATTCATTACACATGAGCTCTCAAGCATATCCTTACTATTTGAATGGGAATATTAATGATATTAGGAAGTTTTAAGTACTAGGTATGGGCCTCAACATCATAACTATGGTGGAGGGATCGAGGGTGGGGTTTAACCCAAGTTTTGATGAAGACTATATGAATTAAGATACAAGAGAAACACGTGACCTCCAAGAGGGATATTTGGTCTCTAATTGGAGTTATGTGCACCATTAAATTTTCCAAGCACAAGTTATGGATCAAGGATTCCTCGAAATGGGCCATATTGGCACCATGAGAGCTTTTTAAGAGGTGGGTATCCATTTGAAGAATTTGACCAAGTTCAAGTGATGTCACTTGTTCTATAGCCTAAAAATTAGTAACTTTTAGGGATCAAGAGCCATCGTTGTGTTCTTGAACCACAATGTATGATCTCTTTATGAAATATTTGTCCTTTGAATTTCAATATGGACATGGCTAGAAGGTTTTAAGCACTACCATAGGTCATGGGAAAAAAACATGGTCAAGAGAGGAAAATCAAGCCTTAGGAACAAAACTAAGATTCAAGGCATCAAACTCTAAGAACATTATCTTGAACTACCACATGTAATTTCTTGAGTGTACCATCTCCCTTTTAATTTGGATATGGGCATCATTAGACGTTTTGATATGTAAGTTATGAATCGCATTCCCTTGACCATGAGTAGGGGAGTAATCTCATACCTTAAGCCCTAAAGGTAGCTTCTAAGCTTTAAGAGACATGAATGAGGACTTTTAACCACTACACATGAA
Organism: Pinus tabuliformis; assembly: GCA_031772625.1. Lineage (NCBI taxonomy): Eukaryota > Viridiplantae > Streptophyta > Pinopsida > Pinales > Pinaceae > Pinus > Pinus tabuliformis. The sequence goes on from CM062819.1 coordinate 697,936,883, forward strand.
TATTTTATTAGATCTTTGGCTTTTAAGTGGGGTTATAGAATCAATTGGAAGGTTTTTTTCACTAGATTTGGGTTACATTACCTTGAACATGGTTGGTTGAGGAAACCCTAGCCTTAAGGCCTAAAAAAACATTGTATGAAATTGAGGCCAATAATGTCACCTAAAACATGGGTCTTAGGGCCTTGTCCATGGTCAAGGGGGGAACATGAAGCTTAGGCTATAATGGAAGATTTTAGCCATAAAATGACAAGTGGGATGCCTTGAACAACTCCACATGGCCTCTTGATGGTATCCTTGGGCTATGAGGATGTTGATACTAGTAGGTGGTTTTGAATAGTGGGTAGGAAAATTGTCATCCATTAGGTTTTAACAAAATATTAAGGCATCTAGAGCATGACCTTCTTTATATGCCTTAAAACCTTGATGAATCTAGAGCATCCCTGACCATATTTAGGGGAGGAAACTCATGCCTCAAGTCCTAAAGGTGGATTATAAGAATGAAGGGACATGAGTTAGGACTTAGAACACCACATAAGAACTTTCTGAAAAATACTTGGACTTTAAGAGAGGATGGAGGATCTATTAGTAGTATTTTAGCACCAGGTTAGGATCATAATGCCTTTAACATGATTTTGGGAGGAAACACTAGCCGTAGGCCTTTAAAAAATATTTTATGCATTTGGGGACAATCATGTCTACTCAAACACTAATATCATGACTCTAGACATGGTCAAGGGAGGAAACATGAATCATAGGTCTTAAAGGAAGTTTCTATCCATCCAGGACCAAGAAGGGTGCCTTAAATAACATTGCATGGCTCATTGGGATGCCCTTCACTTATGATTGTGGATGTTAGTGCCACTAGATAGTTTTGAGTAGTAAGTATGTGTCATAGACCCCTATAAATGATTTAGGGAGGAAGGACATGCATTAGGTTCTAAAGAAAGATTTGTAACATCCAAGGTATCCTTAACCATGGTTGGGGGATGAAACATATACCTTAAGCCTTAAATATATCTTTTAAGGGTATAGATACATGAATAAGGACTTAAACCATATACGAATTTGAACATGATCAGGGGAGGAGACTATAACATTAGGCCCTAAAGAAATATTGTATACATTTGGGGCCAATAATGCCACCCAAAAAACGGGTCTTAGGGCCTTAGAAATGGCCAAAGGAGGAAAAATGAATCTTATGATATACAGAAATATTTTATCCATCTAGGTCTAATAAGGATGCCCCAAATAAAGACATATGACCTCTTGATGGTGTACTTAGCCTATTATTTAAAATGGCTATGCCACTAAGTGGTTTTGAGTAGTAGTTATATGCCCTAGGGCCATTGAAATAGCTTAGGGAAGAAGGTCATGTCTTAGGTAATAAATAAATATTTGAGGGTTTAGATAGCATTGACCATGGTTTAGGGAGGAAAAATTGGACTTTGAGCCCTAAAGGTTTCTTCTAAGGCTAAAGGGACATGAATGGGAACTTGACCCACCACATAAGACCTTTTGTAATGGAAGATTTTATTCATCCAAGGCCCAGAAGTATGCCTCAAAAAGCCACAATTGACCTCTTGAAGATATCCTTGGCTTATGATTATGGAAGATGATTCCACTAGGTGGTTTTAAGAAGTATATATGTTTCCTAAGACCCTAGAAATTATTTAGGGAAGAATTCTAGTCCTTAGAACCTAAAGAAAAAATTGAGGTATCTGAAGAAATATATGCTTTAAATTTCTCAAAGATTTATTTAGGACTTAATTCATTGCCTTTGTTGGAGGGATTAGTTGACTAAGTCGACTAGTGTAGTTGAGTCAATATACTAAAGATGTATTGTAAGTTAGTTGACTCATATGTCAAGCCAATCAACCAAGTTAGTTAAGATAAGTTAGTCGAGATAGTTAAACTACTATAATTGCTTGAAAGGATATAAATATGTATATACTTGACTCCATGTAGTTCATTGGTTTTATATTGCGAGATATATCTATAAAAAAAGTGCCTTTGTTGTTTTTATACTACTTTTGTGTCTATTTGTCTCTTTCACTTGATGCATATTACTCTTTAAGCTTAATTTATGTTCCACTCTACTTTTATTGATACATACTTTTCACTAGACTACAACATTGGTTTTTTCGTAGATAGTTTTGGACCCGGGTTTCTACAATATTCTCACATAAATGTTAACTTTGGAAGAGATCCAAGAGTGGTGGGAGAGAAAGATTAATAATTACTTAAGAAATTACTCAAGGAGAAATCAACTATCCATCATTGAAACCCGGGCACATTTCTTCGCTGAAGCGCATGAGAAGTTTATTGAGTGAGTCACAATCGAAATAAATAAATATATTTTCCAAGAACCTAATGCAAAAAATAGCAGTTGATGGTCAGTTATTGCTAAAACTGACCAACAACAGGAGAAAATATTTGCATGAGTGGGTAGACAAAACATTGAACGATTTCTATGAGAAGAAAGCAATAGAAGAACACAGTTTTGTTGAAAAAATTAAAGCAAGATTCTATGATGAATTTCACAAAAGTCTATGTGTTACTATACCTACTTCATAAATTTCTCCTTGATAGAGGAGTTATTCATATAGTTGAATATAAGCCACCCTTGCAAAACCCAATAAAATATGACCATAATAAGTCACAAGTTGATTGGGATAGATTCCTTAACACTTGTTGTAAATATAAAAGAGAAGCATGGGATTAATTCTTGAGTAAATGAAAATGTTCGATGAAATCCCCATTTCTGACCAAGATTAAGTCAAGTCAACAATTGGGGGGGGGCGAGATGTTCATGAGGCATAAATAGAGATAAGAAGAAAGAGAGGTAAGTAAATTGATATTTATAATGGGAGGGAAATGATTAGCTTCAAGAATATGAGAGTATACACTTGATGAGGAAACTCGATGAAGAACTCAATAACGTATGCAACAATATAAACAACTAACCAATATTAAAAAAATAGAAAGGTACAAAAGATAGAAAAAAGAGAAGAGATGAGGGAGGAAAATAGTTTCCAGAAGTCAAGGCATAAAGAAGCTCTAGAGCAGGAGATCGAATATGCATGGGACTCCTCTAAGGTTAGCATAGAGCACCTATAGTGGAGAGGCATAACATCAATGACTTTAAGGAGAAGCGATACTTTAAAAGTAAGCCATAATAGGCATGTAGATAGTATCATGGAAGTTTATGAATCTAGAGCAGTAATTCCACAATCCCTTGAATAAAGTGTAACAAGCCTTGCTATAAGAGAATTCCTCTATAAAAGACTCCCTATTGACTTAGAACCTTCCTTGGTTTGGTACAAAAGAGACAGCCAAGGAAATTTAAAATATTGTCTCTAAGTTCAAATACTAGTAGTTAAAATACTTGGATTAACAACGAGGAAAATGAAGATATAATTTTCCATATAAGAAATATTAGGAACATACCCCCCTTTTGAGACTAATATATGCAGAAGAAAAAGAAGATAGAATTTGAGATGACGAAACATTGCAATCTATAAGAAACCAAATTTCCGATTATATAGATAAATGGTTTCAAACCAACAATAACTTTCTAACTCTTCCAAGCATTGAAATTGAAAATAAAGTGTGTACCTCATGATTCAATCATACGCAAAGTGTCAAGGTAGGAACTTACATAATAGTTGATAACATTCAATTTACTAAACTATTTGATTATACCATCCCAACAAGATGACCCCCAAGTATAATGAAAATAATACATAATCCACCTTAACAAATAGACATGGGATTGAGGCATATCTCCATCTATAAGTGAGAAGAGGATCCCAAAAAGCATTGGTTCATTTATGAAAAGTTTTGGACAACCAATGATATGACAAATGAATATAAGAAAATGGCATAGTTTTCAGCAAATCTTTGGAAAATATCCTTGACATTGTTCATGGAATTTTCATAGAGAACTAGACCAAAAACAATACCTTCTTTAAATCCCAAGATTTAAACCAAATTGTGGCACAAAAGCTCAAATATATTAAACAAAGAACTTAGGAAGCAATAAGAAAGCATGACAAAAGATTTAAGGACTTGCTGAGTCAAATCCCATACGCCATTAACGAAGCTCTCCTGGTCTACAGAAGTTTTGATGTAGGTGACTGGGTATTCCTACGAATACAAACATATAAACAAATGTCCCTCAAGCAAACTAAGAAGGATAATAAATTATCACCAAATTATTATGGTCCATGCAAGGTGTTGCAAAAGATTGGTACTATGGCATACAAATTGGAGCTTCATTAAGCTTCCCGAGTGCACCAACTTTTCCATGTTTCATGTTTAAAGAAGGTTATAGGTGACAAGCTCCCAGTTCAAATTATATTTCCAAAACTTGATGAGGAAGGAAAAATCATATTGGAACCTGAAGCAATCATAGAAACAAGAACTCGACAGCTACGAAATCAATCAATTTCGGAGTATCTCATCAAGTGGAAGAACTTACCCACTGAAGATTCCATAAGGGAGGATGAGAATTTTATACATAAGCATCCAGAACTACTCAAGCGTTGAGAAAAACACTTTTTTGAAGGAGATGGGCATGTTAGGTCCCTATAATACTAGTGATTCCCCCATTACTATTGTCATTGTACCCCTTATTGTTATTATTGTGCCCCTATTGTCCCCATATTGTTATTAGTGTGCCCTTATATTATTGTTGTTATGTCAGCTTTGATTAAATTGTGAACCCTTAGACTCCTATATGTAGAAAGGAGGCTTAGTCATTTTTATCATCCAAGAATTGTTCATTTATGTAATGTAAAGGAGGTTTCCCCCTTGAAGAGGTTGATTTTGAAGTCATTGATCTATATTTTCTATATTTTTGTGAGTTGCTTCATAATATCTTTGGTCACGTGACAATATACCGATGACCCAAAAATCTTGAAGTGACCAACATCTAGCCTCTTACCGGAATAAGCCTCCTCTGGTATCTTCATCTCAAGTATCCAATGTGGGCTACGGTTCTAAACATAAACCACTATGTTGCATGCCTCATCCCACAAGTGAAGTGGTATGCCCTGGTCATGCAACATTTCCCTCGTTTCCCCTGCTATGCTTTTGTTCCTCCTCTCAACCACCCCATTCTCCTAAGGTTTATGGGGTGTCGCGAACTCCCGTTTAATCCCTTCCACTACGTAGAAGTTCTTAAACTCGTTTGGGACATACTCACCACTATTATCACTCTGTAGAGATTTAACCTTCTTGCCCGACTCTTTCTCCACCAATTCTTTAAACTCACAAAACTTTATGAAAGTTTGATCGTTTTCTGCATGAAAAATATCCATCATTTATGAGAATAGCCATCAAAAAATATAACATAATACATGTGTTTCACTCTAGATGTTGTCGAGAATGTTCCACACACATATGAATGGACTCACTCTAGAATAACCTCTGCTCGACTGTCTCTGTCTTGTAAGAAAGACTTGGTGTATTTTCCCAAAGTACACCCCTTGCATGTATCAACTTGCTCAAGTGTACCTTTGGGAAGATGGTAGAGATCTGTTGCAATATATTCAAAGCCCCACGATGCAAGTGGCCCAATCACCTGTGCCACAACTCACCAACGTCTCATCTTTGCACCATTTCTGATTTTGTGCTCAAATAATCACACTTCTATACTTCTAGCTTATAGATATTCTTGACCTAAATCGTTATCTTCTTTACTTGGCCTGATGTGTCGAAGGAACACCTTTCCTTTCAAGAAGATCACATCATAGCCTCTATCCTCAAGCATGGAAATGGATACCAAGTTCTTATCCAACCCGAGTACATACATAAAATTCTTCAAGGTGAGTGGAGCCCCATGCTCTCTCTAAAAAGTAATCATGCCCAATCCAGTAGCAATATAATTCCCATCATCACCCATCTCGATATGCATCTAGAGATCTCTCTCCTCCAGGTGAATGAATAACTCTTCGTCGCCAGTCATGTGAAATGAAGCTCCACTGTCTAATTACCATACACTTTCCATCATTGATGACACCATACATGCAATAAGGTAAAGTCCAATTTGAATTGAGAGGCCAGAGCCTCACCCGCCGCTCCTCCTAAGGACTTCTTCTTGGACTTCTTGAATGGACAATTTGTAGCAAAATGTCCCATCTCATGACAATGAAAGCACTTAACTTTCCTTGTGTCTTTCTTCTTACCACCATGATAAGAATCCGATTTGGAATGGGAAACTTTACCTTTCCCCTTCTTTGCCTTAATTTCTAAGATACAGTTGTCTTCATCATCAATATTTGATGAAGAGCCATCCCTAGTGTTCCTCTTGGTCTCCTCTTACATCAAATCTGACCACAGACGTTCCCAATGTGGTAGCTTCTTCCGACCATTGACAGAGTCGTGATAACTATGCCAACTCTTTGGGAGTCCTAGAAGAGTAAGACTCACAATATCATCCTCGACAACTATGATTCCAACACTTCCAAGTTCATCACGACACTAAGTGAACTTGGTCAAGTATTTTGGAATCATCTCACCTTTCTCCATTTTGATTTTTCGCAGTTTGTTCTTGAGTGCTAATTTCCTTTGGTCACTGTTGTTTTGATACAAGTTCATCAATGCTTTCGATATAGCATATGAAGTTTCCTTTCCATGGAGACTCGAGATAATGTGGTCTCAAAATCCCTCAAGGATTATCCAATTCGCCTTCTCCACACACTTCTTCCATTCGACCAAATTTTGTGCATTCGATGCTGCTAGCTTAGGAATTTCTTGATTAATGAATTCCTTCATTCCATTATCCTCTAGCACAACCACCATTCTGTCCCTCTAGGCTATAAAATTCGAGTTGCATTCTAAGGCATACTCAAGCCACAAACCATAGAACACTATTTGCCAATCCTAAAGTATGTATTGCAAATTTGAATTTCACCTGTAACCAAAAACTCAAAACTTCGAAATCTCCTCCAGTATTTTGTTCTCAGCTCCGATACCATGTAGAAAATCTTGTAGATTCACAAGCTCATGCAATGTAATAAAGCACAATACAAGGATCTACTTCTACTTTCAACCAGAAGAAGCTAATAGATCAACGAAAACATTATGAACAAGAAGAAGATAAATCAATGGCACATAACAAAAGATGTACCTAGGGAAAGCCATTGCTCAATACCCCACTATATGTATTACATATATCATAAATATGAGTGAAGATACAAAGATTTTTCTCACTAGAACAATTTTGCACAATTATGGTCACCTCTCTCAGCTCACAAGCTAGCTCTTGGCCAACACTTAGCCAATTTTGTAGCTCTCCAAGCAATACAAAGATTTTTCTCACTAGAACAATTTTGCACAATTATGCTCACCTCTCTCAGCTCACAAGCTAGCTCTTGGCCAACACTTAGCCAATTTTGTAGCTCTCCAAGCTCCTAATCTCTTGCATAATTCCTAGGATGAATAGCCTGCATTTAAAGGGAATTCATGCTTCCAAAACTGCGCAATCCAAACATAGGATCAATATTTGATGCATGCATGATATTTACACTCTAGTAAATAATACCATTGATAGTACACTGTCGATGCACTCTAGTCTCAATTGGGTCTTTCTATGAACTGACATGCATGATTTTCTCATGAGGGAATCTCCATTTAATTGGAGTAGCACTAGTGGATGAAATAGTGCATCAACTGACTGTTAGTCCTCTATTAGTTCGAAAAACAAACTGGAACTAATTTAACTTAACTTAACTCAGTAAACTGAGTGATCTAATTTCCAACTCAATTTAAACTAATACTCGACCCCTAAAACTTAGGGAGAACATATACATGACTACTAAAAGACTTCCAACTCAAAATCCCTAAGATAATTAAGTTAATTAAACTTAATTAACTATTTACAAGTTGCTATGAGAATAGAATTCAATTTTAATTCCCAGATTAATTCAAGGACAAATTAAACTAAAATTGCTTATTTCCATTTCTCAACATGCCATCCCAGGAGCCTTAGAGCCCTTTTTGTATATTTTTCTTTTCTTCTTTTCACTTCTTATTCACATGCATCTCTTATTCTTGTTTGTCCTATTTCTGCATTTAGTATTGGTGCTTCTTTTGTTGTAGGATTGGGTTAGATGATTGAAGCGGGTTATTTTGTAGGTTATTCACAAAGTCACAAGCATGATGCATCCTTAGAATAACTTTGAAAATTAATATTCATCATTGAGCTACTTGGATTGGGTTTTTTTTTTCTAGTTAAAACTATTCTATTATATACATAAATAGAGAAAAAATACATCATTACAAAACAGAAAGAACCAGCTGCCTGGAAGTAATGGCAGCCTGGAACCGCTGAGACTGCAGTCTCCGAGGTCTTACCAGACCAAGAAAAAACCAACCCACGCAAGGGCTATAGTGGAACAACATACTAATCCCGCACAAGGGAGACACATCCTTTCCATCCACAGAGAAAAAAATTCTATAACCAAACATAGATAATTTGCCATCAGCATTGACACCAAAACACAAAGACAGTAACACATATCCAAAACATGTCCGAAAACAAACAGAGTGACCGAATGCCCTCACAGATGGGCCGCAGAGGCTAGGTAAGAAGGTGCATCTAGTCTTCAGGATCCTCCTCCACTACTTTGCACCATCCGAAATCCTCCACCTCCGCTGCAGTTGGAACGGTCTCCATATTGACTGTAGTGGTTCCAGCTAGGGTACTAGACTAGACTCTATATTTAATATCGACCGAGGTGCATAAGCTTAGAGGCGTGGTCTAAAATATATAGACATAAAGAATCTCTGGCCAAGTGATTATGATGTAGGTTACAAGGCTTCTTTACGGAAGACCGGAATATGTAGCCTATCATTCACACACCTAGATTACCCTACTGATATGCTTGATTACAGTGCTTGTTATGAGATGCATCTATCAAATCAAACCATGAACCTAAGTACTGTGTATGACTGTAACAATGATTTTAACCTCCTTACAGAGATATCACCCAGAAAACCCTTGTTTGGTAAACACACACAGCATGCAAAGATATTTACACTATCAAACTATATAAAGAGAACATAAATGAACTGTGAAACAAAACAGAGTTTATGATAATGTCTCTATAAGTCACACAGGGATCGAATCCCTTACAAGACTCCCTTCCAGATCCTATTGCTGACCATTCAACATAACCATAAACCATTCATAAGCACACACCATATACATGCAATGAAAATCAAAGGCTGTGTAAATCGAAAGCTATGTAACTGCGATGCAAACCATATGCTATATAAATCGAAAGCTATGTGATCGTAACTGTGATGCAAACCATATGCTATATAAATCAAATCCAATATAAATACTGTGCGAACATGTGATAACCGAAATGTAACAAAACAAATGAACAGTATACCAATCGAAGAACGCAGGGCCCGTCCACGTCCTAAGGGTACACTGGCTATAACCGATCAGCTATCAAATCAATGCAAGAGGTATACACACGTCGTGACTGTGAATAAGTCTTTTGTATTAACTTAAAAACTATGTTCTGAGAAAACGATTCAACCACCAAACTCTCAAACATTAACATGACTGTATTTACATATGCGTACGCACAGCCATGTCATCGATACAATGAATGTACATTCGGCTGTTGCCGCTTTTATCACATAAGCCTTTTCAAAATGTTTCCATGCTAAGTGTTTCAAAAGAACAAAAAAAACTAAAATGAAAATGGAACGATGCTGTTGCTGCTTTTGTCTGTCAGAGTGCCCTGCTTTGACTTGAGTTGACCGCATACATAGGAGGTTCGATTTGGCTGGGAGATAGGTGTTTGTCCATGCTTGGACATTCTGCTTTTCGCCCATGCCTTTCGTTCTAGCTCATTTGTTGTGCCACATGTCAAACGATAAGCTCATTACAGGATGTAGGTACTTCCTGTAACCATGTCATCAAAAACTTCCAATTCTTGAACATAAAACCCCTAAATTAATTTCTATGCAATTTAATAACTATAAAACGATTAATAATCAATATTCAAGGATTTTGAGGGATATATGATGAAAATATATGGATAAATGATATGTTTTTGGGAAGGAAAAAGGGTCTTGGGATGATACCAACATCTCTCCCCGACTTAAGGACTTAGCATGTCCTCATGCTACCCCAGAAGTACTCCCCTTGAACTCTGTCCCTGCATGGATCTCTGCTGCCTTGAGCAAGGTATCTACATTCTTCTGCACCTGGTGATCTTTCTGTCCCTTGAGCTCCTGCTTTAACTTTTTATATTTTTCTTTAAGAGCCTTCTTCTGATTGTACCACTTAGTGGCCCAGTTGGAAATCTCAGTTTGCTCGGTCTCCAACTCACTGATTCTTTCCTTTAGCTTTTCATTTGTTTTCTGTGTTTCTTTGCTTTGAGCCCTGAGCATTTCATTTTCCCTTTTAATAACTTTTTCCAACATGTTAGCTTCCATGAGCTCTTCCTTCAATTCTTCAATTTGTTTTTCTAATTTCTTCTGTCTTTTGGTGGGAGGTGGTGAACATTTTTCCTATTTGTTATGGCTCTCTACCTCCATGTCAACTTCTGGTGCTGGTAGTGAATGGTCACCACTCTCAACATCCATTTGTGCAGGTGCATGAGATTCAAACTGGTCTTCTTGCAACTGAGTTTTTGGTGTCCTCCTTGTTCTTCGTGAGTAGGTGGTAAAAATTTTGTCTTTCTCAGCCCTCTTGGCATCCTCTTTTTGCATGTTCCTGGTCCTTATGCTGCCCATAGGTAGAGGTGCTCTGCTGGCTTTGGACACTGGAATTTCCTCATCAATGTCCTTCATAAACCCTGAATCTTCTTGCACTTCCTCTTTTTCCTCCTCATCTCTGATTTGATTGACAGCTAAGAATTCTTTCCATGGCTTCCCTCGCTTCTGCAACTCATGTTCAATGAGGATTTTAATTAGGCCAAAATGGTACAGGCTTTTGTCTTCATTCCCCTTTTACTTCTGGATAGTTTTGGCCATCTTTGTTAAACTTTGCAGCAGAAAATATGGCACACTGATTACACATTGTTTCTTTAAATGGAGGAGTAGCTTGATGTGGTATAGATAAACAATACTATACCTACCTTCACAGGTTATGAACTTTTGAAGAATGTAAACCATTTCATCCCAAGGATGAACTAACCAGCTTCTTGGAACACCCTTCTTCCAGTTTACTGAGGAAACTCTAGATCCGGACATGAACTGTGTCCATGATTTCTCCTTGAATTGTTTGGTTTTAAAGTACTTCTCTCCTTCAGGACTAATTCCAATTGCCTGAGCTATAGTATCCTCTGAGATTCTGAAGGAGAAGGTGCCTATTAGGGCCTTTTCTCCATTAAAGGTGAAGGCAAATTGCTTGGTGATTTCCTCATTACTCCCATGGAATTTTTCCAGAAAAGGTAACCACTGTGTTTCTCTAAGAATCTCAATGCAATCCTCATGGTATTGTGAGCTGTCGAATATACTGGGTTCGACCCTATTAGTCATGGTGATGGCAGAGGGTTGTGCCTCTAACCCTTCTCTGTCTATACTCTTTAAAATTTAAACACAGAAATGTCAAGTTGGTTACCTGGTATATATCGCTTCCTTCAATCTTCAATATGGTGCTTGGACGGTCGATATGACTATGATGGGAGTTAGAAGTAGAATGGTGATACTTTCCCTTTTCGGCGTTCACTGGTTTCACTGTGTAAACCGACCCCAAACGGTGATACTCTCCTCTGCGCTCCTTGCTTCAGATTTTCACTTTGTAACTCCACCCAAATGATAATAATCTCCTCGCGCTCCTTGCTTTTGATTCTCACCTTGGAAGTTATGGGAATCGAGGGTGGAAAGGATGGTGAAATAACCCTGTACCCAATGTAATCATTCATTTAAAAATAGAGTGTTGTACGCTTGCATGCATGTTATCACAAGAACGCTGAGAGCGTACCCATAGTGCTAGGCTATAATGCTGGGTGGCGAAGTTATGATTCGGATGTGTGTGGAGTAAAATATATATAAGCCGCTTATTATGATTTGACTGTATGGAGTGAAATATATATATATATATATATATATATATATATATATATATATATATATATATATATATATATATATATATATAGATATATATATATAGGCCGCTTCCACATCTATCTCATCATTTGTGTTTAAAAATACACAGCTCACCACGTGTCCTTTTCAATGAGTATTCGGTCATATTGAGAATGTTGGTATGCCTGTAGGGTATATGACAAGGTGGATGTGTTGGTAATGGGTTTTTGGGATATGGATAGGTTAATGTAGGGGAATTATGAGAATTGGTGGGATAAGGGTGATAGATTGATGTATATAGGTGTCCTTGAAATCAATTACAACAGTTTATAGTCACCAAAGTTACATTAAAAACCAATCTAGGAAATTAAATGTTTAAGAACAGAAATACATTACTCCTTTGTTGATCATTTGACATGCTGAGTTGCTAATTCTTTTTTACTGTTCTTTTTGACAGGTCCTCTGAGGGAGGTTGAATGCACAGGTCTTTTGAGAAAAATTTTTGAAGATATAACAGGTCCCTTTGAAAGATTTGAATGTACAGGTCCCTTAGAGAACTGAAGATGTAATAGGTCCCTTAAGAAAACTGAATGTAACAGGTCCTTTGAGAAAACTGAAGGTGTTCATGCAGCTCTTTGTATTGTTACAGGTTCACTGAGCTTGCCATTTGCTGAAGTGTTGGTGCCCAAATCCTTGTAAAAGCTGGGTGGAAGTCTGTTGAAGTAGCCTTTGGTGTCAAAAACTTTGTTTTAACAGGTCCCATTACTGCTGGTTGGAATGTCTTAACAGGTGTCAATTGCTTTAACAGGTCCCTTCTGAAAATCTTAAACAGGTCCCATGACTGCTGGTGTTGGACTACTGGTGTTGGTAGCATAGATGTCTGAACAGAACAGGTCCCCCTGCAAAATATTTATAACCAGGTCCCTCTGCAATAAAATCATGACAGAACAACTTATTTGTTAAAGTCTGGAATTACTTCTGGTAACAAGCTGCTGTTGGAAATTTACAGTGAAATATAGAATAAGAAATCTGAAGTATTTACAAGGGAGAGATAAAAGTAACAGAACAGATGCCTCTCTCCCCGACTTAAAGTTTGACTTGTCCTCAAGTCATGATTCAACTGAGAAATGAAACGATGAACAAAAGAAAAAGAATTCATACCCGCCAATAAATTGGTTTTCAGGTAGGAATTCGGGGTTAGATTGTGCCAGATACTGGTTTTCACATCTAACCCATTATTATTTTTTTATTTTTTTTTAGTTTTTGTTTTATTTATTTATTTATTTATTTGTATTATTGTTGTTTTTTTCTTTTTATTTTTCTTTTTGATTTTGAAATTGAAAGGAAATGAAACTAAGGCAGTGATACTGCAACTGGGGGCTGCAGTATCTCAACCTCTTCTTGCTGAGATAGTGTATGGAGAAAATCTTGCTTGCTGATGGGCTTGTTGTACAGTTTCAGGCGATGACCGTTGACTGTGAAGGAATGACCTTCGCCATCAATAGTTTGGAGCTTTACTGAACCATTGTCATAAGCCTGAACAATTTCATAGGGGCCCATCCAATGGGTGGTGAACTTAGCTTTATGATCCTTGAATTTTGAATCAAAAAACAGAGCCCAGTCACCTTCCTTGAAGTGCTTCTTCTTAATGTGTGAATCATGCCATTGCTTCCTGTGCTGTTGCATGAGGATGGTGGTTTGTTCTACTTGCTGCCTCATCTCATCCAGCTGGTTCAACTGCTGGATTCTCTCCTTTTGTGCTTGATCCAAATCAATTAGTAAATCTGCAGCTAATTTAAAAGTGTGAATTTGGAATTCAATAGGAAGCATGACATCCTTACCGTACACCAATTGGTATGGTGTAAATCCAGTGGTATCTTTCCAAGTAATCCGGTAAGCCCAGAGTGCCTCTTTGAGCTTTTCTTCCCAGTTTTTCCGGTTCATTTTTTCCGGTTCATTGCAACAGTTTTGGTAATGATCCCCTCCAAGGTCTTGTTGGTTGATTCCACCTGCCCATTGGCCTGTGGATGGTAGGGGGTACTTTTCCTATGCTTTATTTGGTACTTGTCTGTGATGTCCTTCATGAGCTTTGAGGTGAATTGCGTACCTTGATCAGTGACAATTTCTCTTGGCACTCCATACCTCACAAAGATCTCCTCAAAAAGGAAATTGACTACTGTGTGTTCGGTTGCTCTTACCAGTGCTTTTTCTTCTTCCCACTTTGTGACGTAATCAGTACATACTAGGATGTACTTCTTACCATTAGAGGCTGGGTTGATAGGTCCTATGAAGTCCAGAGCCCACTTATCAAATGGTTCTAAGTGAACTTGGGGCTGAAGGGGCATCTGATCGGTAGCTGTTGGTCTACCCATTCTTTGGCAGTTGTCACAACTCTTTACATACTTCTTGGCATCCTTGAAAATGGATGGCCAGTAGTATCCAAGAGTAAGAACTTTGGAGGCTGTCCGCTTCGCTGCAAAATGCCCACCACATGGTTCATCATGGCAAGATTTTAAAATTTCAATTACCTCATCATTTCGTACACATCTCCTAATGATCATATCAAAACCAGTGTAAAAGAGATCGCCATTAAGCCATGAATATCTAGCACTTTGTTTGATCAGTCTTTTCCTTTCCTTTGCAGTGAAATGTGGAGGTGTTCTACCTGTAGACAAGTAATTAGCTAAATCAGCAAACCAAGGAGTTACTATGGAAATTGCAAATAAGTGCTCATCCGGAAAAGAATCCTCAACAGGAACAATCTCACCTGGATTTTGCAGTCTAGACAGAAAATCTGCCACCTGGTTTTCTTTGCCTGGTCTATCTAACACTGTGATGTTAAATTCCTGTAACAATAGTAACCATCTGGTAACTCTGCCACTAGTTATTGGTTTATTCATGAGATGTCGAATGGCAGAATCATCAGTATGTACAAAGACTTCATAACCAGTTATGTAATGGCGGAATTTATTCACAGCATAAATGATGGCAAGTTTCCTTTTCTGTAACTGTATAGTTTAGCTCGGCAGGGGTGAGATTTTTACTAATGAAATAAATTGCATATGTACAAGATTCTTCTTTTTGGCCTAAGGATGCACCTATTGCAGTGTCAGATGCATCGGTAAAAATATGAAATGGTAAACTCCAATTAGGCCCTCTCAGGACTGGTGCGGTAGATAGTTTCTTTTTGAGTTGTTCAAATGCATGTTGGCAGTTCTCAGTCCAATTGAAAAGTACATCTTTGGCTAGAAGTTTAAACAAAGGTAAGGCTATCTTGCTAAAATGTTCAATGAATCTGCGATAATAACTAGCATACCCAAGAAAACTTCTTACCTCTCTCTGATTCTGTGGAATAGGCAAATCGGCAATAATCTGGATCTTGGCTGGGTCAACCTGGATGCCTTGAAAAGAGATATAATGGCCCAACACTATCCCTTCATTTAACATCATGAAGCACTTTTCGTTGCTGAGGGACAGGTTAGCTTCAATACACCTTTTCAAAACTCTCTCTAGATTTTCTAATGCATGTTCAAAAGAATTGCCATATACTGAAAAATCATCCATATACACTTCAACACAATCATGAATCAAATCAGCAAAAATAGCTAACACAGCTCGCTGAAATGTAGCTGGAGCGTTACAAAGTCCAAATGGCAAAACATTGTAGGCATAGGTGCCCCAAGGACAGGTGAAGGTGGTTTTTTCCTGGTCTTCAAAGGCAATCCGGATCTGGTTGTAGCCACTGAAACCGTCAAGAAAGGAAAATGATGATTTGCTGGCTAGGGTGTCTAACACTTGATCAATGAATGGCAGTGGGAAGTAGTCTTTGAGCATTGCTTTGTTCAGCTGTTTGTAATCAACACAGATGCGCCACTTGCCATTTTTCTTGGGCACAATAACCAATGGGGATACCCACTGACTGTCAGAAATAGGATATATAAAGTTGACTCTCAAAAGTTTTTGCAACTCCTCTCTGACAATGTCTTGGAGCATGGGGTTCATTCTTCTTTGCGGTTGCCTCACCGGTTTAATGGTGCTATCTGTGTAGATGTGGTGAGTGCATGTGTCGGGGTGAATCCCATGCATGTCAGTGTAATCCCAAGCGAAGGCTTTTTGGTACTTCGTCAAGAGTCTAATCAATTTCTCTTGTTGAGATGAGTCTAGGTGGTTGCCTATGTTCAAAGTTTTCCCTGGACTGATCTCTATGACTTGACTCTGTGTATTGGTGATGGATTGAACTGGAAAGATGTCATGAAATGTAGATTGCAAGGAGTGGATAGTGCATGTTTCTTGAAAGTTTTGAGCCAGAAGTACATCTGCAGCATTATATTGTTCATTTCTCAAATTTTCAGATACATCAGGTTGAGAAAGAAATAGTTCTACCAAATCATTATTGTCTTCGTGGAAATCATAGATCTGGTCAATGCTAAAAACAGATTGTACTTCCTCTTTGTCATTAAATTTATCATCAAGCCACAAGTTATGTGTTACTGCAGGTGATTGTGCCGATGGATAGAGGGTGAGTTGTTTCCTTTCGGTCCCTCTAGAGATAATCATGTTACCTGATCAGCATCCAATAAATGCATCAGCAGTCGCTAACCATGGTCTACCTAGAATGATAGGATGTCCTCCTAGATTGGATTTGGGTTGAAGGACTAGGAAATCCACTGGATACTCCCAAGAGTCCAGTGAGACAATGATATCTTCCAAAATCCCCTCAGGAATGACTTTGGACCTATCAGCTAGTTCAAGAACAATCGTGGTATGTTGCAAATTCATAAGCTGGAGTGTTCTCATGGTTTCAAGGGTCATGACATTGATTGCGGCTCCTAGATCTATCAAAGTGTTTGGAATCCGTATGTTGTTAATGATGGTGGTCACTTTTGGAATGCCCGGATCAACATACTTCTCCATGGAGATGGTATTGGTCATAAGGCCTGCTAAATTTCCTAAAACATGAATGATCTGAGGATCAATCCTCTTTCTAGCAGGTTTCTTGAGACACATGTCTTTGATGGCTTTGGTGTAGATAGGAATGTCCTTTATAGCTTGCAGCAAAGGGATTTTTATGTAGACATTTTTAAGTTCATCCAAGACATCAAATTGTGGTGGAGGCAGTGGTGGTTTTACTTGAACCAAACGGTCTGGAAAAGGTGGTTGCAGTGATTGCATCTGTTTGTCCTTGGTTTCACTGCTTGGTTTTGTGTGAGTTGTCATTTCATTTTCTTTTTCTAAGTTTTCTTCCTGCTGATCTGTTATTGGAGAATCCTTTTGAAGCACCCTACCAGACCTCAGATTAATGTTTTGCAAAGGCAGTGTGGAGTAGGAGGTTCCTTCCTCTACATTATAAGCTGGCCTCTCTGCTCTATTGTTCGGATTTGGGACAGTTTGAGCAGGTATTTGTGTGGGTCTGGGAGGTTGTGGGTTAGTTGGAAATTGGAGTTGTGGTACATTTATTTGTGGAGGAGCAGGCAAGGTCTGTTGAGAGGGTTGGGGCTGATAAACAACTTGCTAAGGGTGCTGCTGATATGGCTGTGAGTGTGATGGATATGGCTGTTGGTACTGCTGATATGACTGTGAGTAAGGTGGGTATGATTGAGGATATGGATGGTAGGATTGGGAATACTGTTGAGACGGTCTCCATTGATTTTGTGATTGATTTCCATGCTGCCATGGCATAGGTATATTCCATGAGTTTTGTGCATACATCTGATCATTCATAGGAAATTGCATATTTTGATTAGGAAACATACCTTGGGGTGCTTGCCTTGGCTGCCATGGTCGCTTTGCACCCATGTAGTACACGTTCTCCATCTCTGTGCTGGCTGCCATGTTACAGTTCTGCAAAATTTTAACTTTAGGACAGTTAAACATGTCATGATGCTCAGTACAGAAAGCACATACTTGGATATTCTCTAGAGGGCAGTCTTTTAATGCATGTTTCTTGCGACACTTGGGGCAGAAAATAGCCATGATATTGTCTTCTTCCTCCTGTTTCTTTTTGGCTTTTAAGGTATCAATTTGGTTTCCTAGAGTGCTCAACAAATCTGTTTTGAACTCTTCTAAAAGATTACCAATTTCAGCCCGGGTGACACTAGCAGAGGCAGTTTTTGTGACCCTAGATGACAAAGTTCTCTTTCCCATTTTGGCTTTACTTCTTGAATATTTCTCACACAGTTCAGCTATTTCTTCAAAGGGTAAGGCAGAGATGTCACCTTTGCCCATTAAGTTGAGATCATCCATGTATTCTTCCCGGATACCTTTCAAGAATATTGTGCGGACTAGGTCAGGAGGCATTGTTCGGTGTTTAGATTTTTGCAAGTTATAGACAAACCGTTCTAGATATTCTTCTAAGGTTTCATCCTCCTGCTGACTCATTCTAAAGATGTCATCTTTAGAGTCTTTGGATCTGCAATAAGGCTGATATTTCCTTAGAAATATTCTCCTCATGGCATCCCAATCTACTATGGCATGCTCACCTAGCCCCATAAACCATTTCAAGGCTGCTGCCTTTAATGTGGCTGGAAACAATCTGAGTCTATGAGCATCATCCGTATAGCCATAAGTTCGACATACAATGTCAAACTCGAATAAGAATGAGTCCGGATCCTCTGAAGCCATACCATAGAAATTGGGTAGCACTGATGGGGGTATATTTTTCATTTTGATCTCCTCATCCTCCTGTGGTTCTTGTATAGGGAATTTAAAAGTTGATTCCTCCTCCTCTTGATGGGGAACTGATCCAGATCCCTCCTCAGCCATTCTAATTGGTCTCTTGGTGTCTCTTGGTGGAAAAGAGAGAAAGGAAGATTGCTTGGTAATGGTACTACTTTTCCCTTGTGTAGAAGATTTAGGAAAGGGTTGCTGCTGTAATTTATGTGCAAATAGAGTTTCCCTCTCAGCAAGAGTAATATGTTGTCCTGAATAAAATCTTTCTGCCAATGTTTGGATATCCTCCTCAGATGGTGTTGTATTCCCTGGAGAGTCTGCTCCTGATGATGATGGGTTAGTTTTGAGATGGTGGGGGGTTCTTACAAATCTCCCTTGATTGTCCCTAAGTCTAGGCATAAATGAACATGACTTCTAACTGTGTTTTTGTTTGTTTTTGTATATTGAATTTTTTTTTTTCTTTTGTTTGAATCCTTTACGTACGCCTCCCCGGCAACGGCGCCAAAATGTAGTGGTTCCAGCTAGGGTACTAGACTAGACTCTATATTTAATATCGACCGAGGTGCGTAAGCTTAGAGGCGTGGTCTAAAATATATAGACATAAAGAATCTCTGGCCAAGTGATTATGATGTAGGTTACAAAGCTTATTTACGGAAGACCGGAATATGTAGCCTATCATTCACACACCTAGATTACCCTACTAATATGCTTGATTACAGTGCTTGTTATGAGATGCATCTATCAAATCAAACCATGAACCTAAGTACTGTGTATGACTATAACAATGATTTTAACCTCCTTACAGAGATATCACCCAGAAAACACTTGTTTGGTAAACACACACAGCATGCAAAGATATTTACACTATCAAACTATATAAAGAGAACATAAATGAACTGTGAAACAAAACAGAGTTTATGATAATGTCTCTATAAGTCACACAGGGATCGAATCCCTTACAAGACTCCCTTCCAGATCCTAGTGCTGACCATTCAACATAACCATAAACCATTCATAAGCGCACACCATATACATGCAATGAAAATCAAAGGCTGTGTAAATCGAAAGCTATGTAACTGCGATGCAAACCATATGCTATATAAATCGAAAGCTATGTGATCGTAACTATGATGCAAACCATATGCTATATAAATCAAATCCAATATAAATACTGTGCGAACATGTGATAACCGAAATGTAACAAAACAAATGAACAGTATACCAATCGAAGAACGCAGGGCCCGTCCGCGTCCTAAGGGTACACTGGCTATAACCGATCAGCTATCAAATCAATGCAAGAGGTATACACACGTCGTGACTGTGAATAAGTCTTTTGTATTAACTTAAAAACTCTGTTCTGAGAAAACAATTCAACCACCAAACTCTCAAACATTAACCTGACTGTATTTACATATGCGTACGCACAGCCATGTCATCGATACAATGAATGTACATTCGGCTGTTGTCGCTTTTATCACATAAGCCTTTTCAAAATGTTTCCATGCTAAGTGTTTCAAAAGAACAAAAAAAACTAAAATGAAAATGGAACGATGCTGTTGCTGCTTTTGTCTGTCAGAGTGCCCTGCTTTGACTTGAGTTGACCGCATACATAGGAGGTTCGATTTGGCTGGGAGATAGGTGTTTGTCCATACTTGGACATTCTGCTTTTCGCCCATGCCTTTCGTTCTAGCTCATCTTCTGCGCCACATGTCAAACGATAAGCTCATTACAGGATGTAGGTACTTCCTGTAACCATGTCATCAAAAACTTCCAATTCTTGAACATAAAACCCCTAAATTAATTTCTATGCAATTTAATAACTATAAAACGATTAATAATCAATATTCAAGGATTTTGAGGGATATATGATGAAAATATATGGATAAATGATATGTTTTTGGGAAGGAAAAAGGGTCTTGGGATGATACCAACATTGACATCTTCTTTTTGTCTGATCATCCCCTCCTGAGCTCCTGAGGGACCAGCAAGAGGGTTTTTTGATGCATTCCCAGGGTCTGCAGAGGGAGTCTCAATGTCTTGCGCGGAGCCCTCAGCTGGCATCGTCCCCCGACTGTCTCTCGAATCGCTTCCATCAGGGGACTCTTCAATGAAGAGCACCAAAACATGGGCGGTGATCCGGGGACAGTTCAAAGAATTGTTGAAGTTGAAAATGGCAGAGCCAAAGGCTGGCGAGGAAGAAGAATCAGGGTCGCTGGAATCCAAGAATTGACTGGATCAAAGGGGGTTTGCTTCTTGAGTACGATGGCAGTGGCATTTGCAGCAATGGCGAGAAATATCTTCGACAGGGGGGCGCGAAGATCCTCCACGGGAGGTGCCTCGGCGGCTGAGCATTCGTTGTCGAGGCCTAACCATGATTGTAGGACTCAAATGAATAGAGCTTAATGCAAAATTGAGCTCTAGAACAGTCCCGGGGAGACCAAAAGCAGGCGGAGGATTAGCCCAAGCAGAGAGGAAAACGCTTGGAGCTGCTCGCAGCTCCAGAGACTGCATAAACATACCATGTATGTGCATGGTGAACAGACCTTGAATTTGCGCCGTGAAGCCCAACCCATGACTGCATATATCACCCCTGCCTACGCCTCGAGGCTCTCCCGCCATTACTTCAGCCTTCATGTGAGCCAAGGAGCCGGACCCTAGCTTGCTTGCTGAGGTGAACGGAGCATTTATGCTCCCCTGCTGGACGCCATAAAACCCACTCCCGCGCAGCTGATACCTATCCTGCCCCCATGTGTGATCCAGTCTACTGCGCATGGCTGGCAGGTGGCCGCAATTAATCGCCCGTCCCGTCCCTTCAATCACCCGCATCCGGGGGTCTACTTGGATTGGGTTACTAGTTCATGAATCTAGAATTTTTGGAAATCCTTGTAGAAAAATAGTTGTAATTTTCTGCTATTTTTTAGCACGTGTTAACAGGGGTATTTTGGAGTGATTCCACTTTAAGTGGAGACCTAAGACATCCTACTCAATAACAAAATTTGTCCCATCCCATTTTCATTTGATTTACTTGGTCATTTGGTGAATTATCTCCTCCTATAGCAATTTTGTTTCGCCTATAGCAATTTTGTTTCGCCTATAGCAATTCTATTTCGCTTGTAGCAACCTCTTGTAGCATTCTTGTAGCACGTGTAAACTTTATGTGATATGATATGGTGAAACATTTAAATTTCTTTGTGTAGAATGCATAATAGTGGAGATGAATATCAAGTTTCCTTTGCATAATTGTTCAGTCTCCCTCGCCAAAACCTCACCCACGTAAGGGACTTGCAATATTGAGAAGAGTAGTAGCAATGTCAGGAATTGCAATGTTAACGGTGTCAAGCATAACAAGGCTAGGCATAACAGTGTCAATGTCAAACACTCACCCATGGAATAGCCACTCAAAAAATTAGTGTTTTTTTTTAACGAATTGTCAGGACTGATAAATACTAAAAATAAAACGCCCTCCACTAGGGTAATTTTGTACCATCAAAGCTAGTTGAGCCAATTAAAAATTAGAAATAATATTTCCAAGAAATTAGGAAATTATTTTTGAATTTACAAAAAATAGAAATATTCAACGATTTAAAAAAAATTTGGTTAAAATTGCAAAAAAACAAAAACATGCAAAGCCAATGCACTTTGACCACAAGACAAATGCTATAGTCCTTTACGAGCCATGGACTCATAAGGAAAATAATAAAAGAAAATTAGAAAGTTTCACACTATAATAAAAGTGAACCTAAAATAATTGTTAAAAAAGTAAGATATTGGCTTTTAAAAAATGAATTTAAAATATAGATAAAAAATAACCAAATATAAATTAAATATGAAAGGGTTTGGTTTATATATCATTTTGCAAGTAGGGATAATCCTCACAAAGAATCAAGTTGATTCAGGTGGATATTGGTGGCCACACACGTATTCCACTTGGACCCCCAACATTGTTTCTTTCAGTTTCCTTAATTATAGCACAATTTACTATGTTTGGCAATTTTCTGGGTCTTGAACTTCCAGAGCCATTTTGAGGCCCTAAACAACGTTTTTTTTAACTGACAAACCTAAATAATATGCAATAGTTTGCAGCCATAAGTTGTATTCCTCGGATGAGTCTTTCTAATGAGGTATCGTAGCGTCAAATGGAGACCCTATGTCAAAGTTACGACCCAAGGAAGTTGGTGTACCAACTAACCCCAATGGGGCCAACAAAATTTTGGGGCTTCATCTCCTAGGGTTAGGTTTTTGGATGTTTGAGGTTTTCCCTCATTTCCCAATAATAAAAAGGCTTGCGAGCCTCATTATAACACAGTTTAGAGGCATGTATCTGCCACATCTCTTCTCAGAGATAAGCTACCATCGCTTGAGCTAGTTTATTTCCATTTTGTGTGTAAATTTTTTTAAGACTTTTGTTATTAATCAATTGAAGTTCAATTTTCGCTGTAGCTCTGTGTTTCTATTTAAATTTGTATTTCATTTCATTCTTGTGTATATTTGGATTAGTGGTATCAGAGAAATCTTCTCTTTCTCTATTTTTTTGTGCATGTTTCCAACAAGGTCGGGGTATAAGGAGTTAGGGCTTGAACTGATTGAACCTTTGCAAGGCCGGCCTCGCTTACCCAAACTTCCTCCCATGGCGGAAGAAAAGAAAGATGAGGGAGAAGAAGATCCTTTCTAAATATTGCTCAAAGAATCCCTTGAGTGATAAAGGAAAGAGATGATGGACAACTTTTCCTAGATCCTTCGGTGAATGCCCACAGGTGACGCATATTCATCCAATAGCCACCCTGGAGCCGCCATTCCCTTTAAGGTACAAGTCAACTTTGACATTCCAATATTTGAAGGCTAGATAGATGCAGGTGTCGTAGAAAAATAATTAAGTTTGTTGGAAGGATATTTTTCAGTTCATGGTTTTTCCAATAGGGAAAAGATTACTTTTTCACTCATCAAAGTTGCTCTCCACGTCAAGAACTGGAGGGAAACTCACTGTGAGTAGAGGGACGAGAGGGAACCCTCATTGTTTTCAACTGCACCCACTTGGAATTCTTTTTGAGATACCATCAAAGAAAAATATTACCCTATCATGAACTATGAAGATAAATACATAAAATGGACCACACTATGGTAGAGAAGGGACCAAGATGTGTCGGAGTTCAAAAATATTTTTCGTACCCTTTGCACGAAGTTGGGTATCAAGGATTATGAGTGGCATCGAGTACTAAAGTACCATGTTTTTCTACACAAATACATCTAGGACAAGATGGAGTTCCTAGACATCTCCTCACATGGCGCTGCATATTGATACACTGTCAAGATCGATCAGAAATTTAAACAGAAGAAGCAAGACTTTGGATCTACGAACTTGAAGCAAGGGAAAGGTGCCCCCCACATTGCAGAACAAAGGAAAAAGTCAAGGTGAGGTGACCTAGGACAACCCACTGAAGCTACAAGCAAATAATAACACCACAAAGAAAAATAAGTACATAGGAAAGTGGTGTGAGTTCGATAAGAGCCCCACTCACAACACAAGTGAGTGTTGAGTCAAGCAGTCACTGATGGTCGAGCTGAAGGCTTCATAATTAGATGGATGTTCCA
The DNA here is from genome assembly GCA_031772625.1 of Pinus tabuliformis. Taxonomy (NCBI): domain Eukaryota; kingdom Viridiplantae; phylum Streptophyta; class Pinopsida; order Pinales; family Pinaceae; genus Pinus; species Pinus tabuliformis. The sequence goes on from CM062819.1 coordinate 697,961,201, forward strand.
ACTTTGATTTGGAACTCAACAAGAGGAATGACAAAGGGAATTATATTATTTATATAGAGTTCAATTCCATCGTTGCCACCACCAAGATCCAGAAAATTAAGGTCGAAGATCCAGAGGAATGGGAGCATCTCTTCCACTCATAGATATGAGTGAAGGGGTCACCGCTACAGTTCATTGTCAATAGGGGGAGCCAAAAGAACCTCATCTAAGTAGAAGTCATTAAGCAGTTGAGCCTACCGACCACACCACACCCGCAACCATACACCATCGAGTGGCTCCACCAAGGACGAGATCTTCGCGTCAACCAACAATGTCATCTTCCCTACAACATCAAACCCTTCAAAGATGAGGTACAATGTGACGTTTCTCCTCTTGAACTTTGTGATGTATTATTAGGCGAACCATACTTGTGCAAGCATCATGATATGTATGAGTCGAGGCCTCACACTATTATTATTACTTTTTGAAGTAAGTTATACAAGATACCGGAGGTAGCCCCACCTACTATCATCTCCTTGATCTTTCCTAAGCAATGCAGTAAGATCATCTCCTAGACCAAGAAATTTATTTTCTTTTTTATTCATTCTCAAAGTAAGGGGAAGATCGTAGCCACGTCCATGGCCTCCATGAAGGGTTGCACTGCACATCAGAAGCAGGTGGATAAGGTTGTGGAAGAATATAGGGACATATTCTCCTCACCCACAGGGGCACCTTCGAACTATCAAATCAAGCATTCGATCGATCTGACTCTCAGGACACCTCTACCCAATGGATCGATACATCATTTCTCTATTCTGGAAAATGAAGAAATCAAGTGGAAAATCTAGGATCTACCGCAAAAGGGGCACATCTAACCAAGTTCCTCACCTTGTGGGAGCTCGATTGTACTTTTACAGAAGGACGATGGGACCTAGAGATTCTGCATTAATTATCGAGCACTAAATAAAGTCACTGTCAAGAAAAGGTATCCAATCCCACGGAATGATGACCATATTGACCAACATAAAGGGGCCAAGTATTTCAACAAGATCGATTTAAATTATGGTTATCACTAGGTTCCAATAGAACCCACGGATGAATGGAAGACCACCTTCAAATCCAAGGAGGGACTTTTTGAGTGGTTGGTCATGCCTTTCGGGTTGACAAATGCCCCTACAAATTTTATGAGGCCGATGGATGACATCTTGCAGCCCTTTACCAACTCGTTCGTGGTTGTATATCTGGACAACATCCTCATCTTCAACAAGGGTTGGGAAGAGCACTTGCAACACATTTAACATTCCTTCAAACCTCGCGGGATCACAAACTATGTGCCAACTTGGAGAAATGCACCTTTGGCATGAGCCAGGTTCAATACCTGAGTTACATCATTGACGAGTAAGGTGTGCATGTGGATCTGACTAAGATCCAAGTCATTCGGGATTGGCTAGCCCCAACCACTCTAACAGAGCTTCAAATTTTTTTGGGTGTTGTCAATTTTTATCGGAGGTTCGTATTGGGATTCTCTCATAGCACTTGGCCTTTGAGTCAAGTTACCAAGGGTTTTTTTGGTCCAAGTCCCATCAGAAGGCATTTTTTGAGTTGAAGCACCACGTTTTCTTTGCACCAATACTCACATTACCAGACCTATAACAACCATTTAAAATTGGGACAAATGACTCCAACTACTCTATTGGTGTAGTTCTCACCCAACAAGGGCATTCGGTGGCATATCACAATGAGACACTTTCCAACACAATTCAGAAATACCCCACCTATAAGAAGATGCATTCAATCGTGTAAGCTTGCCAAAAATGAAAACATTATATTCCAGGGAAGGAAACAATCATCCACACAATCACCAACCCCTACAATTTATACAAACCCAAGGGAAGTTGCAGAACAATTTCCATTAGAAGTGGTCCACATATCTACAATAATTCCATTTGAATATTAAATACAAGAAGGGAAACACCAATCATGTTGCATATTACCTCAGTTAGCCACCAGTTGCAGCACTGACCATTGTTATCAACTCTTATGGCCACGAGACATCTTGATGGTTGTAACTATAAAAAAAAGAACCAAAGTTTTCCACCACATACCAGATATTAGTTGATGGAAAACAAGTTCTAGACTTCCACCTCCAAAATGCATTATTATGCTGCCTGGGCCACCTTTGTGTTCCTTCAAGCGAGCGTGCCAAGATGATTTGGGAGATGCACTATAGTCAATTCGTAGGACACTTTGGTGTGTATAAAATTGTGGTCATACTACAAAAGTATTTTTATTAGCCAAATCTTCGACAAAATGTTGGAAAATACATCAGACCTTGTACTGCCTACGCCATCACCATGCCAACTATTAAGAAGCAATGCTTGTATACTCCTATGCCTACTCCTAGTTGGCCCTAGGAATCCATCTCCATGGACTATATGTCTAGCCTTCCTTCTACCAAGCATGACAACGACTATGTATTTGTGGTCGTCAAATTTTTTTAAGATGGTCATATTGGATGCTTGCAAGAAGAGTATCACAGCAGAGGCCACTGCCAAAATCTTCTTTGAACAAGTGTGGGTATATTTTGGGATCTCGTTGACCATTATATCATATTATGATAGCAACTTCCTAAGCACTTTTTGGTCAAGCCTTTGGTCATTGTTGGACACCAAGCTCACCAAGTCAATTGCATTCCACCCACATACTAATGGCCAGACAAAGGTTGTCAATAGGATGATTATGCACATACTACGCATGTACAACTCTAAGCATCCACAAACATGGGATGAGAATCTTCCCTATGTGCAACACAGCTATAAAAAATCTCTCCATAGCTCGACTGGCCACAACCCCTTTGAAGTGGGACTTTGATTTCAACCATTATGTTCCCTTGATGTTGCACTGCCTTTCGCAGCTACACACGAAGAATCTACCCATGTTCAGTCTGAAGCTGATAAAGCCACTAAGTTTATTGAGTGAATTTAGCACATACTTCAGTAGGTTCATGACATCTTGGAGAAAGCCAATTCCAAATACAAATAATGACATGATCAACATCGAGTGTCCCATAAGTTTCAAGTGGACAATAAAGTTTGGTTACATCTGCAGAAAGGGCACCTCCCTGGAGCCATCGTAAGCTTCAACCACTCTAATATGAGCCTTACATCATCACCAAAGCTATGGGAGAAAACACTTTCGAGCTCAGTATCCCCCCATTACTTGGCTTGCACCCCATGTTCAATGTGGATTTCCTTCGACCATAATTTCTAGCATTGATGGACACATCAAACATTGTTGAGCAGTTGACACCAACAAAGCTCAACCCGGATTGCATTGAATAGAACAAAATTGATTGGATCATGGACACACAAGTAAAACACTCGCAAATAGTGGATCCAATTATATCAAGTTGTCAAAGCTAGCCAATTCTTGCACCAAAGCAAGTGGCTCATTAGGGACCAAGTTTAGCAGAAAATTACCCATCTCATGGAGGCACTCAACGCAATGGGGACCATTGCTTCCTAGGGTGGAGGACTGATCCAGGTGGATATTGGTGGCCACCTGCTTATTCCACTTGGAATCCCAACACCGTTTCTTTCAGTTTCCTTAATTGTAACACAATTTAATATTTTTTGCAATTTTTTAGGTCCTGGACTTCTGGAGCCATTTTGAGGCCCTAAATGATGTTTTTTTTATAAAATGGGTAAACTAATACCCTGCAATAGGGGTTTGAAATTGAAAATTGTAGTTATCAGATAGATATTTCTAATGAAGTATTGTACGCGTCAAACAAAGATCGTATGCCAAAGTTACGACCCCAAGGAGTTGGTGTATCGAATAACCCCAACTGGGCCCACAAACTTTTGATGTTTCATCTTCTAGAGTTAGGGTTTTTCATGTTTGGGGTTTTCCCTTGTTTTTTAAACAATAAAAAGGCCTACGAGCCTCATTGTAACATAGTTTAGAGGCATGTAGCCACCATATCTCTTCTCATAGATAATCTACCATTGTCGAGCTAGTTTATTTCCATTTTGCATGTAAATAGTTTTAAGTTTTTTTTTTATTAATGAATTGAAGTTCAATTTTCTTTGTAGCACCATGTTTCTGTTTAAATGTTTATTTCATTTTGTTCCTACGAAAATCTGGATCACAAGTCAACCCCCTGGCGATTCTGAGATGCCACCAAGGCAGAAACAAAGAAGCAGAAGAGGTGGAGGGGGTGCTTCCCATCTTGGTTAGAGGGGAGCGAGGTTGTTTTCTCACGAGTTGGTGGCATCTCATTTTAATGCAATTGCACCATAAGTGTGTTTGGAGGTAAGGGAGCTAGAGACAAAAGTGGGAGAAGAGAGGACGTAGTTGTCTGATTCATAATTTCTTGAAAACTTGGATGGTTGGGTTCCAAATCCTATACACTCAAGAGGCAGAAAGAAACAAAACCTGAACTCAATGGCTTTTCATTGGCAAATGAAGGCACTGTTGGGCTTAGTTCTCAAAGATAAACAAGTTGAAAAGTACACCATCTTTGCATCTCTGGAAGATGTCAAAAGGATGTTGAGGAATCTGCGCTTTTGTGTTGATGGGATTCAAGGTGATGGTTGACCTAGTTGTTGATAACGATAAAGACCTTCTTCGAGGAGTGTGGGTAGATGGTATTAAGTGTAGTTCCCCGTTCTAGTTGACTGATAGTGATATGACATTAACATTTATTTAGCCCTAAGTCCCACACTTTATTCTTTAAGGACCTCGAGTTGAGGATCTGGACACATGACTCTATTATTAGTGGTTGTGATGTTTATGTATGTTCTCCATTGATATTATGAGGAAGATAACAATAATGGTTATGTATGTTATCTATTGGTATTATGATGATTGTAGCATTAATGGTTATACATGTTCTCTGTTGATATCTTGATGTTTGTAGCATAAATGGTTATGTTTGGTCTCTATTGAATTTATGATGATGATAGTAGTAAAGGATATGTATGCTCTCTATTGATATCATGATGATGATAGCTTTGGTGGATAGGTATGTTTTCTATTGATGTTACGATGATGATATCTTTGATGGATATGTATGTTTCCATTGATATTATGATGATGATAGCCATGATGAATGTGTCCTCTATGTTAGCTACTTACATTAGTTCTGGTTCACAATGAACAATGATGCAAATGACTAGATGATGTTGATGATGTTATTATGAAAATGACTAACACTGAGAAACCTTGTTACTAATGATTATTGAGTATGGCAGGAAACCACCAGAGACACTCGCATATGATGAGTTGATGACACCTGGTTTGATGAAAATTAATATTTTGTCTTTGAAATTCTAAGTCAATTTTGAAGCCTGTTATATGTGTATATCTATATTTTGATGATATGTTAGTGGTTGTAGGCACAAATTAGTTGCTTGGCCGAATGAATCACATATGGGTGATGGGGTTGTACAATTGGATGGAACTGCATGGGAGGGGTGGGACAGTGTCCCTGATCTCACCCACTAGCACTCCCGCCGTGACTTGGGCTGGAAAGGTTGAAACACCTTCGCCTTGAAGATCACGATGTCGTGGGGGCAGGTCCCAAAGTTGGGTCGCTCATGAGGATTTTAATAGGGGGTGCGCATCAAGGCAGATTCCTTGATCCCGACACCATTAGTCTCACTATAGCAGGCAACATAAGAGATGATAGTGGTCTCTGTTGTTGCACCTATACTTTCCCCTCGTAGCCATTGAATGCTTGAAGGGCAAGTGGCGTGGCACCCTTGGAACTTCAAGGGAATTTCTTGAAGGGAACAACCAACTTGGCACCCTTGGCATCACAAATAAATTGTTAGGTGTGACACCCTTGGAACTTCAAGGGAAGTTCTTGACGGGCACAACCAAACTTGGCACCCTTGGAATCATTAAAAATAAATAAATTAATGAATATAATCAAGATATGAAAACCATGTAAATTCACATCAAGTGGTAAATGATGTTAGAACCAAGGTAATTAAATCAAGAATAAAACTTAGGTTAAGGGGATCATTGGAAGAAATAAAATATTTTACCTTAAAAACTCTACCCTTCCCATGTTGGAAAATATTAGGTAGATAATGTAGCCTAACTAGGTAAAAAGGGGAAAGAGGGACATAGATGTAATTATAAATATTAATCCTAAAATAGTTAAACCTAATTAAGAGAAGAGGGTGGTGAATTAAAATAAGATTAATAAATTAAATTTTAGAGAAATTTAGAGAACCTCCATGTGGCAACAACCAACATAAGAATATCCATCTAAGAGGCAACTTGAGTTAAATTAGGGAGTAGATAGGGGATCAAATATGTGACTTATCAATTGACTTTAGTAATGAACACAAATTAAGGAGTAGAAAAGGGGGATCAAGAGACAACTAGGAGAAGAAATAGGAAGTCTTGTTGAGGTGAGGAAAAATATTATTTTTAAATTAAAATTTAAGTAAATAATTTTGGAGATCCTTGATGAGAGAGTGACACATGGGTGGGTGAATAATCAAACTATTGGATTAACAAAAATAATTAATTATGCATGAAATGTCAAGTGTCACCTATGAGGACTCCTATAAAAGAAGAGACAAACCATGGGAGAAGGGACTTTTCTTTAGCCTATTGTTGGATGGATGAGACTACGTCAGACTAGTGACTACAATCTATAGTGAGTTGGGTGAGGTAGAGGAATTTGGATAGGGGACTCTTGTGCCAAAGAGTGCTCTCCTCTACCAGCTAATACATTTCCTCCATTGTACAACCCCATTACAGTTCGGGGGTCTGCGAGGAAGGAGAGTACCAAGGAATAGGCTGGGAGGTCAACCGGTGGGTCACCATTCGGATTAAGCACATCGACATTCACACTTGAAGGCGACTGACAACAAAGGAGGGAAAGTAGTGGCAAGTCAAGATTGAATCTGTGCACGATACCCATGTTATTATAATATTTTTTTATATGACTTCATTACGGCTTAAGTTAATAACATGTAAAATAGATGATATGTTCAATGTAGTGAAATTTAGGAATGTTTTATATAGTGCTTAATAATTTCTGAGTTCCCAATGTTAGTTTCTTATGGTTGTATTTTAATTTTTTTTTTAAATAATATATATATATATATATATATATATATATATAGGGTTGGTCCCTACATTAAGGGTCGTTTTGATTTGAAGATATGAGGGGTGCTAGAGCTTCTTTTCTACTTTTCTGGGCAGTGGTCCAAAGGAAGGTAGGAGAGATAGGAGGTTGATTATATCTTAAAGAGTTTCGTTTTGGGAATTATGTGGAGTTTGGAGAGGTCAATCGATATTATCATGGAATATGCCCTCTCCTCTTGGTGGCATGTGGGCCAGTGAGTGTGTCAAGTATAGTGTATTGTTGGGATTGCTAAGAGGACATCAAATTAGAGGAAGGGAGGGCCTTGGAGTCCTGTACATGTTGCATTTTCCAACTCTAACTGTTGAGACCTTTGACAACATGTCGAGGAAGACAGGTAGATCGAGAAGAGGGTCGACATACTAAGAGGAGAGAGCTTGAAGAGAAAGCTCTAGGCTACATAATAGAGTGGCAGGATTCACAGCAAGGTTTAGGGAGAAAATCCGTAAACAAGTGCAAGAGTTATCTAGATCTGAAGGGGAAGCGTCCTCACAACGTACTTCTCTCTCTGATGCTAAGGTGGTAGTAAAATGGATAGGTTGGATTCTAGATACCGAGAATACATGTAGTCGAGCCAGCCAATACCTACGGGTTATAGATCTCTACTGACAAATTAAATTCCTATGGGACACACATTGATGAAAAAAGATCTTTTACAGACATTGAACCATATAAACGACCACATGAAACACTACGACTGCGGATTGGAAAAGATAGATCATGAGATGACAAGGATCAAGCAACACCTCGATATCCCTCCAATGGTAGCTAGAACATCAAGTGATCCTATCGATCCTATTCCCGTCACAGGCTCAAACTTAGAAACACTCCCGTAACTCAAGTTTATGATTTTTTTTAAAAATAATTTATGTATGTAGCCATGTAGGCAAATTCTCTAACATACTTATGTTGTGCGTTAGTCCCCTTAGTTTTTAGTTGTCTCTTATAATTCTATGAAGAGTTTAGTTTTGTTTATGGTTCAAACTCTCTCAAAAGCAACTATAGTAAATAAACCACTATAGTCATTTTATTCAGCTATTAATGTAATCACTAGTTTTTTTAGTTAATATATTTCACTTTACCAAACAAATTACTAAAAACACAAATAATAGAATTTAAAAAAAAAATGAAAAATTTTCAGAAATAAAAATGAAACAAAAATACACATAATAAAAGAAGAATAAAATATTTTATAAATAAATGATATGTTAAAAAGATCCCAATAAGGAAAAGTTTATTTTTTTAAAATGGAAGAGTGAATACCCGATTGATAAGTAAAAAAAACTAAAAAAATTTAAATGGAAGAGTGAATATTCGATAGATAAGTAAAAAATCTAAATAAATGGATAATATGTAAAACATATAAATAAAATAAAATAAATAATAAAAAATCTTAAAAAGGAAAAATCATTATTGGTCTCAACCATATTGGAATATTATTTCGCCCATTATTTTGGTAATATCAATGAGTACTCAATTCAACTTCCACCATTACTCTCGGTACTCAATTCCACTTCCACTCTGAGTAATATGTAAAACATATAAATAAAATAAAAAATAAGAAAATAAAAAAAATCATTATTGGTTTCAACTAGATTGGGATATTATTCCGCCCTTTTTTGTAATATCAACCAGTACTCAACTCAACTTCCACACTTTATTCAATCACTTCAGTCAGAATTGGGAAAAGTCCACATATATATATATATTCTGTAAACTCCCAGCAACAAAACCCCCCATAATCTTATCAGTTATTTTATTCAATCACTTCAGTCCGAATTGGAAAAGTCCATACATATATATATATATATATATATATATATATTTTCTGTAAACTCCCAGCAACAAAACCCCCCATAATCTTATTTTTTATATATATTCTGGAATCAGTTATTGTAAACTCCCAGCAATAAACCCCCACTGCCAGAAGTTTTCTTCAGCGTAACACTCATTTGATCTTAGACAAACATTTCACGATAATTCCAATACTCTTCCAAGTTTGTACAAATATCAACATGCTAATTCAAGGAACCTGATTGAAATTCTTTACAGTAAATATAACCAATCCAATTAACAAATAAATGTTCTAGAAAATCCTGAAGAAGTTTCCATCAAAATTTTGGGATTAGTTACAGGTATCCTTCTTTCCAGCCACCCAGATCATCCTCCTCTTCTTCGCAAGGGCCGCCAAGCTCTTCTTCAGTCTGTTAACACAATACCAACAAACAGATTTCTCAATTTTAAGATTTCGCTGTGGCTCTGTCAGCATGTCTATTGATGTGAATAAGCTTAAAATTAAAACCAGAGAAAATAGTCAAAGGGATTTAGTTACAATAGTAAAAAACCAGAGACAACAGTCAAAGGGATTTAGTTAAAGTGGGCTGGAAATCTATCTTTCGGAAGAAAAAGAAAATGGTTATTCGAAAAAAAATTGATGAAGTAAAGGGACTTAGTTAAAGTGTGCTGGTAATTTATCTTTTGGAAAGAAGAAAAAATAGTTATTCAAGGAAAATTGATGAAGTATATTTCTGAATTTGTTTCTATTATAAATTTTGGAATATTTTGGGATTTGATTTTGTAAATTTTCAGAATATTTTGGAATTTGATAAAAAAAACATGTGGCGGAACATTTAATTCTAAAGCCCAAATAAAATTCCTTAAAACCTTTGGTCTCAGAGGACCATCTTGGTTGTGATCAACCAAAAAATACAAAACTACCAAAGGCAAATTATTAATGGAAGACATTGAAAAGAGGACTGGAATGTGACCTTGGGAATGAAGTTGAGGCCCACTTTGATCTGCCCACAGTAAGTATAATCAGCCAGAACCACGTTGTAAGCAATAGGGGGCAGGCTCCCTGCCTCAAATACTCCATCCAATGGAATACTTCACACCAATAAAGACAAATTATTTCAGAATTGTAAGCCAATTACTCTAACAAGAAGCATCAATATTGTACTTTCAGTCCAGCCAGGGGTTTTATTCATTCTGAACTTTTATTCCTCTTACCTTGCTTCTCCAACAAAGTCATCGGCGGAGAAAGCATCCTTGTCCATTATTCTGATGACGAGATCAGAAACCCCTTCCGATACATTAAACACGAATTTCTCGTTCCACTCAGGATTCCTGCCTGCATCTGTAACAATTTCTCAGTGTTAAAGAAATAGCGATATAAGGGAATTCAGGGTTTATAACCAAATCCTTTAAAGCAAAAAGCCAGAAACAGAATTGTATAACTGAAAAGGCGACACAGAATTATGTAACTGACTGGATGCTACGCTGCTCTTTTGTTGCTGAGTTCTGCATTTCATGAGGCAGTAAGGGTCCATTTGACCTGCAGCCACGATGAATTTATCAGCCAAATCGGGGATGCAGATTAATGCACAATAATTCAAATTCAATTAGAAAAATAATGATTGGATCCAGATCCGGCTGAATAGCATAATTATTTTAACATATGGGAGGGAAGATCTAGGGTTAGCTCAATGTAAATGTTTGCGTATTTGACCTAGAAACTGTCCAATTTAATCCTGTGAGGTTGACAACGCTACAGAATCTGGTTTACTGAGATGCCATACACAAATATAAGAAGAAGGATCCATTAATTCTCAACGAAATTTCTCTGAAAGAAACTTCCACGGTAGTTTTCTAGTTTAAAGAAAAAGAAAAGCCGAGGATATTACAGAGAAAATCAGTGTTCTCCAGCCCCTGGGCGCTGACCAGCAGTACCTCCAACGTTCCCTTCGGCATATTTCGATCTTCTGATTTGGGGGCGCTCACAATTTCAAGTACTTCTATCGATCCACTGAGCGCAAAGAACGGGTTCACAAAAACAACACCGGGAGGATTTACAGGTGCAGATTAGGGAAGAGACGGACTTTCACCTAAATCCCCTGCAGCCGCGTTGCGCAATTGCGCTGACCCGTTCTGGTCATTAAAATGATACCCCAGTTTTTCGTCCACTTAGCCTTCCATATGAAAAAGCAGTTCATATTTTTTTTAAATGACGCGTAAAGCATTCATTAAATTGTTTGAAAATTCAGTGTAATAAAACTTATATATTACGATATCATCGCGGTCAGTCAACGACTGATCAGGGGAGACCGGTGGAGAACAATCCTAGTAATTTGTTGGTAATGCATTTTTACTAAAAAGCTTTGTTTTCTACTTTTTGTGATATAGATTCTGCAAGTTTAACTAATTGTATTTACTGAGATTTTTTACAAAGTTTTTTTTTTTAACTCTGCTTTTTATTAAAAGGTTTTTTTTTTTTCCATGATATAGATCATATAAGTTTAAAGACTTGTTTTTAGTGAGATTTTTTTGGAAGTTTTTTAGATTTGATTGGTTTAATTTCTTTAAAATCTGGTAGGAATTTATTGAAAATTATGGAAATCACAAATTTGATGGGTAACCCTGCACAATAGAAGTGCCCTAGAGTGTTTTCAAGGTGCTGAATTCATATATACAGTGAAAACACTAGTTTAAATAACACAAATCAAGATATCACTTTAAATTTTTCCTCCGCACAAAAAATCCAAAAAATCACACTAAAAACAACTTCAAAATTTAAATTCAATTATTATTTAATAATAATTGATTTTTTATTATAAAATTAATATATTTTATTAAAATAGTAAATCATTAAAATGTTTTTATATTGATAATAATATTTTGTTTGCCATTAATTCTTTTTAGAAATTAGATGTTAATTTTATAAAAAAAATTACACAATCTTTTTTATAGTTAATTATAAGAATTCCCCTTACTAATCATATTTAATATTTGCATTTAAGAGAAATATCAAAATGATAATGTCATTATATCATGATAAATTGAAATTTTCTAAATATAAATACTCATTTCCACATACTTCGAGCTGAAAAAGAGAATATTTTATAATTTGAACATTAAAACATGGAAAAAGTTTAATGATAAAAGTTGAAAAAAGTATCAAATTAACTCTTACCATTAAAAGATTTATGAAATGATACCCACCCTAAAGCACAAAGACAAGACAATTTTTCAAATAAAAAAGCCGGCTATTAATGACATTACAGAGAACTTGGAGAAAGATGACTTTTCAAATAAAAGGCCCCACAACTCATATCCACTATTAATGGCATTGGCATTACCCAAAACGGTAAAGAGGACTTTTTCAAATTCAAGGCCCCACAACTCCTAATATCCATCATTAATGACATTAGACAACCGGGCAACAGCTCAATAAAGTTTATTATATGCATTGTTGGGGGAGAGTAATATTTGTTAGAATAAGTCACAACTCTTAAAATGTAAAATTTATTTCAATTCCATTTTTGGTAGCTTATATGATAGTGTTGATTTATGAAACTAGTGGTAATTTGTTTAATATATAACATAGATATATCTATGTAGTTAGAGAGATGGAGTGAAAGCTTGATTTTTTTTAAGAAATAAAATATTATATTTTGTTATATGGATTGTAATGAATAAGGTTGTTATATGTAATAATAATTTTTAATATCCCTGGATGCGGGTGATGACATGTCAAGGGGGGGCGAGCCACATGCCCAGCATGTGCCGCCCCGTGTCAACCTTAATACTCCAGGATAAACCGCCGTCAAGGTGTAATGGCCCAGCATCGAAGCGATGGGCATTCATTGTTAGACAGAGGTTTTCAATGGTGGCGCAGAATGCAGTTAATGCTCGCCTGCAGCGAAGGAATGGAATACAATATCATCGAACCGGCGCGACGATGTGGGTTCATTGGCATGTCGAGGTTCGAGGGGTGCGAGAGCAGAGAAACTGCGAGTCGGTGGAGGTTGAAGCCGCTTGCTGCTGCAATTCAAGCTGCGGCTGTAGGAAGGGGGGGCAATTCGAGAGATTACTGGAACAATTGGAAGCGAGAAGGGTTAACTCTCGCGCAGGAGGAAGGCGCTCAGAAATCGTCTCACCAGTGTGGGGATTGGGGCGAAATCTGCACAGTGCCTATTCTCACCTATTCTCTCAGGTATTCGAGGGTGGCAGCGAAGAAGACATGGTCAAATTACGGGAGCGACAGCCTAGCAGACGGGGACCATGGAGAGGATCTTCCTCTCGAACCCCTGCAGCAGATGAACACCACCATTGTTGTTGCTGCTACTGTCATAGGCGGGCAAGAGCCACACAACTCCCAGTCGGGCAATTCTTGGAGGTCGGTAGCTCTAGCGAGGGAGGGCCAATGCTTCCGGCATTCGGCTCCGTGGTGTTCACTCTGGGCAGCTCAGTGGACAATGCAGGAGTCAATGCCCACATTTCAGTTCTTTTTACCAAAATCCCTGAAGGAAATGGAGCTGAAAATCCTCTGGGTACGTCGGAGAAGCCTCCAGGAGGCTCTGGTGAGGACACGTTGGAGAAGCCTCCAGGAGGTTCTGGTAAGGATAGCCCTGCTGTGTTGCCCCCGATTGAGGCAGGCAATTCGGGGAAGGAGATTGTGCAAGGCACCTCAAATCCAATGGGGCCGGCACCTCAGGGCATTGCTGAGGACAAATGGAAGGCGATGTGGGAAGGAGTCCCTGAGGGACGGGGGTGGTGCTACGTTGTGGAAGACAAAAGTCTCTGCGAGGACCAGGACTCTGAAGCCCGACTCAACACACGTCCTCCTCTCTCAGCCCGAATCCAGGATTAAAGCTTCTGCGGGTATGTCGGTTCCGGATATCATTATGTTTGTTGGCTGGCAGTTTATGCGTATGTCTGTCTGGTTTATGTTTGTCGGGTCTATTGTCAATTTTCAATACTGTTGGGTTCAGTCAGTTTATGTCGAAAGCCCCTGCGTGGGCAGTCATGGGTCTGTTAAGCGCAATGAGGCCCCTTAGCACGCTGCTACTCACGTCTTTTGGGCCTCCAGCAGCGATTAGATTTTGGAGGGACTCTGTCAGTCTTGAAGGTGATTTTGGAAGTACTGTAGGTGCTGCCCCTGCGTGGGAGCTTTTTGTTTCAAAGCTAAGCTATCCAAGGTGCAACTGCTGGCCCTGGAAAGCCTGTCTCACTGTTTGTAAAGTTTACATGTAAATATAATATAATAGTCTAGATAGTCTTTTAACGATAAAAAAAAATAATAATTTTTAATATTTTGAAGATAAAGATATTTATTGTATGACAAGTAATTGTATATTGAATATTATATAAAAAAGTTAATGAGATAGTTACAAATGATGGTGAAAGTTTGCTTATATATCTAAGTGATATTTATTCACCAAAGATCATGTTCTTAGGGACATATCTTTTTATTAACCAATTACTAGTTAATTAATATATATATATATATATATATATATATATATATATATATATATATATATATATAACATTGTCTTCATTTTAAAAAATCTTTGTCCTCAAAGCTTACTGCTAAAATACTTGATCTCTTTTCTCGTTTCGAATATCTTCTCGTCTTAGAACTTTCATCTTTGTTGATACAAGAAGATATGATATTTTGAGTGATAAACAAAATTGTCAGACCGAGAGTGGATCTAACCATCCTAGATCAATCTTTTTTGAAATCTTCCAATCACTGGAAATTTGTAATGAATTGTTATCATAGGATTAGATTATGCAAACTTCAGTATTCCTTGGAACATAAATATGTTGTTTTCATTCTGAATGGTTCAAATATGTGGACTTACTTAGTTGTATGCTCTTGTGATTCGGATGTCGATAAGGAATTCTTGTGGTTTGATCTCACCCTAATTTGTTTGTGGTGTTTTCTTGTTTTATTGGGGGTATCTGATTCTTTTCATGTTCATAAATTTCTTTATTAATTACGAGATATTCACTTGAATTTTTTGTTATTTGGACTGCAACTTCTGAGTACCTATTCACTTCAACTAATTTATCCTCTTCTTGAGTTATGATATTGATTGTATCGGTATTTGTTCCTTTATCTTTGACTTGGATTGTTACGACTTTAGATTTCAGTACTTCTTCTTGAGTAAGTTGTTCTACCTTGTCATTTAGTAACTTCTTGTCACTTTTAAGCTTCTTTATTGTGTAAGAAGGTTTTAATTGGGATTCCTTAGACGTGAAAGTTCGATGTTTTCTGAATTGTTGACTTTGTCCTTAGTATCCTTCTCTTTGTCTTTTAAACTTTTGACTTGTTCTAATAATTTTTTAATTAAGGTTCTTTAAATGTAAATTTTCTTCTTTATGTTTTGATAGATTGTCGTTGAGTTTCTTCTAAAAAATTTCATTTTTCTTGTTCTAATTTGTGCTTTTTGGCTTTACATTTTCTTCAGTTTTATTAGATATGACTTCTTCACATTCCTTCTGCTTCTCTGATTGAATATCTTGGAACATCAATTTCGGAATATCCTTAAGGTCTTGTATTGAGCGTGTTATCGATTTTGTTCATGGTCATGTCCTAGAAGGGAAACATAAAAAAAATCTCTCTATGTTTAGCATGAATGTACCTAATTCTTTAAACCAAGGTAGACAACAAATTATGTCAACCTCTTTGTTATACATAGATACCACGCTGAATCGAGTTATATATTCATAATGATCAACTCTCACATGTAAATCATTAATTTCATACTCTTTCTCACAAAAAATATATTTTCTTTCGCCTATATTTCTCTCTAAAATTGATAGCTCATTCACCAAATTAATATTGATGTAATTTTTCTCATTTCTTGTGCTAATAGTGATATTAACCTCAACTGTCACATGTAAATCATTAATTTCATACTCTTTCTCACCAAAAATATATTTTCTTTCACCTATATTTCGCTCTAAAATTAATAGTTGATTCACCAAATTAATATTGATGTAATTTTTCTCGTTGTTTGTGTTAATAACAATATTATATGACTGAAAGGGCCAAACATAATTATGTAACTCACTGGATGCTACACTACTCTTTTGATGCCAAGTTCGACATTTTACGAGGCACTAAGGGTCCATTTGACCTGCAGTCGTGATTAATTTATCAGCCAAATCGGGCATGCAAATTAATGCCCAATAATTCAAATTCAATAAGAAATATAATGATTGGATCCAGATCTGGAATAATAGAATAATTATTTTAACATAAGGGAGGGAAGATCTAGGGTTAGCTCAATGTAAATGTTTTTGAGTATTTGACATAGAAACTGTCCAATTTAATCCTATGAGGCGGACTAGACTTCACAGTTCGATTTACTAAGATGCCATACACAAAAGAAGAAGAAGCATCCATGGATTCTCAACAAAATTTCTCAGAAAGAAAATTCCACAATATTTTTCTAATTTAAAGAAAAAGAAAAGGCGAGAATATTACAGATAAAATTAGTGTTCTCCAACCCCTGGGCGCTAACGGGCAATACCTCCAAAGTTCCCTTTGGCATATTTTGATCTTTTGATTTGGAAGGGCACACGATTTCAAGTCCTTCTATTGATTCACTGAGCCCAAAGAAGGGGATCAAAAAAACAACACCAGGAGGATTTACAGGTGCAGATTAGGGAAGGGACGAAATTTCACCTAAATCCTCTGTAGTTGTGTTGCACAATTGTGTTGACATGTTCTGTCATTAAAATGATACCTCAGTTTTTTATCCACCTAGCTTTCCATATGAAAAAAAAGTTCTTATATATATATTTTTTATCTTGCTTGTAAAGCATTCGTTAAATGGTTTGAAAATTCAATGTAATAATATTTATATATTAACTAAATTCATGCTTCTGTGATCTATATATTATGTGTTAATAAATCTTTCAGTGATAATCACATTAGACAAAGTTTTTCTAACATGTTTCAAACCATCCAATTTGGTTCATTGTTAGAACAAGACGGAGAATTAGATCATGGCATTAAATTAAATAAGTAGGGTGTATTGGCTCGATTGGGCTGACCTAGGTTCAATTTATACTACGCACCAACAAAACCCTTCATCATTGCCCCTTTTGGCAACGACCTGCAAGCACATCACAGTCTCACTTGAAGTGACTATGGGAGGATGCAGAACTAGGTTTCTGCAGCCTTGAGGGACTAGGACATGTGGTATTATTATGTTATTTTATTCTTAGCATTTATAAATCACTTCGCCGCATTAGATTAATCACTTAAACATGCCATATAAAACCATAAAATATCATTGTGCTAAAGTAAAATGCAACTCTAATAACTGCTAATATACAACAGATAATAAGCAAATATACACATAAAACACTAAATTAACATGGTTCACCCTAGTGTAGGGCTACGTCCACAAGAACTGTTGCTTAATATAATGAATCTTTGAACAACAACCAGTTCTTGGCCTGCACACTAAGTTGCAGGTTGTCTGTGCACTCAACTGCAGACTCTTCTACAGGCTTTTGCGCACTTAGTTGCAAAGCCTCTCCTTTGCTACCGAATTATAGATCACAATAATTCACCCATAACACTAATATGGATAAAAACTGATTGATTCTAATTTTTTTCTTTTTATTATTTTACCATATATATACTATTACATTATAGGGTTACATCATCAAAATGTAGAAATTTCACGTAGATTAAACTGATTATGCAATGTACTAAAGCAAAATACTTAATCTACTTATACAATCAAACTTATGAAAGCTTAATCTATTTTGAGCAAGATCAAACAGAACACATATAACAGAGAAGAAGATTCAATCACAAATAAAACACAGAAGAATACTTTGGGGAAAGCCTCAACTAAAAACCCTGCTATCTGTATTATCATACAAGTGGAAATATCTTAGGATTACACAAAGCTTTAGCTCTCAAGCTATCCAGCTCTCAGTACAATCCCTCACTGCTGCTCATAGACAAAATAGACAACACATATGCCTTCCTTCAGTCCTCCAAGCCTCCTATTTCCTTACGCAGTTTCTCCTGGGTCCTCAAGATGCCACCTGTGTGTAATAATCCCTCACACACTACTCAGACCTCTGAAATAACTGTGTAATCCTAAAGGAGTGAATTCCTTCTGCATGGATGAGTTTCCTTTATAGGAAAATTCTTCCAAATGATAGTACACTGTCCCTTCCTTTAATCTCAACTGGGTCTTTCTCTGAACTGACATGCATGAGTTATTTATGAGAGAATATTCAGTTATCTGGAGAAAACTAGTTGCATGCATGCATGCATTAATTGACTGAACTCACAATTAGTTCCACAAATTATTTGGAACTAATTTAACTAGACTTAACTTAGTTAACTGAGCTAATTAATTACAACTCAAATACAACTCATCCTTATCTCCTTAATTAAGGGATAACTTCCACAATCAAATGGATAATTGTTGCATGTCTTCACAAAGACTTCATGTTTGATTTTCTCCAACTAATGAACTCAAGATGAATTAATTAATTATTTTTCAAACAACTAGTGAGACTAAATTCGAATTTTAATTCTCAATTTTAATTCATGGACTAATTAAAATTGGAATATATCCTGAAATGCTATTTATAACAATGTTATTTTTAGCATTTCTATTTTATCATTCCTTGTTGCTATTTTCAATACTGGTACCTGAAATGCTATTTATAGCATTTCTATTTTTAGCATTTTTTGTTGCTATTTTCAACACTCCCTCTCAACAAGAAAGGCATTCAACTAGAACCCGATCCTGAACCTTTGGAATGTTCTGCATGCAACACTTCTCCCTAGTGTTGTTGCTCCAACAACTCTAGAAACAAAAAATATCCAACCTGAATCAGAATGATG
The DNA here is from genome assembly GCA_031772625.1 of Pinus tabuliformis. NCBI lineage: Eukaryota > Viridiplantae > Streptophyta > Pinopsida > Pinales > Pinaceae > Pinus > Pinus tabuliformis. The sequence goes on from CM062819.1 coordinate 697,980,022, forward strand.
CCTTTGTCATCAAAGTCTCTAACTACTATTGCCTTTTTCGACTAAAAACTCTGCACCTTTGTGCCCTTCAGTATCTGACTGCTCTAGCCTTTGTCACTTTGATCTCTGACTGCATCAATCACACTGATTCCTCTTGTTGCATATGTGTTGCTGCTGGTCCTATCTCCCAGCACTGCACCTCCTCTCATCATGTTGCATCGTGCTGCCCACTACTGCACTACAACTCAGTTACTGAGAAGTAAGTAACTGATCTCCAAACTGACCTCCCTATTGGGCTAGAAACACCCTCTGATGTTGAAACTTCCTTTGCTGCTCCATCTGCATTTGTCTCTACCCACTTAGCCAGTCCTGCTACTCCTCATCGGGGCTCCCATAGCAAGGTCTAATCAAAGAGGCTGGGTACCTCAAGGATCCTGCCCCTATTTCAGCCTTCTTGGGATTATCACTTCACATCGCCCCACCTCACACCTAGAGGTATGGATGCATGTGATCCCTCCGCCCACTTAGCTCGAAATTTCCCGTACTGGAGGTCTCTGCATGAGTGGATGCCTCCACTCGGTCTCCTCTTAGCTTCTCCAGTTGTGGCTACTCCACAACCTCCTGAAGCTGCTTCACCAATTGTGGCTCCTCCACAATTATCTAAGACTTCTTCTGGCGCCTCATGTTGAGAGGTAATGTACTCTCCCTCTCAACCACCAAGTCTCCAACATTTTCCTTTCCCCTCAAGTCTTTACATGCATCTTGAACCTCAAGAGCATACAGGTTCTTGACTCATGAACCGATCTGCTTCACTTGCCTCGTGATGATGTGTCTAAGGAAAACCTTTCCCTTACTAAAGACTACATCATAGCCTTTGTCCTCCAACATCGCGATCGATACCAAGTTCTTCTTCAATCCTGGCACATACTTCACATCTGTCAAGGTGATGCGAGCTCCATGCTCCCTTTGAAAAGCAATTGTGCCCACTCCTCAAACACTATACTTTTCATCATTACCCATCTCTATGCACATTTGGAGGTCTTTCTCCTCCAAGGAACTGAACGAACTCTTATCGCCAGTCATGTGGAATGAGGCTCCACTATCAAGAAACCAACCACAACCCATCATTGATGAAAACATGCATGCGATGAGGGTAAAATCCAATTCGAACTAAGAGGCCAATACCTCACCTTTAGATCCTTCTGAGGATCCCTTTTTGGATTTCTTCAATGGAAAATTAGTTGCATAATGGCCCACCTCATGAAAATTAAAGCATCTCACTTCAGATTTTTCAATCTTCTTCCCTCCATGAGAAGAACTCGACTTGGGATGAGAATCCTTCTCCATCCCTTTCCTTGCCTTACTCGCTAAGGCGAAATTTTCTTCATCCTCCTTAGATGAAGAACCATCTCTGGTGCTCCATCAGATCCAACCATAGTCGTTCCCAATCTAGCAGTTTCTCTCTTCCGTTCACTGAGTCCTGGTAGCTATGCCAGCTCTTAGGAAGACTGAGGAGAGCAAGACTCACCATATCATCATCAGTTGTTGTGATTCCTACACTTCCAAGCTCATCTCTGCAGGTGGTGAGCTTGTTCAAATATGTAGGGATCGTGTTTCCCTTTTCACACTTGATTTTCCAAAGCTTGTAATTCAGCGCCAGCTTCCTCTAGTCGTTGTTGTTCTGATATAGATCCTTCATTGTCTTCCACATTGAAAATAGAGTCTCCTTCCCATGGAGACTCGAGACAATATGGTCTCGAACTCCCTCCAGAAGAATCCTCCTCGCTCTCGTCACACATTTCTTCCATTTCGCCAATTCTTGGGCATTAGCTGCTGCTAGCTTGGGGACTTCTTGATCAATGAAGTCCTTCAAATCATTGTCCTCTAATACTGCCTCCATGCTATGTAATTCAAGCTGTTGTTATGCTTTTGACCTACAAGAAGATACCAGAATACCAAATATGCGAGAAATATACCCAGAACACAAAACAATAAGAAATAACAGCAAGTATTTTATTATTCAGAAAGGAAAGTAATGTTCACTTGCCTCTTCGAGGGGGCAACCTTTAATAGAGCTGGGCTCAATTACAAAATAAGACACGATGCTCCTCGAGGGGAGTCTCTATCCTTTATATAGGTTTCATACATGCAACACCATGGGTCAATACCATGGTTCTTATTAATACCATCTATCTAATACCATGGCCCATTTGCAACTAATTGTGGTCCCTTCTTTAAATGTGGGTCAACCACTTACAATTATTAATATGGGCTTTATTGACTCTTTACTTAAATATAACTATGACTCGATCCTATTACATAAATAAGGGGGTTAGGGTTGGACTGTTGGGTCCCTATAATACTAGTGATTACCCCATTACTATTGTAGTTATACCCCTTATTTATATTGTTGTGCCCCTATTACCCCCATATTGTTATTTCTGTGCCCCATAGAATCCCTCTATTGTTATTTTTGTGGCTTTATATTATTATTGTTAGGTCGGCTGGATTATATTGTGACTCCTTAGACTCCTATATATAGAAAGGAGGTTTTGTCATTTGTATCATCCAAGAATTGTTCATTTATGTAATGTAAAGGAGGTTGCCCCCTCGAAGAGGCTGAATTCTAAGGCGTTGATCTTTCTTTTCTATCTTTTCTTGAGCTGGTTTCATAACATTTGGTATCAGAGCTTTGGATTCTAGGGTTTCGCTGCTCCAAACAGGTCATCGTGGCATTTTCGCTATAACTTTTTTTCTGTGACGTTTCAGAAGTCACAAAAAAAACCCATTTGAGAAGAATTGGTGCTGAACCTTGGGTCCAAATTTCAGAGCTTTTCGCGCGATATTTTCGGAGATATGATCTGAGGAAGTTGGTCTTTTTGCAGACTCCTGAATTACATTCAAAACAGGTGACCTGGGGAAAATCGTCATAACTCTCTCTCTGAGGATCGGATTGAAATTTCGTAAAAAGGTACAGAAAGAGGACGGACTGTAGTTTCTTGTATGTGTGTTTTAGATTCAAAGGTTGAAACAGTGACTCGTGGCACGTCGTACAAGTTCGCTCTACTGAACCAGTCTAAAAGCAAGTCACTGTGGGAGATTTCACATAACTCTTCCTTGGAGAATCCAATTTGGCTCAGACTTGTGGCATTGGAAAGAGGACACAAAAGGCTACTACAGGTAGAAATTTCAGAACTGGATGATCCAAAATTACAGAGATACATCAGATTCAATATCAGGCTTCTATAAAGTGAAAAAAGGTGTGTAGTTTTTTTTTTTTAATTTTTGTGTAAGCTTGTTTTAACGGAATTCAAAGGGCATAGTAAAGCATTATTATCGGTAACTGATGCCCCGAGGAAAGAAAATGCAAACACCTAGTAAGGAACCTGAAAGCTCTAGCATGACTCATGAAGAAGAGGAAGAAATGCTACATGATATATCAAAATTACAAGAACAAGTGCAACAAATGTCACGCTCACAAAAGCTAACAGAAGCTAAGATAAGTGGCGTGGAATCTAAGATAAATGGCGTGGAATCTAAGATAAAGGGCATGGAAGCTAAGATGGATGATTCGAAGACAGACATGAAGAGAGACATGGCAGATTTGAAGATAGATATGAAGACAGACATGGAAGAATTGAAGAAGTTGCTACAAGAAAGGGTCACTAATGGTGAAAAGGTAGTAAAGGAAACTCATGATGAGAACAAAAGAAATGTTAATCATGATTCCATAGATCTAATGTTGGATCGAAGAATCACCATATTCCAAAAATCGATATGAGGAAGTTTGATGGCAAGGATCCCGCCACATGGATATTACAGATGGAGCAATTCTTCGATCTCAATAATGTGCAAAACACACAAAAGGTACGTATGGCAACTGTATATTTGGAACCAAATCAGTTTGTATGGTATCAATGGCTTTGCTCTCGTAAACAATTTATCACTTGGGCAATTTTTACGGAAGAATTGATAGCACATTATGAGGATACAAAAAGCAACACTTTTTTTAGCCAATTGATAAGTCTCAAACAAAAGGGTTCAATAATGGAGCACATTGAGGAGTTCCAAAAATTGAACATAAGGGTAAAAGATATTCCAGAGGAGCATAGGATTGATGTGTTCATAGGGTCTTTAAAGGATAATATCCAACATGATGTTCGCCTTTGGGAACCTGATTCATTAGAGAAGGCATTCAGGTTAGCAAGAAAAATGGAAAGCAAAATTATGGCAACCAGGAAGCATACCACTCACAACTATAAAGACGGAAGTGTTGTTGCCCCTAGTCTTCCACAACCTATAAGGTTGACACCACAACAATTGGAAGAAAAAAGAGCAAAAGGGCTTTGTTACAGTTGTGATAGCAAATACACTAAAGGTCATAAGTGTGCTGAGAAGAAATTATTCTACATAGATTGTGAAGAGGAAGAAGAAAAGGAGCAAGAAAGGTCAAAAGAAGAAGATATACTCCAGGAACAAAGCCTAGATGAAGAACAAATAAATCCGACCATATCTTGTAATGCATTGGCGGGAATTACCACTCCTCAAACCATCAAGATAGAAGGACAAATCAAGAAGAAAAAGGTAATAGTGTTGATTGATTCAGGAAGCACCCACAATTTTATTCATTGTAGGGTAGCAAAAGAATTGAATTGCTTCCTATATCCAGCACCAGAGTGTCAAGTGATGATTGCAAATGGAGGAACAATAAATTGCTCTGGAAAGTGCCATAATATCAAGCTATCCATGGGAGAATATGTATTGACTAGCCCAATGCTTTCCATTCCAATGGGAGGTGCTGATGTTGTACTAGGAGTCCAATGGCTACAATCCTTGGGTACAATAGCTTTTAATTTTCAAGAACTTTTCATCAAATTTTCTGTGGAAGGAAAGGAAGTTGAATTAAGGGGTATTGCAGGGAAACCAGGAAAGATAATCAGCTCTAATGGTATGACAAAGCTTCTAAAAAAGGAGCAAAGAGGTGTAATTGCACAATTATGTTCGCTAGATGTTTCCACATTGGAATCATCTATTTCTCCAGATCTCCAAAAAGTCTTGGACAATCATTCCAAGGTATTTGAGACTCCCAAAGGTCTCCCACCTATGCGTGATCATGATCATGCTATTCATCTGATTCCAGGAAGTGTTCCTCCAAACATCAGGCCGTACAGATATCCCTATGTCCAAAAAAGTGAAATTGAACGTATGGTTGCAGAAATGCTAGAGGCTGGTATAATTCAACCGAGTCAAAGTTCTTTCTCAGCTCCAGTAGTATTGGTGCACAAGAAGGATGGATCATGGCGCATGTGTCCAGATTATAGGGAGCTCAACAAGCTCACTATTAAAGATAAGTTCCCCATTCCTGTCATTGATGAATTACTGGATGAATTGCATGGATCAATTTACTTCACCAAGTTGGATCTTCGTTCGGGATATCATCAAATCAGAATGAAGATTGAAGACATTCCAAAAACGGCATTTAGAACTCATGAGGGTCATTATGAATTTTTGGTCATGCCTTTTGGCCTTACCAATGCACCTTCAACATTTCAAGGTTTGATGAATTCAATTTTCAAACCATTCCTTAGAAAATTTGTGTTAGTATTTTTTGATGATATACTAATCTACAGCAAGTCTTGGAAGGATCATGTTGAACATGTTGACAGGGTGCTACAACTATTGGAGGAGAAACAATTATATGCAAAAAGATCCAAATGTTTCTTTGGAGTCCAGGAGGTGGAATATTTGGGTCATATTGTATCTCATGAAGGAGTTAAGGTAGACCCTAGCAAAATTAAAGCCATTAAGGAATGGAAAATCCCCACATCCATAAAGCATCTGCGAGGATTTCTTGGGTTGACAGGGTATTATCGCAAGTTTGTTAAGAATTATGGGAGAATAGCAGCACCTCTAACAACATTATTGAAGAAAGATTCATTTTCATGGACTCCGGAAGCAACAAAGGCCTTTGAACATCTTAAAGAGGCAATGTGCCAAGCACCGGTCTTAGCTACACCGGACTTCACAAAAACCTTTATTGTGGAATGTGATGCTTCAGGAAATGGAATTGGTGCTGTTCTAATGCAAGATGAAAGACCCATTGCTTTTGAAAGTCGTCCAATCAAGGGAAAGTTTTTAAGCAAAGCTATTTATGAGAAGGAAATGTTGGCAATACTCCATGCACTTAAGAAATGGCGACCCTACCTAATGGGAAGACACTTCAAGGTAAAAACGGATCATGATAGCCTTAAATACTTTTTAGAACAAAGATTATCCTCTGAAGAGCAACAAAAGTGGGTCACAAAGATGTTGGGTTATGACTTTGAAATCATCTACAAAAAAGGGAAGCAAAATGTGGTGGCAGATGCACTCTCAAGAAAGGATGAGGATGTGGAAGCATTGTTGTGTGCCATTTCTATTATCCAACCAGATTGGATAAACGAAGCAAGGGAGGAATGGAAGAATGACGAAGAAGTGTGGGCACTTATTCGAAAGCTACAACAAGATTCCAGTACTTCTGATACATTTAGCTGGAAAAATGATTCGTTATGGTACAAAGATCGCTTATACCTCTGTAAGAATTCCCAGCTAAAACAAAAGATTCTTATGGAATTGCACACTTCTCCCTTAGGAGGGCACTCAGGATTTTTAAAAACTTACCACAGGGTTAAGAAGGAATTTTTTTGGGATGGCCTTAAATCAGATATTCAAAAGTTTGTGGCGGAATGTTTGGTTTGCCAACAAAATAAAGTTGAAACAATTAAGACACCGGGTCTATTACAACCTTTATCCATTCCAAGCCAACGTTGGGAGGAGGTTTCAATGGATTTTATCACAGGTTTACCCAAGTCTGAGGGAAAGAGTGTCATCATGGTGGTAGTTGACAGACTTACCAAGTATGCACACTTTTGTGCATTATCACATCCATTTAAAGCCAGTACAGTTTCTACTGCATTTATGGAAACAGTTCAAAAGCTACATGGAAACCCAAAGATTATTGTAAGTGACAGAGATCCCATTTTCACTGGAAATTTTTGGACAGAATTATTTTCTTGTCTTGGTACTCAGTTAGCTCATAGCTCATCTTATCATCCTCAATCTGATGGGCAAACTGAGATAGTAAACAAATGTTTGGAAGGATATCTTCGTTGCTTTGTATCTGATAAACAGACACAATGGGTCAAATGGTTGCCTCTGGCTGAATGGTGGTATAACACTTCCTTCCATACAGCAACAAAAATGACCCCATTTATGGCACTTTATGGGTATCAACCACCATCCATCACATCATATTTAAGAGAAAATTCTAAGGTTCAGGCAGTGGAACATCACATCGAACATCAACAACAAGTCCTCCAACTCTTAAAGGATAACCTCGTGTTGGCACAAAATAGAATGAAACAACAGGCAGATCAACATCGCAGTGAAAGAAGTTTTGATGTAGGTGATTGGGTATTCCTACGGCTACAACCATATAAGCAAATGTCCCTAAAGCAAGCTAAGAAGGATAATAAATTATCACCAAAGTATTATGGTCCGTACAAGGTGTTGCAAAAGATTGGTACTATGGCATACAAATTGGAGCTTCCTGCAGCTTCTCGATTGCACCCAGTTTTCCATGTTTCATGTTTAAAGAAGGTTATAGGTGACAAGCTCCCAATTCAAACAATATTGCCAGAACTTGACGAGGAAGGAAAAATTATATTGGAACCGGAAGCAGTCACAGAAACAAGAACTCGACAGCTACGAAATCGATCAATTTCAGAGTATCTTATCAAGTGGAAGAACTTATCCGCTGAAGATTCCACATGGGAGGATGAGAATTTTATGCAGAAGTATCCAGAACTACTCAAGCGTTGAGGACAACACTTTTTTGAAGGAGAGGGGCATGTTGGGTCCCTATAATACTAGTGATTACCCCATTACTATTGTAGTTATACCCCTTATTTATATTGTTGTGCCCCTATTACCCCCATATTGTTATTTCTGTGCCCCATAGAATCCCTCTATTGTTATTTTTGTGGCTTTATATTATTATTGTTAGGTCGGCTGGATTATATTGTGACTCCTTAGACTCCTATATATAGAAAGGAGGTTTTGTCATTTGTATCATCCAAGAATTGTTCATTTATGTAATGTAAAGGAGGTAGCCCCCTCGAAGAGGCTGAATTCTAAGGCGTTGATCTTTCTTTTCTATCTTTTCTTGAGCTGGTTTCATAACATGGACCCTAACATGCCCTCCCCCATAAGAATAGCCTTGTCCTCAAGGTTGAAGCTATGGAAACTGCTGAAGGATAGTCGCTGGTTCTCAGGTCACATCTTCCAGAGAGGTGTCTTTCCACTTGACGAGGACTTCCTTGATCGTGCGGCCGCATAGGTGCCATTCTCGTGTGTCAAGAACCTGTTCAGGTTGGAGCCAGATTGACCCTTCTTCATCCAATTCAGGTAGATTGGTTTGAATTCTGTAATGGTTCCCAATCACTTTCTTTAGGCATGAGACATGGAAGACTAGATGGATTTTTGCAGTGGGTGGCAAAGTTAGCTTGTAGGCAACATCTCCAATGAGTTGAAGTACTTGATACTGTCCGTAGAATTTTGGAGATAATTTCTGACAACCCTTGTCTTTGAGTGATGTTTGATTATATGGTTGCATCCTCAAAATTACCTGATCCCCTTCTTGAAATTGGCATTTTGAACGATGTTGATCTGCCTGTTGCTTGATGTGGTTTTGAGCTTGATGGAGATTCTCTCTGAGGTGGGCCAACATGGTTGTGTGGTTCTATAGGAGTTGATCCACTGCTTGTACCTTCGAGCATCCCTTGATATAAGAAGTAGGCGAAGGAGGGAGTTGACCATAAACTCATTCATATGGAGTCATTTTGGTGGTGGCATGATAGTTGGTGTTATACAACCATTCGGCTAGAGGTAACCACTGTACCCATAGATGTTGCTTTTCTGAAGAGAAACACCTAATGTAGGTCTCCAGACATTTGTTGACTGCTTCAGTTTGACCATCAGTTTGGGGATGATATGAAGTACTGAGTTGTAGTTGGGTACCTTGTAGCCTGAAGAGTTCTTGCCAAAAGTTACTGGTGAAGATCGAGTCACGATCAGACACAATGGAAGTGGGCATGCCATGCAATTTGAAGATCTGGTCCATGAAAGATTGAGCAACCAAAGTCGGTGTAAAAGGGTGGGGTAGTGCGCAAAAATGAGCATACTTAGAAAGTCTATCCACAACCACCATGATGACTGACTTGTTTCCTGACTTCGGAAGACCCGTAATGAAATCCATAGAAACCTCCGTCCAGATTGAGGCCGGGATGGGCAATGGCTATAATGTGCCTAGAGATTTGACTATTTCTCCTTTGTGGCGCTGACATACGTCACACTCAGCTACAAAAGTAAGAATGTCCTTTTTCATCCCTGTCCAAAAGAATGAACGTCGAGTGTGAGCATAATTCTTCTAAAAGCCTGAATGGCCTACAATGGGAGATGAGTGCAACTCTGCCAAAATGCGGCTTTTGAGGGTGGATGTTGGTGATATCATGACTTTGTCCTTGTAGCGAAGAATCTCATCTTGCCAAGAGTAGCCCGCTGTGGAATTTGGATCCACCTGCAATTGATTAATGAGTTGGGAGAGCAAGGGATGTGAAAACCATTCCTTGCGAACCTCTTCAATCCATTCTGGAATGGGAAGGGAGATTGAAAGCAAGGTGCTTTCCTCCACAAATTGGTGTGATAATGCATCTGCTACTAAATTTTTGCACCCTTTCTTGTAAATGATCTCATAATCATATCCCAGCATTTTAGCGAGCCATTTATTTTGTTGTGGCATGGATAGGTGTTGTTCCAAAAAATATTTAAGGCTTTGATGGTCTGTGCAGATTTGGAAACGCCGCCCCAATAAGTATGGTCACCAGGTATCTACTGCACGTAAGATGGCCATCATCTCCTTCTCATAGGTAGATTGTCCCAGATTTCTCCCCCTTAGTTGTTGGCTAGTGAAGGCCAAGGGTTGACCTTCCTGCATTAAGACCGCGCTAATACCCGTACTTGAAGCATCACATTCAATCATAAAAGATTTGGTGAAGTCAGGTAGTGCTAATACGGGGGTGGAACACATGGCATGTTTGAGAGCTATAATTCCTATTACGCTTCATCATTCCAGAGAAATGAATTTTTCTTGAGGAGGTGAGTGAGGGGTCTAGAAATGCGACCATAATTGCGGACAAATTTGCGATAGTAGCCCGTGAGACACAAAAATCTTCTCAAGCTCTTGAAGGTCTTCGATTGAGGCCAATCCTGCATTGCCTGGATCTTTTTGGGGTCCACATTGACACCTTTACGCCCCACAATGTGGCCCAAATACTCAGATTCTTCCATGCCAAAAGAGCACTTGGACATCTTAACAAATAATTTATGCTTCCGAAGTAGTTGCAAGAGCAGATCTACATGGTGAAGATGTGTGGTCCAGGTGCGGCTGTAGATGAGGATGTCATCAAAGAAAACAAGGACAAATTTTCTGATATATGGCTTGATCAGGTGGTTCATAAGGCTCTGAAAAGTGGATGGGGCATTACAAAGACCAAATGGCATGACCAAGAACTCATAATGGCCTTCATGAGTTCGGAAAGCAGTCTTTGGAATGTTTACTTCTTTCATGCGAATTTGGTGATAGCCCAAGTGAAGGTCGAGCTAAGTAAATAATTGAGCCCCATTTAGTTCATCCAGCAAATCATCAACAACTGGGATGGGAAATTTGTCTTTGACTGTCAATTTGTTGAGGGCCCTGAAGTCTGGACACATGTGCCATTCTCCATCTTTTTTGAGCACCATGACCACAGGCAATGAATAAGGACTAATGCTAGGACGAATGGCGCCTGCTTCCAAGAGTTCCTTGATGATTTTTTCAATTTCATTCTTTTGGGTGAATAGATATCTATATGGGTGCACATTTGGAGGTTGGGTCCCTGGGACCAAAGTAATGCTATGATCATGTTCCTCTCTCGAGGGTGGAAGCTCATGAGGTTTGTCAAAGTCTAGTAGATGGTTGTTTAAGATCTATTGCATCTCAGGATGAATATGAAGAGAAGTGAGTTCAAAGGCCTGGATGGCATTAAATTGGGCTATAACTCCATGGTGGCCCTTTTTTAACAATTTTTTCATCCTATGTGAGCTAATGATAGAGGAATCACCCGCCTGGAGTCGGAGGAGGGTATGTGTGTGGTTGTTCTACTTAAAGCTCATATATAACTCCTGGAAATCCATTGTTTTCAGGCCAAGTGTGCGAAGCCATTCCGCACCTAGGACAATGTCACACCCTCCCATGTGTGGAAAACATGTGGGTCTTTAACTGATAATCCCCCATTTGAAGTTTGACATTTTCACAGTGGCCTTCACATTTCATTGTCCCCCTATCAGCAATTTGGACCTAGAAGTTAGAGACTGCTCGGACAAAACAATGCACTACTTCCACGACTCTTTGATGGCTAAAGTTATGCGTACTAACACTATCAATCAAGACTACTACCGAGCGATGCTTAATAAAACCTCTGATTTTGAGAGTTTAGGGAGAAGAAATCCCTGCCAAAGCATGAAGCGAGATAATTGGTTCTTTAGGTACATTGTTCGGCTAGTTGTCCTCATCTTCCTCCTCTGGTTCCTTAAGTGGTGGGGCTTCCTCTGATGAACTGTGATTAGTAGCATCAATTTGAAATAATTTGGGCTCCTTGCATTTATGCTCAGGGGAGTATTTCTCATCACAGTAGTAACACAATCCTTGCTTTCTTCATTCCGCCATTTCTGCTGGTGACACCTTTTGAACGTTTAGTGTTTGGGTAGTGCTTTGAGCCTGGGTGGGGCGACCCTTGGCTATGAAATTTGGGCGATTGGATTGGGCCGCTAACGCCCGTTCTACTTCACGAGCTATCGTGCACGCATGCAGCCATGAGGTAGGGTGTTGCAATCAGATGTGGGCTTGTATGGCTTCTTTGAGACCACTGACAAAGCATTCCAAGTAGAACTGATCTTGTAGACCTCTTGTGCATAAAGCTAAGGCTTAAAAGGCTGTAATATATTCGTTCACTGTTCCTATCTGTTGAAGCTTAGTGAGACGACCCAAAAATTTAGATTCATGGTCAAAGCGATCTGTAAGAACTTTTGCAAATGTCTACCAAGTCACGAGCCTTCCATAGCAACGTTGATGCCACTTCCACCGTTGCCATCTTTCATTGTCCAAGTACATTCTACCCACACTAAGCTGAGTCGCATCATCTTTGATGTGATTCAGTGTGAAATATTGCTCCATTTGTGCTAGCCATGTGGCCGGATGAGAGCCATCAAAATTATACATGTCCAGCTTGGGTGGTCACGTCTGGGACTGTTGGTGGTTGCCAAAGAGGTGAAGAGAATGGCTAGACTCGCCCTCCATGTTTTCATGGAAAACATATGCCTCCGCTCGTTCCTCCGACTTGCCCTTTGCAAGTGTGTCAACTAAGTTCTTGAGCGACGACAATACTAAGTCCAACTTTGTTTCAAGGCTGTTGATCTTCTCATTGGCCATAGCTTGAGCTCTAGTTTGTACCATGCATCGATCCGGTGCAGTTAAAATTTGGGACAACCTGAGATTTTTGACGCTAACAATTCAATGGTACCACTTTGCTCAGCTCGTCGTCCTGCGAGAATCACACCCAGGTATAGGAGCCCACACAAATAGTTAGATCTGTCGGCGAACCCTCATTTGCAGAGTATGAGTAGGAATGTGGCAGTGATCGAACCCCTGCTGCTAGATCTGAATGGTGAATCTGATTGTTGCGACTGCTACAGAACCCAAACTGTTAGATCTGGATGGCAGATCTGATAGATCTAAATGGCGGATCTAATAGATCTGAATGGCGGATCTGATTGTTGCTGTTGCGACAGAACCCCACCTGCTAGATCTGATTTGGAAAAGATGATGTGTGATCTAGAGAGAGACACGAGAACTATGGTCTCAAGGAGTGTCAGGTGCTACAGATCGCAATATACATAAGGGTCTGACAGTAGTACTCGGCCCAATCTTTCAGGGCACTAACCAAGGAGGATCAACCGTACCCTTAGCCGTACAACCCGACTACCCTATCGTACACGCGAGTAATCTCCTCGAGTGTTGTTCTCGGTGTAGTGTAGCAGCAAGATAGATGACGGTTTATCTATGGCGAGGTTTCAAGAGATCCTAGGGGGCTTTCGGTATACCCAGAGGGTACTTGGAAGACAGTCCATGCGCGGTTCTATCTAATGCGCTACTACTCGAAGGGGTACCCATAGGGGTTACAAGGGAGTCCAACAATCATGACCACTTCTTGTATTTCCTGCATGCATGCCTTCCCAAATCCGTAGGTTTATGCTCTTAATGACAGATCCCATGGTTTAAAGACGCTGGAACACGTCTCTAGCCAATTTTTTTTTTTTTGCTAAAAATGGAGATCCCATCGGCCCTGGAAAGTGCTCTGATACCAGTTTTTATGCTCTTGACCTGCAAGAAGATACCAGAATACCAAATATGCGAGAAATATACCCAGAACACAGAACAATAAGAAATAAAAGCAAGTATTTTATTATTCCGAAAGGAAAGCAATGTTCACTTGCCTATTCGAGGGGGCAACCTCCAATAGAGCTGGGCTCAATTACAAAATAAGACATGATGCTTCTCGAGGGGAGTCTATATCCTTTATATAGGATTCATACATGCAATACTATGGTTCTTATTAATACCATCTATCTAATACCATGGCCCATTTGCAACTAACTATGGTCCCTTCTTTAAATGTGGGTCAATCACTTAAAATTATTAATATGGGCTTTATTGACTCTTTACTTAACTATAACTATGACTTGATCCTATTACATAAATAAGGGGGTTAGGGTTGGACCCTAACAACTGCCATCTAGGGCATACTTGAGTCTCAAGCCATTAAACGCCATTGGTGAACTTTGAGAAGTGATAAGAAATTGATTTTGTACCTACAATTAAGAACTTCGAACTTCGAACTTCTCCCTTCTTTGTATACTGTTCTCCACTTTGATAACTTGGCTGTGATACCATGTAGAAATTTCACTATAGATTAAATTGATTATGCAATGTACTAAAACAAAATACTTAATCTACTTCTACAATCAAACTTGCAGAAGCTTAATCGATTTTGAGCAAGATCAAACAGAACACATATAATATAGAAGAAGATTCAATCACACATGAAACAAAGAAGAATACTCTTGGGAAAGCCTCAGTTAAAAACCCTGCTATATGTATTATCATACAAGTGGAAATATCTCAGGATTACACAAAGCTTAGCTCTCAAGCTATCCAGCTCTCAATACAATCCCTAACTGCTGCTCATAGACATAATAGACAACACATATGCCTTCCTTCAGTCCTCCAAGATTCCTTGCAGAGTTTCTCCTGGGTTCTCAAGCTGCCACCTGTGTGTAATAATCCTCACACACTGCTCAGACCTCTGAAATAACTGCGCAATCCTGAAGGAGTGAATTCCTTCTGCATGGATGAGTTTCCTTTATAGGAAAATTCCTCCAATTGATAGTACACTGTTCCTTCCTTTAATCTCAACTGGGTCTTTCTCTGAACTAACATGCATGAGTTATTTATGAGAGATATTCAGTTATCTGGAGAACACTAGTTGCATGCATGCATTAACTAACTGAACTCACAATTAGTTCCACAAACTGTTTGGAACTAATTTAACTGGACTTAACTTAGTTAATTGAGCTAACTAATTACAACTCAAATACAACTCATCCTTATCTCCTTAGTTAAGGGATAAATTCCTCAATCAAAGGGATAACTGTTGCATGTCTTCACAAAGACTTCATGTTTGATTTTCTCCAACTAATTAACTCAAGATAAATTAATTAATTATTTTTCAAATAGCTAGTGAGACTAAATTCTAATTTTAATTCTCAATTTTAATTTAGGGACTAATTAAAATTGGAATATATCCTGAAATGTTATTTTTAGCATTTCTATTTTATCATTCCTTGTTGCTATTTTCAACACTGGTACCTGAAATTCTATTTATAGAATTTCTATTTTTAGCATATCTTGTTGCTATTTTTAACACAAAAGACCATGGTCCAATACCATGGACTCCCTAAAACAAGCAACTATGGCCCCAAAAACATTGATACCTTACAAAACCACATGCTTTTACAAAAGGGGTGGCGAGGGGGAGGGCAGGCGGCTTCGACCCACCCCGAAGCCCTTACGACACCGCGCAATATATTTAATTCCTCAAAATGCGCTTTGCTGCTCCACTGCACGCTCCGCCCCACAAAATGCGAAGTCTTTGCCAAAATCTAGGGCAAGTTGGGCTGTGCCCTATAGGCCCCCAACACTCACATGTGACTCGTCCTGAGTCACTTAGTCGATTTGCCTAGGATATTTATTGCAATATTGTTGTAGGCGTTGTTGAATTGCTACAAAATGTTTGTGACCTGCTTCTCTTCATTGCACACTTCCTCCAGTAGTGCTTCTGTTGTCGGTCCCGTAGCCTTCTGCATCACTACCACCTCTCTCTGTCGAAGCTCTTGAAGCTTCTCATCCACTGCTTGGGATATTTAGAGAGCCTCATCCTGCCATGGCTGAGTTCTCTCTGTTAGAGTCTACTCTTCTTTCCTCAGCTCCTCTATCTTCTTCTAGAGGGCATTTCCCTCATTGACCTTTGAGAGCTACTGTCAGATTGGTAAGGTTCTCATAGTTGCTCAAAACTCCTCCAATTGTTGTTGTTTTTGTTGAATATGCTCATGTAGTTTCTGTACATTTAGATCTTCCTGCAGCGAAATCCAAATCTGTAAGCTCTCATCCAATAGATTCCCACAATCTGCCACTATTGCGGATATGTCATCCATTGTAGCCTTCAGGTCAGCCTCCCTCTTCTCTCTCACTTCCATTAGTGTGGTTGGTTGTAGCTTCATTTGTAGCTCGTTCATCTTCATCTCATATGTAAATTGCACGTCCGTAATCTTATCCTTGTATCCTTTTACTGCAAGACCGAGCTTCACAACCTTGTCCTCCATTGGTTCCTCTTCTTGGAAATCAATGTATGGAACCTCACGGAATGTTGCTTCGATCACCTCCTTCAGCTTTTGCTATTGTTGTATTGCCTGATCCCTCTCCTAGATCGCCTGATCGAGATTTTGATTCAGTGAATCCCGCTCTCTCTCTACCTGAATGTTTAATTGCAAAGTGAGTTGTTCTCATTGCTTCAGCTCATCTATGATCTCTAAATGCAACTTGTGTAATCTTTGAAGTGGCACTGCGATGATGTTCATGTTCACGTACCTCTACTCTTTGGCCTGTTGTTGTACCTCAATGGAGTCAAACTACACGACTCCATCAGGTATCAACACTATTCGTGTTCCAAGTGTAGGATCTACTAGTCTTTCCTCTCCAAGCTTCTCCTCTGCCTGCACTAGCTGTTTGACTATCTATGCCAATGTCTTCAGTTCTAGAATGCGCTCCACAACACCTGTTAGAAGTGCGACGTAGCGATCCTCTAGCTTGTTCCATGATTTTTTCGTTTCTTCCTGAATTATCTCCCCAATCTATTCAAACTCCCCATCATTGAGGACCAATGGTGTTATGTCCTTTGTATTGTCTACCTTCTACTTCTTTTAGCTTCTTGTGCCAGCTTCAGTGTGTGCCTTTCTCTTCTCTATGACAACTGGGTTTGTCTCTATCTTTTCGAATTCTCTGTTCTTCTCATCACCTCTAGAAGGATCCTACTGACCCTCATTGCATTTCTCCTCTTGTTATGACTCTTGCTCATCCTTATCCTTCCCACTTGCTTCCTTGATCTGTTTCATGTCCTCCTTTGTCAGAGTATCTTCCCTCTGTGTCTCTAGCGCAGGGATCTACTCCACGGACCACTATTGTATCTATGCTAGGAGATTGTCTTCTGTCGCTAAATATGGCAAGGGATGCCATGTCTTCTTTGTGTCCCTGTGAGCCTATATATAAATTTTGTGGAAGTTAGCTTTAAACTTCACAACAAAGCTATACTACTCGTATAGTGTTGGAGAAAGGAAAAGTGTTGGTTCACCAACATGTGTAAGTCCATATGGTATAAAACAAAAAACATTCTTGTATCCTGTGCTCGCGCTGGTTTAGTGGTATACCACAACAAGGCATATTGCGCGGCCTCACAAACATCTGAGGGTACCGGAAGGAACCACGAATCTTCCATCTCTCTCCATGCAAGCATCGAAATGATCAAAATTAACCATGCGTAGTGAAACATGGTACCAAGGGAAAATTTTAAGAACCACCCTAAATTTATATGTATAATAAATGGGCGAATCCCCATGATACATAGGAAAAATGGGAGGTGATTTTATCACTAATATAATATGTATATATATATATATATATATATATATATATATATATATATATATATATATATATATATATATATATATATATATTTGGCGAATCTCTCACCAGATTATATTATCTTGTAAAGTCATGGCGAATCTTTCACTGAATTATAAAATCTTGTAAGATCTTGGAAAATCTTTCACTGAATAATAAAACATTGTGAAGTCTTGGCGAATGTTTTGTTAAAGTATGAAACCATATATGATAATAATAAAACATATTCATTAAACTGTAATATACTAACATACATGTTTGGAAAAAAGAAACATAATTTTCACTTCCTACAAACAATGTTTTAAGTTTTAGTGGCCATGTTTGTCATGGTAGGAGAGATTAATGTTTTCTCTACCACTTTTGTCAAGCTACCACTTTTTCCAAGCTATCAAATTTCTTTCTTATTCCATAGACTCCAACTACGAGATAAAAAAAAAAACACATCAAGTTTGTTTACCCCAACACGCCAACAAGTAGCAAGCCCCAACTATATAATATAATGAAGTTGTAGGTATCCCAAAGGCCTGAAGGGGATCTAATGGAAAGAAGTGGTCGATGTCAGAAGCCTTCCAATCAATATATAAATATATAAATGTAGATTTATTATTATTTTAATTGGAAATCTTCAATTAAATAATAAAATTTAATTGCGTCTCTTCCAATCTAAATTTCTTATTAGCATAATTCACTACCTTCATTCCATTTTTAATAGCGTTGTAACATGTGGATTAATTTCATTTTTGGTGCACAATCTCCGCCTTTTAGGACAATATGGTGCAATGACCCAACCCCTACAGATCATTTCGACAAACTAAGAATAGCAGAGAAGATGAAAGGTTGTACAAACCAGCATATTTTTCAAACAACTAATCCAAGATCAGTACCTTAACTTGTTCATGGAGATATCATATTGAGAATGTTTGAAAAATGGTTGGAAATCTGGGCAGCGACTATCTCTCTTTTACGAGGGTGATGCGGAAAGAGTTAAGATTTCATTGTTTTGAATTTTTTTTTGTTAAATCAGAAAAACCAATATTAATGGAGATATCGGTATTTTTTACTAAATTTTGTGAAGTGACTAAATGTAGCTTTAACCATTCACCTTAAGATTTTTTTTACAATATCATTTCCTAAGTCTATTTAATATATTCATCATCATACAAACCAACTTATATCCATCTTAACTCCACATCTACCACTCTTAGAGGGATGAAATCTATTTATCCCTCCCAGCACTTGGTAGACTCGGAATTAAGATGGATCTAAGCTGATAGAATTTCCCCTTTAAATAGTCTATGCTCACATGAATACCATAGTATTACCATGGGTCAATACCATGGGTTATCATAAACCTGGAGCTTAAAAACTACTATTAGTAATTTATAAAAATTAATAAAATTAATAATTGATTTTTATTTATTTTTTAATTTTAACCAAGTTAAAATGTTTAAGTGACATTAAATTACAAGATCCATTTTTACTCTTGATCTACCAAGCCCCGAGAGGGATCAAATATTTTTTCACTCTATGTTAGTTTGCATATCATGATATTTGATCCAGAGTAAAGATGGATCTATGCTAGTTTAATTCCCCCTTTAAATAGGCTGCATTCCACATGAATACCATGGGTCAATACCATGTGCCATATTTATTTTTATTAATATTAATATTAGGGTTAATAATGTTTCTTTGCATGGTATTAATAATAATTTGGCCCATGGTATTTGGCCCATAGGCTTCACCTAAATATAACACATTTTTTGAGTGTCAATAAATATAAGGTGGCTTATGGAGTAAATATAAAAAATGTTTTATTTATTTACCATAGCTCTTGTTTATTTATATTTTTATTAATTTACCATACTTTTTTTTATAAATATGGTATTTGGCCCATAGGATTCAATTAAATAAAACCTCTTTTTTTAGCCTTCTTAAATAGAAAGAGGGTTATGGACAAAATATAAAAAGAGGTTTTATTTATTTACCATACCTATAGTTTATTTATATTTATATTTATTTACTATACCTTTGAAGTACAAAAAGAGGTTTTTTTTATTTACCATACCTCCACTTTATTTATATTTTTATTTATTTACACGCTTGCGTGTTCATAAATATAAGGTGACATATGGAGTAAATATAAAAATAATGTTTTATTTATTTACCATACCTCTCATTTATTTATATTTTTATTAATTTACCATACCTCTTTTATAAATATGGTATATGGCCCATAGGATTCACTTAAATGAAACCTCGTTTTTGAGTCTTCTTAAATAAAAAGAGGGTTATGGACTAAATATAAAAAGAGGTTTTATTTATTTACCATACCTCTAGTTTATTTGTATTTTTATTTACTTACCATACCCTTAGAGTAAGTATAAAAAGAGCTTTTATTTACCATACCTCCAATGTCTTTATATTTTTATTTATAACTATCATAAATACATTTTCTTGAAAATGAGGGCGAATGGAAGATTGTAACTCCTAATTTCAAGGGCTAAATTTACTTTTTTTACCCTTTCCCTTAAAATAAGGTGGGATAACCTCCATACCTAATTTTTTTATAAAATAAATTTGAGGTGATTTGTAACAATGTACTATGATACAAAATATTCATCCAATAAAAAGATAAAACCCCTTCATTTAGCCCAAGGGCGAAAATTCGCCCCTAAAATTTTCCATGATGGTACCTTTCTCTTGAGCCTCGCATCAGTCATCCAGAAACTCTTGGCATATATATGCGGCCCAGATGTACTGAACCCCATTAGCACATTGCACAGCTAATGAAACCACCAGTGCAGGGACTTCATTAACCCGACACTTCCTCTTGATTTTTCCACCTAATATATGTGCTGCGAAGAGAACTCCTTGGTCATTAATCGAGTTGATATCATAACCTCATTTCCCTTTTGTTAGTCCAAACTTCTTCTTCATGTTGTCTGTTATGGATTTTTCCTGATCCTTCCCACAAACTCCTCTGCAGGGTTCAGCGCTTAATAAGAGAATATTGTGATTCTCCATATTAACATTGGGTCGATAGGGATCCTCTTCCCCATCCATAGGCATCCATCATGCACTAGCACGAGTAGTTGCCTCACACAAGTTGTGTTTCTTGGACTTCTGCTAAAGTGCGACATATTCAACACATTCAACAAGCCCGACTACGCTAATTTAGTTGCCCATACTGCGGTTGTAACCTTGTCACACCACTCTGAGGGTAGCGCACTTGTTTTAAGTATTTATCTGGTGCGAACTGCGGATATTTATTTTTGTCATTGAAATCATTGTCTGCGAACCTTAGCTGGGGAATCTCCCCAAGGTTTTCTCCAGTAAATCACACTAACTCTGGCAATAAAGGTGTGAAGGTGCCATAGTTTGCGTCCTTCGACTCTGTCACTAGTTTTGCATCTAGTTTTCTTGGTGGAATATATGATGGGAGAGGCGATGGAAACACTGCGCCATCCGTTTCCATTTTCACTTGATATGCTTCTTCCTCACTATCTCTCACATGTTCGAGCTCTTTTTGAGGCTCAACAAGTCTCTTTTCCTGTTTCTTCTTCGTTCTCTGCTCTCTGGTCATTTTCTTTCGCAGAGATCTTCGCTGGGTCCGTGATGATGTTGTTATGGATGGTGATGTTGTTGTGGGTGGTGATGTTGTTGCATACATATCAGATACTTCTTCCCTGACTCCAGCTAAGCCCTTCTCACTAAATATACAAATAAATTCTTCAGGCGTCATATGACAACAAAAATTTCTACAACTTCTCCGCAATAACAATACTCGAACTCTTAGGACAACAAAGTGCCAAATCTAGGCAGGACGTGGCTTTTTATAACAAATCTAAATTTATAACCCCATCATTAGCTTAGATTGTGTTCATTAATTGCATATCTATCGCTAGATCCGCTCAATCTATCCTCATAAATGCATCTTTCCACGTGTTTCAACAACAACTTTCTTTTTTAACGGTCATATTTACCCGACGAACTGCGACACATCCTATATTGTAGCGAAGAAACCACTCTTATGTCAAGGTTCCTATGAACTTCGACATAATCCAGAATGTAGCGAAGTAACTTCCTACGTCGAAGCTCTCTCTGCAGCGTAGTTTATAATCCAGTACCTACTTTCAACTGCAGGTGGCACTAAGACTTTTCTCCTTTCTTTAGAGCGAAGCTGTAGGGGTAGGGTTATCCTTATACAACTTCAACCTGCTGCCATTTACTCTTCCTTGAACCAATTCTCCATTTAACTTTTCTAATTGAACTCCACCTCCATCAATAATATGCTTGATAATGTATGGCCCTAACCAATGCATCTTGAATTTTCTTGGAAATATTATGAACTTACTATCATAAAGGAGAACAAGGTCTCCTACCTGGAACTTCTTTTGCTTAATATGTTTGTAATGCTAGGCCTTTTATCTTGCTTTCTATACCTACTAATGGAATCCTACTATAAATCTATCTTCCTCCAACGCAAGCAACTGCAACATTATTTCCTCCATTATATCAGGTTATGCCATCCTTTCCTGCCATTATATTAGGATGTACATAAAATCACTTCTAATGGCTAGAATTTAACGATTGTTTGACCTATAGCTTTTAGATTCTAGTGGTTAGAAGTGATTTTCCCTACATCACCCTACTTATTTAATTTGATGCCATGATTTGATTCCCCATCTTGCCTGGACAATGAACCAAAATGATTGGTTCGAAACACGTCGGTAAAACTTTCTCTAATGTGATTATCTCTAAAATATTTATTAACACATAACTTATATATTACGATATCATAGTAACTCAGTGAACAACTAATGAGGGGAGACCGGTGGAGAACGTTCGTCGTAACTTGTTTAATAATAATTGAATTATTTTTATTACGATGTTATAGTGATGTGTTCTATTAAATGTCATGATAAATCATTAAAATGTTTTTTTAATTTTTTTGTGCGTTGATTTTAATATTTTATTTTCTATTAATGTTTTATGAAAGGTCAAATGTTAATTTTATGTTAATCATATAAAAAATTACACAATCTTTTTCTTTATAGTAAATAAAAATTCCAGTGAATAATAATATATAATCTTTTTATTTAAGAGAAATATCAAAATGATAACGTCATTATGTCTTGATAAATTGAAAATTTTTAAATATAAATAGTCATTTCCACATACTTTGAGCTCAAAAAGCAGTAAAAAAGATTTTATAATTAAAACATGGAAAAGGTTTCATGAAAAAAGTTGAAAAAGAGTGTCTAATTAACTCTTACCATCAAAGCTTTTAGGAAATGATACCACCCTAAAGCAAAAGACACATTTTCAAATAAAAAACCCGACTATTAATGACATTACCGAGAAGGAGAAAGACGAATCTTCAAATAAAAGGCCCCACAACTCCTAATATCCATTGTTAATGACATTAGACACCCTGAAAACAACTCAATGAATTTTATTATATGCATTGTTGTGGGAGATTAATAATGTTAGAATATGTCACAACTTGTAAAATGTAAAATTTATTTCATGTCCATTTTTGGTAGTTTATATGATAGTGTTGGTTTATGAAATTAGTGGTAATTTGTCTAATATATAAGATAGATATATCTATGTAGTTCGAGAGACGGAGTGAATTGGTTTTAAGCTTGATTTTTTTTGAGAAATAAAATATCATATCTTGCTCTATGGATTTTGTAACGAGCAAAGTTGGTATATGGAACAATAATTGTCAGAATACTTCAAAGATAAAGATATCTATTGTATGACAAGTAATTGTATATTGAATATTATATAAAAAAATGATAAGATAGTTACAAATGAGGGTGAGAGCTTGCTTATATACCTAGACAGATACCTATTCACCAACGGTCATGTTCTTAGGGACATACCTCTTTATTAACTTATTACTAGTTAATTAATTATTATTATTATTATTGTTTATATATATATAACATTGCCCTCATCTTCAAAAATATTTTTCCTCAAAGCTTACTGATAAAGACTTGATCTCTTTTCATATTTCGAATATCTTCTCGTCTTAGAACTTTCATCTTTGTTGATACAAGAAGATATGATCTTCTGAGTGATAAACAAAATTGTTGGACTGAGAATTGATGTAACCATCCTAGATCAGTCTTTTGTGGAATATTCTGATCACTAGAAATTTGTAATGAATTGTTATCATAGGACTAGATTCTGCAGACTTCAGTATTCCTTGGAACATAAATATGTTGTTTCTGTTCTGAATGGTTCAAATATGTAGACTGAATTAGTTGTATTCTCTTGTGATTCAGATGTCGAAAAGGAATTCTTGCAGTTTGATCTCACACTAATCTGTTTGTGGTGTCTTCTTATTTTGTTTGGGGTATCTGATTCCTTTCCTATTCAGAAATTGCTTGATTAATTGTGAGATCTTCACTTGAATTGTTTGTTGTTTGGACTACAACTTCTGAGTATGTCTTCACTTCAGTTGATTTATCCTTCTCTTGAGTTGTGATATTCACTGTATCGGTATTTGCACCTGACTTGGATTGTTATGACTATAGATTTCAGTACTTCTTATTGAGTAAGTTGTTCTAACTTGTCATTTAGTAACTTCTTGTCACTTTTAAGCTTCTTTATTTGCGCAAGAAGGTTTTTATTATGATTCCTTATATGTGAAAGTTTGTCAATTTATGAATTGTTGACTTTGTCCTTAGTATTCTTCTCTGTGTTTTAAACTTTTGACTTGTTCTAATAATTATTTGTTAAGGTTCTTTAAACATAAATTCTTCTTTCTTTTTTGATAAATTGTCATTGAGTTTCTTCTCAAAACTTTCATTTTCTTGTTCTAATTTGTGCTTTTTATATTTACACTTTCTTTAGTTTTATTAGATATGACTTCTTCACATTCATTTTGCTTCTCTGATTGAATCTCTTCTAACATCAATTTTGATATCTTCTTAAGGTCTTGTGTTGAGCGTTTTATCTATTTTAACTTCATATTCATGTCCTAAAAGGTGATCATCTTTTTCCTATAAGGAAACATCAAAATGTTTTGATCTATGTTTGGCACGAATGTATCCAATTCTTTAAACCAAGGTAGAAAAAAAATATGTCAACCTCTTTGTTACACATAGATACAATGTTAAATTGAGTTATATATTCGTAATGATCAACTGTCGCATATAAATCATTAATTTCATACTCTTTCTCACCAAAAATATGTTTTATTTCACCTATATTTCACTCTAAAATTAATAGTTGATTCACCAAATTAATATTGATGTGATTTTTCTCATTGCTTGTGCTAATAATGATATTAAACTCCTTTCCTTAGATATTCAACTTTAATATGAATAATTTAAAATATGTAATTGAAAGACCCTTATATGAAAAACTTTCTTTCTTTTGTCATTTTCAAATTTTTGTATGTGGTGATTTTCTTTACAAATTTCAAAAGAACTTTTGATTCTTAACACTTTAAATACCTTTTTTATGTCCCCCTTTTTTTTGAAATATAACTTTGAGGGATTTTGTAATTAAATATTAAAAGTATCCCTTTATATCTTTTAATATAACTCTTTTTTTTTTTTTTATATCTTTCCCTACCTTATTTTAATAACTTTTATAATAATTATTTTTGTCCTTGTCACCTTATAGTGATTGAAGTCGGTCTTTTAATATGGCCTTACAATATTTAAATTTGGACACATTAAAGTATTATATAATACCTGTTTTAACCTTTTTTTTCTAATACCTTATTTCCTATCTATAATATTTATTTTGAAAAGTTAATTCACCATCTTTTTAACCTTTTAATCATGAGTTGCAACCTTGGTATAATTTATTTGTCTAATAATACTATTACTTTAAGAAGGCTTTCCCTTCTGAGTATATAATAAATTTTATCTTTTTGATATAGATTTTTTCTTCTGTTAAGTAATTAACTTATTGTTTTGGTTTTTTTGGTAGATGAATGTGAATGATTCGATGGGTTACGATTATTGAAATTGTTCTACCAAAGGTCAAGTTCCTAGGGACATACTTCTTTATTAACTAATTACTAGTTCATTAATCATTATCATTATTATTATTGTTTACATTATATATATATATATATATATATATAACATTGCCTTCATCTTCAAATATGTTTGTCCTCAAAGCTTACTGATAAAAGACTTTATCTCTTTTCCCGTTTTGAATATCTTCTCTTCTTGGAGCTTTCATCTTTGTTGATACAAGAAGATATGATCTTCTGAGTGATACACAAAATTGTTGGACTGAGAATGAATCTAACCATCCTAGATCAATATTTTGTGGAATCTTCCGATCACTAGAAATTTTTAATGAATTGTTATCATAGGACTAGATTATGCAAACTTTAGTATTATTTTCAACATAAATCTATTGTTTATGTTCTGAATGATTCAAATATGTAGAATGAATTAGTTGTATGCTCTTGTGATTCAAATTTCGATAAGGAATTCTTGCAATTTGATCTCACCCTAATTTGTTTGTGGTATTTTCTTGTTTTATTGGGGGTATCTGGTTCCTTTTATGTTCATAAATTGCTTGATTAATTGCGAGAGCTTCACTTGAATTTTTGTTTGTTTGGACTGTAATTTCTGACTATGTATTCACTTCAAATGATTTATCCTCTTCTTGAGTTATGATATTGATTGTATCGGTATTTTTTCCTTTATCTTTGGATTTGTTATGAAACCAACGCACAAAATAGAAGAAAAGATAGATCAACAACTTCAAAATTAGCCTCTTCGAGGGGTCAACCTCCTTTACATTACACAAATGAACAATTCTTGGATGATACAAATGATAAGACCTGCTTTCTATGTATAGGAGTCTAAGGGGTCATAATATAATTAGAGCCGACATAACAATAATAATGTAAGGGCACAACAATAACAATAGTGGACTTCTACGGGGCACAATAATAACAATATGGGGACAACATGGGCACAACAATAACAATAAGAGGCTACAATGACAATAATAATAAGGGAATACACTAGTATTATAGGGACCTAGCATGCCCCTCTCCTTCAGAAAAGTGTTGTCCTCAACGCTTGAGTAGTTCTGTATGCTTCTATATAAAATTCTCATCCTCCCATGTGGAATCTTCAGCAGGCAAGTTCTTCCACTTGATGGGATACTTTGGAATTAATCTATCGAGGTCATGTTTCTGTGACAACTTTAGGTTCCAATATGATTTTTCCTTCCTTGTCAAGTTTTGGAAATATTGTTTGAACTGGGAGCTTGTCACCTATAACCTTCTTTAAGCATGAAACATGGAAAAATGGGTGCACTCGAGAAGCTACATGAAGCTCTAATTTGTATGCCATAGTACCAATATTTTGCAACATCGTGTACGAACCATAATACTTAGTTCTTTCTTAGCTTTCTTGAGGGACACATGTTTATATAGTTGTAGATGTAGAAATACCCAGTCACCTACATCAAAACTTCTTTCGCTGCGATGTTGATCTGCCTGTTGTTTCATTCTATTATGTGCCAAAGTGAGGTTATCCTTTAAGAGTTGGAGAACTTTTTGTTGATGCTCGATGTGATCTTCCATTGCTTGAAACTTAGATTTTTCTCTTAAATATGATGTGATGGACGATGGATGATATCAATAAAGTGCCATAAATGGGGTCATTTTTGCCACAGTATGGAAGGAAGTGTTATACCACCATTCAGCTAGAGGCAACCATTTGACCCATTATGTTTGTTTATTAGATACAAAGAAACGAAGATGTCCTTCCAAACATTTGTTCACTATCTTAGTTTTCCCATCAAATTGAGGATGATAAGATGAGCTATGAGCTCACTGAGTACCCAAAAAAGAAAATAATTATGTCCAAAAATTTCTAGTGAAAATGGGATCTCTATCACTTACAATAATCTTTGGTTTTCCATGTAGCCTTTGATTTGTTTCCATAAATGCAACAGCATCTGTACTGGATTTAAAGGGATGAGATAATACACAAAAGTGTGCATACTTGGTAAGTCTATCAAATACCACCATGATGACACTCTTTCCTTCAGATTTGGGTAAACTTGTGATAAAATCCATTGAAACCTCCTCCCAACATTGACTTGGAATGGATAAAGGTTGTAATAGACCTGGGGTCTTAATTGTTTCAACTTTATTTTGTTGGCAAACCAAACATTTCGCCACAAAATTTTGAATATCATATTTAAGGCCATCCCAAAAAAAATCCTTCTTAACCCTATGGTAAGTTTTTAAAAATCCTGAGTGCCCTCCTAAGGGAGAGGTGTACAATTCCATAAGAACCTTTTGTTTGAGATGGAAATTCTTACAGAGGTATAAGCGATCTTTGTATCACAACGAATCATTTTTCCAGCTAAATGTATTAGATGTATTGGGATCTTGTTGTACCTTTTGAATGAGTGCCCACAATTCTTCGTCATTCTTCCATTCATCCCTTGCTTCATTTATCCAATCTACTTGGATAATAGAAATGGCACAAAGAAATGCTTTCACATCCTCATCCTTTATTGAGAGTGCATCTGCAACAACATTTTGCTTCCCTTTTTTGTAGATGATTTCAAAGTCATAACCCAACATATTTGTGAGCCATTTTTTCTACTCTTCTGAAGATAATATTTGTTCTAAAAGGTATTTAAGACTATCATGATCTGTTTTTACCTTGAAGTGTCTTCCCATTAGGTAAGGTCGCCATTTCTTAAGTTCATGTAGTATTGTCAATATCTCCTTCTCATAAATAACTTTTTGTAAATACTTTCATTTGATTGGACGACTTTCAAAAGCAATGGGTCTTTCTTCTTGCATTAAAACAACACCAATTCCATTTCTTGAGGCATCACATTCCACAATAAAGGGTTTTGTGAAGTCTGGCATAGCTAAGATGGTGCTTGGTACATTGCCTCTTTAAGATGTTCAAAGGCCTTCGTTTCTTCTGGAGTCCAAGTAAATTCATCTTTCTTCAATAATGTTGTTAGAGGTGTTGTTATTTGTTGAAATGTGGCAACAAAAATATTCCAATTTAATTTGTCCTTGAATTAAATTGTGAATTAAAATCGAATTTAGTCTTAATAGCTACTTGGAAACAATTAATTAATTTGTTTCAAATTAATTAGTTGGAGAAATTCAAGTTAGAATTCTTTCTGAAGTCATGCAAGAGTTATCCCTAAAATTTAGGAGATAAGATTGAGTTATATTTGAGTTGTAATTAATTGACTCAGTTTACTGAGTTAAGTCCAGTTAAATTAGTTCCAAACTATTTGAGGAACTAATAGAGAGTTAACAATCAGTTGATGCATGCATGCACTCAACTAGTGTACTCCAGTTAACTAAAGGTTCCTTCATCAGAAACTCATGCATGTCTATTCTGAGAAAGACCCAGTTGAGATTAAAGTCAAGGATAGTGTACTATCAGTTGCATGTGTTTTCCTATAAAGAAAACTTATGCATGCAGAAGGAATTAAATTCCTTGAGGATTGCATAGTTCTGACAGTGCGTGAGAGCAGTGTTCCACTTGGTGGGTTGAGAATCATCCCAGAGGAACAACGCAAGGAAATAGGAGCTTGAAGGGCAGAGAGGAAGGCTTGTGAGAGGCCAGGATTTCCTGTGAGCATCTGTGAGGATTGTACTGAGAGTTGGCTAGCTGTGAGAGCTAAGGATTTGTATAATTTCTATGTATTTCTACCTTGTATGATAATATGGATAGTATGGTTTTTAGCTAAGGCTTTCCCCAAAGTATTCTCATGTGTATTGTGAGATTGATTCTTCTTCTGCTAGTTATATGTATTCAGCTCGATCTTTAAGCTTCCACAAATTGATAGTAGAAGTAGGTTATAGTATTTTGCTTTAGTTATATTGCATTATCAGGTTAACCTACAGTAAGATTTTCTACATAGGTCTTAGAGCGATATTTGTAGAGAATATAGAGAATTTCTATATGGTATCAGAGCCAAGTTTATCAGAGCTGTGAATAGTATACTGAGAAGAGAATTCTAAGTTTGAAGTTTGGGGTTGCAGGTGCAAATCGAATTCATATCATACTTCAAAGTTGGCCAATGGCGTTCTATGGCTTGAGACTCGAGTATGCCTTGGAA
This sequence comes from Pinus tabuliformis, assembly GCA_031772625.1. Taxonomy (NCBI): domain Eukaryota; kingdom Viridiplantae; phylum Streptophyta; class Pinopsida; order Pinales; family Pinaceae; genus Pinus; species Pinus tabuliformis. The sequence continues at coordinate 698,009,537 of CM062819.1, forward strand.
GGTAGCTCAAATTACATAGCATGGAAAGATAGAATGGAGGATGTATTAGAAGATAATGGCTTGAAGGATTTCATTGATCAAGAAATCCCAAAGCCAGCTTCAACTAATGCGCAAGAGTGTGGCAAAGGCGAGATAGATCATCCTTGAGGGAGTTCGAGACCATATTGTCTCGAGTCTCCATGGGAAGGATACTCCATTTTCAATGTGGAAGACATTGAAGGACCTCTACCAAAACAGTAACGACCAGAGAAAATTGGCGCTCAAGGATAAGCTTCGAAGAATCAAGATGGAGAAGGGCGATACTATTTCCACATATCTAAACAAGCTCACCACTTGCAGAGATGAGCTTGGTAGTGTGGGAATAACTATTGCCGATGATGATATGGTGAGCCTCACTCTCCTTGGACTTCCAAAGAGTTGGAATAGCTACTAGGCCTCTGTGAATGGAAGGGAGAAACTACCGGATTGGGAACGACTGTGGTCAGATATGATGCAAGAGGAGATCAAGAGGAGCACATGAGATGGTTCTTCATCCAAGGATGATGATGAAGAAAATATAGCCTTAGAAAGTAAGGCAAGGAAAGGGAAGGGGAAGGCTTCCCATTCCAAATCACATTCTTCTCATGGAGGGAAGTGTTGGCATTATGATTCAGGTGTTGTCCTTGATGGCAAACTCATTCAGGTGGTAAATCAAGAAGGACGCAGGAAATATGTTCAGCAAGTGCGTCCCCGCAGGTATACCATACAGAACTCGCGTCCAGGGACGCAGGCCAGCCGTTCAGGAGGTGCGTCCGCCCAGTGCACACATTTCAAGGCAGAGAAAAGCACGTGGGGGTTTCTTGTGTGGTATCTAGCCGACGGTTTTTGTGTTTCTATGGTGTCGGCTCGTGGTATTGTTCCACGCTTTGGGGAGAAGCTTGCCTATATAAAGCAAAGGAGTTCATTTGGATTAAGCATCATCTTGGTTGAATATCTCTTGGTGAGATCTAGTCCAAATCTATAAGGGCGAATCTTCTAATGGACTACGATCTATATGGCGCATGATCAGATCTGTGGATCTGAGTGTTTGGGTTGGTTCTGAAGTCCTCTTATCTTCTATATCTGAAGGGACGCAGATTCAGTGAAGGGAAAGTGCGCCGGGACGCAGTACAGTAAAGGCTCAGGTGCGTCTCTGAGGCAAAGGGCGCGGCGCGACTGTGGTATTGGGTGCGTCTCTGAAGCGAAAGACGCGGCGCGATAGTGTTTCTGTGTGCGTCGGTCGCAGAAAAGCAAAGAGGAACAGTGCGTCTGCACGCAGAACAGCATAAGGTACACTGCGTCCAGTCGCAGGCCACAGAAAGAAAATATGCGTCCCTGTCTTAAGATGATCTGTTGACTGTATATTTCTGTTCATAAGGTGTTCTGGGTTGTTTCTGTAATTACTGATCTGATATCTGTCATAGACTGTATCTGTTGTATACTTGTTGATCATTTGATTCTTCATGAAAAGAAGTAGGGGGTTGTAGCTCCCTTCCAGGAGAGTCTGGAAAACGAGAGAGAGTTGTAGCTCTCTGCAGGTTGCAGCCTGCGTGCTGGTAAAGGACTGCACCAGTACAAAATCATTGTAAAAAGAATTTCTTGAAAGAAGATAGAGACATATTGCAGCAGGTGGTTTTTCTCCCGCATTGGGTTTCCACCTTACATCTTGTGTTCTTTGGTGTGACTGTCTATTTTCTTTATTCATGCTCATTGTTTTATGGTACTGATATACAAGAATATTTCAAAAGAATCAAATAAGGAAGATTTGGTAAATTGCTAGATAATACTGATTCACCCCCCCTCTCAGTATTATTTCCAACAATTGGTATCAGAGCAGGTCCTTCAGAAAAGCTTGATCGCTTGAAGGTAGATCGTTCATCATGAGCAACTACGAGAGAGAAGCATCAATCAGGCCACCCGTCTTCGATGGGACAAACTTCAATTATTGGAAGGTAAGAGTTACTGCATATCTTCAATCTCTTGGTACAGAAGTTTGGAACATTGTAGAATCAGGCTATGCCTTTCCTTCAGCTACTCCTACAGATCCAGCTGAGAAAAAGCAGTATGAAACAAATGCAAAAGCAGTCAGTACTCTATTAGGAAGTATATCCCAAACAGAGTTCATGAAGGTCATGCACTTCAAATCAGCAAAAGAGATATGGGACAAAATGATCACTAGCTATGAAGGAGATGAACAGGTAAAAGAAGCTAAACTTCAAACTCTCAGGATTCAATATGAGACTCTCAAGATGTATAATGATGAAAGTGTGGCTAATTATTTTCTTCGGGTAGATGAGATTGTTAATTGTATGAAAAATTTGGGTGAAGAAATAAAAGAGACTATAGTAGTTCAAAAGATTCTAAGATCTTTATCCCCCAAGTTTGAATCTAAAGTATCTGCAGTAGAGGAAAAGGAAAATCTCCGTGTTCTCACTATGTCTCAGCTACATGGAATTCTAACTGCTTATGAAATGAGAAAGGGAGGTCCATCAGACAGAAGGGAAGCTGCTTTTAAAGCATCAGGCAAAGAAGATCACTATGAAGCAAGTCATGTTCCAGAAGAAGAGGAAGAAGAATCAAATTTTGTCAGAAATCTTCAAAGGGGTTCTGGAAGGTTCAGAGGTAAGCTACCTTTCAAATGCTTTGCTTGTGGAAGAGTAGGTCATTATGCTGCAAAATGCTCTTATAAGGATAAAGGAAAGGAACCAGTTAGATGGAACAAGAAACAGAGTGCAAATAAGAAAAGCTACTACACCCATGAAGATAGTGATGGCTTATCAAACAGTGATGAAGATGAACAAGGTAACAAATATAGATTGTTAATGGCATTTGAAGATGATGATTATGAGGATGCTGTAGATGTGGATAACCTTTATGATGAAATTACTAGACTCAAGAGATGTATAGAAGAAAAGAACATGATTATTGATACTCTACAATTTCAAATTGATGAAAAGGAAAAACATCTTGAAAAATTAGAAGGTGAAATTGTTGGTCTTAGAAAAGAAATTGAGAAAACAAAAACTATTAATCTCAAGTTTGTCAAAGGATCTGAAACTTTGAATGAGATTATCAGTGTGCAGCGGTCTCCACTAAATAAGACAGGTCTGGGCTATAATGGAGAAACTTCTCAAGCATCCACTTCAAAAAGTTATCTTGATGCAGCAAGAAGAAATGAGCAAGAGCACAAGGAAGATCATCAGGTAAAGCAGGGACAAACGTCAAACAGAAACTATCAGGGGCAATCCAGCTTAAGGGTGAACAAAAGCCACAACCAGCCACAGGTAAAATCTTCCCAATTTGGTTCAAGAATAGATGAAAATAGAAATTACAATCAGTTGGCTGGTAGATTCAATAATCGCAGAAGCTTCTTCAATGGACAATGCTTTTCTTGCCATAACTTTGGTCACAAAGCAGCTCAATGTGTTGCGTATAAAACAATCATGACTAGGGAAGCTCAAAAACAAAGAAGTATGACAGGGATTACAAAAAGGACCTATAACAACTTTTCAGCTCTTGAAAATGAAGTTGAATGCTCTATTTGCAATAATTTTGGACATGAAGACTTTGAATGCAGAAGCAGGTTTCCGGAAAGAAAGGTACAAGAACAAAAAAAAGAACAAGCCTCAGGCACCAAAACATGGAAAATAAAGGAACCTCAAACAGAAAGATGTGGGATAGCATTCTATGCAGAAGGACAAGAAAATCTATGGTACATTGACAGTGGATGTTCAAAGCATATGACAGGTGATAAAGAAAAACTTGAATCTTATTCTAATTTAGAAAAGGGAAAGAAAGTCTCTTTTGGAAATGATACTCCTGCAACTATAAAAGGAAAAGGTATTGCTCCTTTAAAAGAAGATGTTAAGGCTGGAAATGTTTTGTTTGTTGATGGACTAAAGCATAATCTTCTAAGTGTAAGCCAGATGTGTGATCAAAGAACCGAGGTTATATTCAGATCAAATGGATGTCTTGTTCGTGATCTTGATACAGGTAAAACAGTTCTCAAAGGAAAAAGAACTCCAAATAATCTATACATATTTGATGAAGGACAACAACAATGCTATCTAAGCAAGGATGAAGAGCACTGGTTATGGCATCGAAGGTTGGGACATCTAAGCTTCTCACAAATAAGGAAAGCTTGCAAATATCAGGCAGTTCGCGATCTTCCAGATATCAAAATTCCTGACAACACCATATGCAGATCATGTCAGTTTGGAAAACAAACCAGAACTAACTTTCCAGAGAAAGAAGGATCAGCCAGCATGCCTCTTGAGCTAGTACATACAGATGTATGTGGACCATTCAGAAAAAGAACACCTAGAGGAGAGGAATACTTGATATTATTTATTGACGATTTCTCCAGGTTTGTTTGGTTAGGACTTATGAAGCACAAAGATGAAGCATTCGAAAAATTCAAATCCTTCAAAGCTTTGGTTGAAAATGAATCAGGTCACAAAATTAAGTGCCTCAGATCCGACAGAGGTGGAGAATTTACTTCAAATGAATTTTTCGATTTCTGTGATGAACATGGGATAAGGAGAGAATTTTCTACAGCTAGAACTCCTCAGCAAAATGGAGTAGTGGAAAGAATGAACAGAACAATCCAGCAAATGGCTCGTGCTATGCTTGATGAATCAGGAACTCCTGCAACCTTCTGGGGTGAAGCTGCACATGCGGCAGTTATTATTCTCAACAAGACAAATGTCCGAGTGAACAGCACTCAAACTCCTCATGAGCTCTGGAGTGGTAAAACTCCTTCGGTAAAGCACTTCAAAATCTTTGGGAGCAAATGCTATATCAAGAATACTGAGGAGCAGCTTGGCAAACTTGATCCTAGAGCAGATGAAGGAATTCTTCTTGGCTACTCTCCACATAGCAAAGCATACAAATGCTACAATAAAAGACTTGGCAGAATTGTTGACAGCATTGATGTAGTGGTTGATGAGAAAGGATACATTCCTAGGCAAATACATCGTGAAGACATTGAAGAAGATGAAAGCTACCCTCAAAGACAGAATGATGAAGAAGAAGAACCGCAAGAACAATCTCAAGACGGACCTCACGAAGAAGCAGAAGAAAGAACAAGAATAGAAGAAAAGACTCCATCCAGATATGTTCAAAAGAACCATCCAGAATCTCAGATCATGGGACAAAAAGAAGCAGGTATACAAACTAGAAGAACAGTTGCAGAAGCTTCAAGTTATTTGGCATTACTCTCCTCTACTGAACCACAAAATGTGAAAGAGGCATGCAAAGATGAATGTTGGGTGAAAGCAATGGATGAAGAACTTGAGCAAATCGAAAAGAACAACACTTGGGAGCTGGTTCCTAGACCAAAGGATAAGAATGTTATCGGAACAAAATGGGTTTTCAAAAATAAATTGAATGAAAATGGAGAAGTAATTAGAAACAAAGCCAGACTTGTTTGTAAAGGGTATGCACAGCAAGAAGGAATAGACTTTGAAGAAACTTTTGCTCCTGTTGCAAGACTTGAGGCCATCCGAATGTTTCTTGCTCTCTCAAGTTGTCAGAACTTCAAAGTATTTCAAATGGATGTGAAATCAGCCTTTCTGAATGGAGACTTGGATGAAGAAGTGTACATTGAACAGCCAGATGGTTTCATTCTTGGAAACGATCCAAATCTTGTATGCCGATTAAAAAAGGCTCTCTATGGTCTCAAACAAGCTCCAAGGGCTTGGTACTACCGGTTGGACAAATATCTTCATCAACAAGGTTTTTCAAAAGGTTCAGCAGATAGCAATCTTTATATAAAAGTTGAAAATGACAAATTACTAATACTTGTTGTGTATGTAGATGACATTATTTTTGGCAGTAATGAAGAAGCTATGAGTCAAAGCTTTGCCTCGGTCATGCAGAAAGAATTTGAGATGTCCTTGCTAGGAGAACTGACATACTTCCTTGGTTTGCAAATCCAACAAAAGAAAGGAGGAATCCTTTTATCTCAAACCAAGTATCTCAAGCAGATTTTGAAGAAATATGGCATGGAAGATGCAAAACCAGTATGTACACCCATGGTCACAGGATGTAGTCTCAGTGCAAATGATGAATCTGCAGCAGTACATCAACCAACCTACAGATCTATGATTGGAAGTCTACTATATTTGACAGGTACCCGACCAGACATCATGCATGCAGTTGGAATAGTTGGAAGATTTCAGGCAAATCCAAAGGAGACTCATCTTCAAGCAGTGAAGAGAATCTTCAAATATCTTCAAGGGACTCAAAATTATGGCCTATGGTATCCTAGAGATACAGATCTCACTCTTCATGCTTATACAGATGCAGATTGGGCCGGAAGCGTGGATGACAGGAAAAGCACAAGTGGTGGTGCATTCTTTATGGGTTCCAGACTGGTATCTTGGTTCAGCAAGAAACAGAGTTCAATTGCCTTGTCTACAGCTGAAGCGGAATATGTTGCTGCTGCATCTTGTTGCACCCAACTTCTTTGGATGATGCAGACTTTGCAGGATTATCAAATCACTTGTACACCTCCTATTCCTATCTTATGTGACAACACAAGTGCAATCAGCATCTCAAAGAATCCGGTTATGCATTCAAAAACCAAGCACATACCAATCAAGTACCATTTTCTCCGGGAACAAGTACTTGAACAGAAGGTCAAGTTGGAGTATGTTCCTTCTAAGGAACAAGTTGCTGATATTTTCACCAAACCGTTGCCCAGGGACACTTTTGAATACCTCAGGCAAAAGCTGGGGGTTGTTGATGCATCATCTCACTGTTGATCATCTTCCTATTGATGGTATAGGCTCAGGGGGAGCACATAATGCATTGTTGGCATTATGGAGAAGGAGATCTTGGAAATAGCTGCAATATGTCTCTGTCTCCTTCATGATGGATTTCTGGTTACAGATCTGGAGAAGCATGAGCATAGGGGGAGCATACCCTTTGCCCTTGATGTCAAAGGGGGAGAATGGTGACGCTGAAGATTATGTGGTTGCCATCAAGTCCAAAGGGGGAGTTTGTTGGCATTATGATTCAGGTGTTGTCCTTGATGGCAAACTCATTCAGGTGGTAAATCAAGAAGGACGCAGGAAATATGTTCAGCAAGTGCGTCCCCGCAGGTATACCATACAGAACCCGCGTCCAGGGACGCAGGCCAGCCGTTCAGGAGGTGCGTCCGCCCAGTGCACACATTTCAAGGCAGAGAAAAGCACGTGGGGGTTTCTTGTGTGGTATCTAGCCGACGGTTTTTGTGTTTCTATGGTGTCGGCTCGTGGTATTGTTCCACGCTTTGGGGAGAAGCTTGCCTATATAAAGCAAAGGAGTTCATTTGGATTAAGCATCATCTTGGTTGAATATCTCTTGGTGAGATCTAGTCCAAATCTATAAGGGCGAATCTTCTAATGGACTACGATCTATATGGCGCATGATCAGATCTGTGGATCTGAGTGTTTGGGTTGGTTCTGAAGTCCTCTTATCTTCTATATCTGAAGGGACGCAGATTCAGTGAAGGGAAAGTGCGCCGGGACGCAGTACAGTAAAGGCTCAGGTGCGTCTCTGAGGCAAAGGGCGCGGCGCGACTGTGGTATTGGGTGCGTCTCTGAAGCGAAAGACACGGCGCGATAGTGTTTCTGTGTGCGTCGGTCGCAGAAAAGCAAAGAGGAACAATGCGTCTGCATGCAGAACAGCATAAGGTACACTGCGTCCAGTCGCAGGCCACAGAAAGAAAATATGCGTCCCTGTCTTAAGATGATCTGTTGACTGTATATTTCTGTTCATAAGGTGTTCTGGGTTGTTTCTGTAATTACTGATCTGATATCTGTCGTAGACTGTATCTGTTGTATACTTGTTGATCATTTGATTCTTCATGAAAAGAAGTAGGGGGTTGTAGCTCCCTTCCAGGAGAGTCTGGAAAACGAGAGAGAGTTGTAGCTCTCTGCAGGTTGCAGCCTGCGTGCTGGTAAAGGACTGCACCAGTACAAGATCATTGTAAAAAGAATTTCTTGAAAGAAGATAGAGACATATTGCAGCAGGTGGTTTTTCTCCCACATTGGGTTTCCACCTTACATCTTGTGTTCTTTGGTGTGACTGTCTATTTTCTTTATTCATGCTCATTGTTTTATGGTACTGATATACAAGAATATTTCAAAAGAATCAAATAAGGAAGATTTGGTAAATTGCTAGATAATACTGATTCACCCCCCCTCTCAGTATTATTTCCAACAGGAAGAAGGGTGACAAGTCTAAAGTAAGATGCTTTAATTGTCATGAGATGGGACATTATGCGACTAATTTCCCATCGAAGAAATCCAAGAAGGGATCCTTGGAAGGATCGGAAGGTGAGGCATTAACCTCTCAGTTCGAAATGGACTTTACCCTCATTGCATGCATGGTGTCATCGATGATGGGTTGTGTCTGGTATCTTGAAAGTGGAGCCTCATTCCACATGACCAGTGATAAAAGTTTATTTAGTACCTTGGAGGAGAAAGACCTCAAGATGTGCATAAAGATGGGTGACGATGGAAGGTATAGTGTTTCAGGAGTGGGCACGATTTCTTTTCAAAGGGAGCATGGAACTCCTATCACCTTGACAGATGTGATGTATGTGCCTGGACTGAAGAAGAACTTGGGATCGATCGCGATGTTGGAGGACAAAGGCTACGATGTTGTCTTCAGTAAAGGAAAGGTGTTCCTAAGACACATAGCCACAGGTCAGACCAAGAGGATAGGGATATGGGTGAAGAATAGTTATAAAATAGAGGTAGATGATTGTGAAGTATTGAGTATGAAAGCAGAATTGGTGCAAAGCCAAGACATTGACGAGTTGTGGCATAGGCGGTTGGGACATTTGCATCATGGGGCTTTGAAGATATTGTAGCAGATATCTACAGGACTTCCCAATGGTAAAATTGAGCAAGTTGACACATGCAAAGGTTGTACCTTGGTAAAGTACACTAAGTCTTCCTTTCATGATCAAGACGGTCGAGTAGAGGCTATCTTAGAGCGAGTTCATACTGATGTGTGTGGAACATTCTTGACGGCATCCACATTGAAGCAAAGGTATTAGGTGATTTTTATTGATGATTATTCTCATAAATGTTGGATTTATTTCATGCAGAAGAAGGACCAAACCTTCACAAAGTTTTGTGAGTTAAAAGCTTTGGTTGAGAAAGATTTAGGGAAGAAGATCAAGGCCTTAAGAAGCGACAACGGTGGAGAATATGTCTCTCAAGAGTTTAAGGACTTCTGTGCAGCAGAAGGAATTAAATGGGAGTTGACGACACCTCATAACCCACAACAAAATGGGGTGGCCGAGAGGAAAAGCATAACTATTGTAGGGGCAGCACAGTCAATGCTGCATGACCAAGGCCTACCACTTCACTTGTGAGCTGAGGCATGCAACGCAACGGTCTATTTGTAGAATAGAAGCCCGCATCGCATACTTGGGATGAAGACACCAAAAGAAGCTTTCTTCGGTAAGAGACTAGATGTGGGTCACTTCAGGATCTTTGGCTCATCGATATATTGCCATGTGACAAAGGATGCAAGGAAGAAGCTTGATCCGACATCAGAGTTGGGGATACTTGTGGAGTACACTGATACACCTCACAACTATTGGGTGTACTTGCCTACCAGTCGGAGGACAGTGGTTCGGAGAGATCTCAAGTTTGATGAGCAGAAGGCCATGCGAGTTTCCCTTGAGGGGGAGCTCCAACTACAGGCTATGGAGGAACTGTTGGTTCCTAAGGAGGAAAAGCCTCAGAATGATGTGAAGTAGCCACATGCAGAGGTTCAAGGAGTGGAGACATCCACTCAAGTAGAGTCTTCCAGAGATGGATGAAAGTGCACAAGAGAAGTTGACAGATTGTTGAAGGAAGCGAGAGAGAAGTGGGAGCACCATCTTCTCAGCGCAGACAGAGGAGGTCACCTGAGAGGTACACTGGATACATGGTCCTTGTTGGGGAATGTGTTGAGTATGAGCCATATTCCTTTGAGGAAGCAGTGCATCAACCGATTTGGGTTGATGCTATGGTGGAGGAGTATGACTCCATAGTTCGTAACAATGTTTGGGACGTGGTTCTGATACTAGAGAACAAGTCAGTTGTGAGTTCCCGTTGGCTTTACAAGGTAAAGCAAGCTGCTGAAGGAAGTGTGGAGAAGCATAAGGCAAGATTTTTTGCCCATGGCTTTTCACGGATTGAGGAGAATCATGTCGCTGCAGTGTATATTTCGACAGAGGATCAAGATGCTGACATTTTGAAAAAGGCATTGTCAAAGTGTAAATTCAAGTTCCATAGAGATAGGACCGGGGTGGCAGATAATCCCTTTCTTGTTGAGAGGGAGTGTTGAAATGTGGCAACAAGAATATTCCAATTTAATTTGTCCTTGAATTAAATTGTGAATTAAAATCGAATTTAGTCTTAATAGCTACTTGGAAACAATTAATTAATTTGTTTCAAATTAATTAATTGGAGAAATTCAAGTTAGAAGTCTTTCTGAAGTCATGCAAGAGTTATCCCTAAAATTTAGGAGATAAGATTGAGTTATATTTAATTTGTAATTAGTTGACTTAGTTTACTAAGTTAAGTCCAGTTATATTAGTTCCAAACTGTTTGAGGAACTAATAGAGAGTTAACAATCAGTTGATGCATGCATGCACTCAACTAGTGTACTCCACTTAACTGAAGATTCCCTCATCAGAAACTCATGCATGTCTATTATGAGAACGACCCAGTTGAGATTAAAGTCAACGAAAATGTACTATCAATTGCATGTGTTTTCCTATAAAGAAAACTCATGCATGAAAAAGGAATTAAATTCTTTGAGGATTGTGTAGTTCTGACAGTGTGTGAAAGTAGTGTTCCACTCGGTGGGGTGAGAATCATCCCAAAGGAACATCACAAGGAAATAGGAGCATGAAGGGCAGAGAGGAAGGCTTGTGAGAGGCTAGGATTGCCTATGAGCATCTGTGAGGATTGTACTTAGATCTGGCTAGTTGTGAGAGTTAAGGCTTTGTATAATTTCTATGTATTTCCACCTTGTATGATAATACAGATAGTGGGGTTTTTAGTCGAGGCTTTCCCCAAAGTATTCTCACGTGTATTGTGTGATTGATTATTCTTCTTCTGGTTATATGTGTTCATCTCGATCTTTAAGCTTCCGCAAATTTATAGTAGAAGTAGGTTATAGTATTTTGCTTTAGTTATATTACATTATCGGGTTAACCTACAGTCTGATTTTCTACATAGGTCTCAGAGCGAGATTTGTAGAGAATAGAGAGAATTTCTACATTATTCTCCCATAATTATTAACAAACTTGCGATAACACCTTGTCAACCTAAGAAATCCTCGCAGATGCTTTATGGATGTGGGGATTTTCCATTGCTTAATGGCTTTAATTTTGCTAGGGTCTATCTTAACACCTTCATGATAAACAATATGACCCAGATATTCCACCTCTTGTACTCCAAAGAAACATTTGCAGGTTTTTGCATATAATTGTTTCTCCTCCAATAGTTTGAGCACTTGTCGACATTTTGAACATGATCCTTACAAGACTTGTTGTAGATTAGTATATCATCAAAAAAATACTAAGACAAATTTTCTAAGGAAGGGTTTGGAAGTGGAATTCATCAAACCTTGAAATGTAGAAAGTGCATTAGTAAGGCCAAAAGGCATGACCAAATATTCATAATGACCCTCATGAGTTCTAAATGTTGTTTTCAGAATTTCTTCAGTCTTCATTTTGATTTGATGATATCCTGAAGGAAGCTCTAACTTGGTGAAGTAAATTGATCAATGCAATTCATCCAATAATTCATCAATGATAAGAATGGGAAATTTATCTTTAATAGTGAGCTTGTTGAGCTCCCTATAATATGGACACATGCACCATGATCCATCCTTCTTGTGCACCAATACTACTGGAGCAGAGAAATAACTTTGACTAGGTTGAATTATACCAGTCTCTAGCATTTCTGCAACCATACGTTCAATTTCACTCTTTTGGGCATAGGGATATCTGTAAGGCCTGATGTTTGGAGGAAAACTTCTTGGAATAAAATGCATAACATGATCATGGTCACGAATAGGTGGGAGGCCTTTGGGAGTCTCAAATACCTTGGAATGATTATCAAAGACTTTTTGGAGATCTGGAGAAATAGATGATTTTGATGGGGGAATCTCTAACAAACATTATTGTGCAATTATGCCTCGTCGTTCTTTCTTTAGAAGCTTTTTCATTCCATTAGAGTTGATTATCTTTCCTGGTTTCCCTGCAATACCCCTTAATTCAATTTCATTTCCTTCCAAAAATAATTCAAGAAAAGTTCTTGAAAATTAAAAGCTATTGTACCCAAAGATTGTAGCCATTGGACTCCTAGTACAACATCAACACCACCCATTGGAATGGAAAGCATTGGACTATTCAATACATATTCTCCCATGGATAACTTGATATTATGACACTTTCTAGAGAAATTTATGGTTCCTCCATTTGTAACCATCACTTGACACTCTGGTGTTAAAGAGAGAGTCCATATAGGTTGCTAGAATTTTTATTTTTGACACTCTGGTGCTGGATATAGGAAGAAATTCAATTCCTTGGCTATCTTACAATGAATAAAACTATGGGTACTGCCCAAATCAATCAACACTATTACATTTTTCTTCTTGATATGTCCTTCTATCTTGAGAGTTTAAGGAATGGTAATTCCATCTAATGCATTACAAGATATGGTTGGATTCATTTCTTCTTTCTCTAGGGTTTGTTCATGGTGTATATCCTCTTCTTTTGATGTTTCTTGTTTCTTTTCTTCCTCCTCTTCACAATCTATGTAAAATAATTTCTTTTCAGCACACTTATGACTTTTAGTGTATTTTCTATAACAACTGTAACAAAGCCCTTTTGTTCTTTTTTCTTCTAATTGTTGTGGTGTCAACCTTGTAGGCTATGGAAGTCTAGAGGCAACAACACTTCCATATTTATAGTTGTGAGTGGTAGGATTCCTTATTGCCATAATTTTTCTTTCGATTTTTCTTTCCATCTTGAATGCCTTCTCCAATGAATCAGGTTCCCAAAGGTGAACTTCATATTGGATGTTATCCTTTAATGTCCCTATGAACACATAAATCCTATGCTCTTATGGAATATATTTTACCCTTATATTCAATTTTTGGAAGCCCTCAATGTGCTCCACCATTGAAACCTTTTGTTTGAGATTTATCAATCAGCTAAAACAAGTGTTGTTTTTTGTATCCTCATAATGTGCTATCATTTATTCTGTAAAAATTTCCCAAGTGACAATTTGTTTACGAGAGAAAAACCATCGATACCATAGAAACTGATTGGGTTCCAAATATAAAGTTGCAATGCGTACCTTTTGTGTGTTTTTCACATTATGGAGATTGAAATATTGATCCATCTGTAGTATCCATGTTACGGGATCCTTGTCATCAAACTTCCTCATATCGACCTTTGGAACATGGTGGGTCTTCAATCCAACGTTAGAGTCTATGAAATCATGATTAACATTTCTTTTGTTCTCATCATGAGTTTCCTTTACTACCCTTTCGCTATTAGTAAGAATTTCTTGTAGAAAATTTGCCAAATCTATCTTCAAATCTTCCATGTTTCCTTTAAGTTTGCTTCTATACCATCCATCTTCACTTCCATGTCATTCATCTTAGATTCCATGCCTTTATTTAAACCATCCATCTTAGCCTCCACACCATTCATCTTATCTTCCATGCCTTTCTTTAAAAAATCCATCTTAGCTCCTGTTACTTTTTGTGAGAGTGAAATTTGTTGCACTTGGTCTCATAATTTTGATATATCATGTTGCATTTCTTCCTCTTTTTCATGACTCATGGTAGAGATTTCAGGTTTCTTACTAGGTGTTTCCGTTTTCTTTCTTTAGGGCATTAATTAATGATAATTATGCTTTACTATATCCTTTGAATTCCTTCAAACTAATTTTTCAAACCAAACTTATGAAAATTTTTAAAAAGACTACACACTTTTTTTCTCTTTGTAGGAGCTCAATATTGAATCTGTTGTATCTCTGTAATTTCGGATCTCCAAGGTCTGAAATTTCATCCTATTATATCCCTATGATTTCTCATTCCAACCCCACAACTCTGATCAATATTGGATTTTCCAAGAAAGAGTTATTCCAAATCTCCCACGACAACCTGATTATAGACTGGTTCAGTAGAGCAAACTTGTACGAAGTTCCACGTGTCACTGTTTCGACCTTCAGACCTAGAAATGATACAAAGAAAACTACATTCCGTCCTCTTTCTGTAACATTTTATGAAACTTAAATCTAATCCTTAGAGAGAAAGTTATGATGATTTTCCCCAGGTAACTTGTTTGAGATATAATTCGGGAGCCTGAAAAAACACTAATTTCCTTGGATCATATCTCCGAAATATAGGGATACAAGATCAGAAATTCACCCCTGAGGTTCATCAATATTTCTTCTCGAATGGTTTGAATTTCAGCATTTGAAACTTCATAGAAAAAAGTTATAGCGAAAAATACACAATGGCTTGTTTGAAGCAGTGAAACCCTAGAATCCAAAGCTTTGATACCAATTGTTATGCAACCAGCTCACAAAATAGAAGAAATATAGATCAAGGACTTCAAAATCAGCCTCTTGAGGGGGAAGGCTCCTTTACATTACACAAATGAACAATTTTTGGATGATACAAATGCCAAGACGTCATTTCTATATATAGGAGTCTAATGGGTCACAATATAATCAGAGTTTAATAATAATGTAAGGGCACAACAATAACAATAGTGAGATTCTATGGGGCACAATGATAACAATATGGGGAGAACATGGGAACAACAATAACAATAAGGGGCTACAATGACAATAATAATAAGGGAATACACTAGTATTATAGGGACCTAACAAACTTGGATCATTACGACTGTAGATTTTAGTACTTATTCTTGAGTAAGTTGTTCTAACTTGTCATTAGTAACTTCTTGTCACTTTTAAGCTTCTTTATTTGCGTAAGAAGGTTTTGATTATGATTCCTTAGATGTGAAATTTCATTTTTTCAGAATTATTGACTTTGTCCTTAGTATCGTTCTCTTTGGATTTTAAACTTTTGAATTTCTCTAATAATTTTTTATTAATGTTCTTTAAACGTAAATTTTCTTTTTCTTTTTCTGATAGATTATCGTTGAATTTATTCTCAAAACTTTCATTTTCTTGTTCTAATTTATTCTTTTTAGCTTTACACTTTCTTCAGTTTTATTAGATATGACTTCTTCACACTCCTTCTGCTTCTCTGATTGAATCTCTTGGAACATCAATTTTGAATTTTTCTTAAGGTCTTGTGTTGAACATGTTATCCATTTTGATTTCATGGGCATGTCCTCGAAGGTGATCATCTTATTCCTATAAGGAAACATAAAAAAAAATAAAAAAAAATAAAAAAAAAATAAAAAAAATTGCTCTATGTTTAGCATGAATGTACGTAATTCTTTAAACCAATTAGACAAAAAAATATGTCAACTTCTTTGTTATACATAGATACCGTGCTAAATTGAGTTTTATATTCATAATGATCAACTGTCACATGTAAATCATTAATTTCATACTTTTCTCACCAAAAAATATTTTCTTTCACATATATTTTGCTCTAAAAGTAATAGCGGATTCACCAAATTAATATTGATGTAATTTTCTCGTTGCTTATGCTAATAACGATATTAACCTCATTCCCTTGAATATTCCCTTTTAATGTGAGTAACTATAAATATGTAATTGAAAGACCCTTGTATAAAAATCTTGCTTCATGTGTCATTTTCAAATTCTTGTATATGGTGTTTGTCTTTACAAATTTCAAAAAAAACTTTTGATTCTTCACACTTTGAATCCCTTTTTTATGTCTTTTTTTTGAAATATAATTTTGGGAAATTTTGTATTGAAATATTAAAAGTATTTCTTTATATCTTTTAATATAACATTTTTTGTTTTGTTTTTTTTCTCATGTATCTTTCTCTACCTCATAAATAAATTTTATAATAATTATTTTTGTCTTGGTCATAGTTATTGAAGTACTACCTCATAAATAAATTTTATAATAATTATTTTTGTCTTGGTCATAGTTATTGAAGTCGGTCTTTTAATATGAGCTTACAATATTTAAATTTAGACACATTAAAATATTATATGATAGTTTTTTTCCTAATACCTTATTTCCTCTCTATAATATTTCTTTTGAAAAGTTAATTCACCGTCTTTATAACCTTTTAGTCATTAGTTGCCACCTTAATATCATTTATTTTTCTAATAACGCTACTACTTTAAGAAGGCCTTCCCTTCTAAGTATATAATAAGTTCTTTTCCTTTTTGATATAGATTTTTTCTTTGGTTAAGTAATTAGCTTATTGTTTTCGTTTTGTTGGTAAATTAATGTGAATGATTCAATGTATTACGACCCTTGAATTTGTTCTATGAGCATGCTCTTTGATTTTTATTTTTTTATTCGATCTTATTTCATGAGTTAGCTACCTATACCAATAGGTTTCATATTTCATGATTGGCTATGAAAGGACCAAATATGCTCTGCTTTGATGACTCAAAGATCACATATTTCCAAGAAGAATCCAATCTGTGTTTATAGCTTGGTATGGACTTCAAATTTTGATGGATGATTCAACAGTTTAATCTGGATCATTCCATGGTTTAAATTGCAGTTGTAGAATAGAGAAGGAAGTCTGTCCAAACTGTTTAATCTTGGCAGACAAGTAGTCCAGGTAGAGAAGAAAAGGCTCCCAACAGCTTAATCTGGGACCTTGGAAGAAATAAGGGTAGAGGTAGATAGCAAAGAAAAAGCCAAAGAAAAGAAAAGGCAAGTAAGGGTCTGCAAGTCCAAGTGCACCCTCTAAGAAGAAATAAAAAATGCTAGGCAAGTAGTTGGGGTTGCAGAAAGGTTATCTTTACCATTGCAGATGTGTTAACTGTGCTTACCAAGGCAAAGTCTATCAATTGACAAGGTGTTCATCTTCATCAAGTTACAGCAAGGAGCATGACTAACCTCCCTCCTTCCCCCTTTCTTTTCATTACTAACATCCCCTTATCAGCTGAGATTCATGGAAGAAGATCATGGTTTCATGGTGGTTCTTGTTCATTCAAAAGCCACATTTCTTGTGTAAAAATCTTTTCATTTTGATCTACTCTTTAAACCAAGTGTTTTACAAACAAATTCAGTATTTTCCCCCTTCATTTACCCCATCCATATTAACTCTAACTTTACTATATAAATCCCTATATCACCTCTCCCCTACTAATATTAAACACCATGGTGTATAAACCCCAAATTTTGTATAAATACCCCTCCCCTTGGCATTATAGCCAATAAGTCCTATGTCAGGGATCAAAGTGACATCTGGCCACTTGGATAAACCTACACCTCATCTACCCCCCCCTTGCCTCAAGTCATTCCACTCACTAAGCCATTATTTGCCAAGAAAAACCCTATACAAGCCCCTTTTACCCATAACCCCTTTCAAATCACGAAAAGACCCAAAAAACCCACTTTTGACCGCTTAAACCAAAGTTGGCGCATGCATTTGGTTTATTTTTGAAATACATTGAAAACATTGTGAAAACCCATATCCGAAAGGTTTCCGCCGGGCGCTGCTCCCAAAAATAAATAATAAAAAAGTATCCGCCCGCATGCATATCCCCCGAACATATCATTCCCCCGTCCACCGTCGGATCAGAACCAAGAGATCCGACGGTCCGTATTAATATCGGAGCGGCCCCCGCGACAGAGGTTTAGCGCCCGAGAAAGTGACGTTGCGTTACGTCAGGGCGCGGCCACGCGTCGCCCATTGAGGGCTCTCGGAGCAAACTCTGACAAGTGCGGGGCCATATCCTAACCGCCCCGAGAAACCGTGGCGGCTAGGGCTAAACCGTAACCGTTAGGTCCCTCACCACCCGGTTTGAGGGTCCAGCGTAATCTCCACGTCATCACCCTGCCTACCACCGCATCACACTTTTGTCCGCATCCGTGCCAACGTGCCTGCCACCTCGTCACCCTGTGGACCAATGGCAGCCCGCCACCTCATCTGATGACGTCATGCTGACGTCATCCAAGGCTGACCCCACCCTATGACGTCATGCTGACGTCATCACAGAAAAAGCGCCAAATTGCAAAAAGTCCATATTTAGCCAAAAAACGCGTTTTTTTGTACTTTTCACTCATTTGCTACTGTTTCCTTTGCATGCTATTTTTACGTCCTGAACTGTGCCACCCGCGGGAAACGTCCTGAAGACCTCCAGAGCACCATTTCCACCCACAGTTACGACCTCTGTTCGCGGTTAGCCAGGTATTTCTCATAGTTCATCCTCCATACGCCTGAATTCACTGTAAATTGCTCAGAACGCTTAAGTAACACTGAAACTCACTATTTCACCGACAGTTTCCTCTGCAACACTTCTAATTACAATTGCAACCTTGAAACCACCAGCAGAGCCTTCATTTCCCGAGTTTTGGTCAAAAAACTGTAAACTGCTCGCGCAAACGTGAGACAGTTGGTCAAGCTACTTAAAACCTGCCATAGAAGACAGAGGGAGACCAGGCATTGGTCTTATTCATAATTCGAGCAGTATTTCAATTGCTGCGCGTCCACTCCACCCTCTGCTCCCCATAATTCACAGTTGCATTGCAAAAACTCACCTTTGTGCTGTACTGCTCACTTGAAACTAATTCACCTGCAGGACAGAAACTGAATAGACCATGGAGACTCCAATTGCACTGAACATCAAGCCTCTCAATGCCCCTCACCAGGAATTAGAATGGAAAGCCCTGGGAGATATGGATTATCAAATGCTAGACTGGTTTCCATTGGGCTCCAAATATAATATTCAGATGCTGAATGAGTTGAAAGCCCAGCACCTTAGTGGAGCAGACATCTTAGGGATTTGGGACTCAAACTTGCCCATCTACAACCTCCCCCAGGTAAATCCTATGCCAGAGTTGATCTACAGATGCCAGGAGTGCTATGACCCAGGCCAAAGAGCTGTCCTCAGCCCTACAGGCTCAGTCCTGTTCCATATCACCACAGAGAGTATAAATGAGATGCTGCACTTCCATACTGCAAAGCCATTGACCCCCCTCCACATGCAGAACTTGATAAAGAAGGGGAACAAGTTGTCAAATGACCAACTCATCAAAATCAACCAGCTGTTTGTACAACCAGGCTCTGAAGCCATCAGAACTCCTCCTATTGGATATCAGTACTTGAATGAATTGGGCAGAATGTTAGTGGATTTGATCAGCTATGTCCTAGGGTTCAAGGGACTGGAGGATGTGGATGAAATCATAATGGCAATGCTGTCTATATTCTCTCCTGGTAAGCCCCCAGCTGTACATTATGATTATGCTACATACATTGCAGATAAGATCCATGACCAGCTTATGAATTTGAAGAGGGAAAGACTGTTCAGGTATACTTCATACATATACCACCTATTCTTGTTTTATCAGCCAGCCAGCTTCTCTATTCCCTTGAAGCAAGTCAATGCCCAGGGAAATCCAAGGTCAGTTGTGTTTTGGACCTCTGTCTTTCATTGTGCCTCTGTATCACCATATACATACTCCGAGTTCATTGACTTATTCATTCATCCAGCCATGACAGTATTGCATGGTGTTCCTCCTCCAAGGTTAACTGATGACATGAGGAGAATTCTCCACCTGAACAAAACCTACAGCATTGGTAATTGGTACCTCTACCAAGACCACACAGTCATCAGAATATATGGCTGTGAGTTGAAGCCTTTTAGGTTGCCAAGGTATGTCCCCATGAGGCTTTTTGCCTTAGAATATTTCAGGCAGTTTGGGAATGCCGACTACCTCCACTTTCAAAGCAAGAACAAGAAGTCACAGTTAAAGGTAAGGAGCCAGCTGGGCCCTTTCCTATACAACAGAAAAGAGGAGGGGTGGAAAGAGGCAAACAGTATCCTAGAGGCCCTCAAACTGCAAACTAGCTTTGAATGGATACCCTATGACCCCAATCACTTTGTCTCCCTCAGGAGGATAAAATACAAATTGGGCAGCTATTCACACGTGAGGCAGCCTGAGATTGAGCAGTATGCCAATACATTAAGCTGGGAAGAAGGTACCCTAGAAGAGGAAATTACTAGTGAGGAGCTGCTAGAGAGAGAGGCTAGAAATATTCAAAAGGAAGCTGACTTAGAAACTTGTGGACAGGTTCCCCTCTCATACAAAAAACAACTTGGAGCAGCTGCCTCGTCCTCAACAAAGCATCATCAAGCTGCCATGAATCCTCCACAGACAGTCAACAAGGGCAAAGAAAAGCAGGTGGAACAGCCACCTCCTATGACCGAAGAGGAAATGGAAACCCTAGTGCAGCAACAAGAAGAGATGGAGCAGCAGGGTGAAGGGCAGCAGCAAGAGGAGCAGCAACAACAAAAAGAACAAAGGCAGGAACAGCCTGCCCAGCAAAAGCAAACAGTGGAAGCCCCTAAATCCACTGAACAAACTGAGCCTCCAAGGCAAGAGACTTCAGCTGAGGCATCCACACTCCAGACACCACAAAAGGAGGACACAAGCAGGAAAAGGGACAGAGAAACTCCCCTTACAACGTCAGCAACTCATGGGGAGAAGAGGCAGAGAATCAATCCTCTTTCAGAGGAAGAGATGCCAATAGGGCAGCCGCTGGGTATGGTCCCACCCAGCAGGGAAACATCAGCGAGTTCCTTTCAACAGGAACAGGATAGGGCAATGGGAGGAGAAGTAAGTTCCTCCAGGCAGCAAAGGGAAGGTGGGCCTAGTATTAAACAACAGTTCATCGATATTAAGATGAGAAATGAGCCCATCAAAAGACAGCTGTACAACCATCTGCTAAACTTGGCTCCCACCAATCAGCAAAGACTCATGTCTGCATATGATGTGCAGGGAGGCAAAATGATCATGAGTCATTTCATGCCAACAGCAGTACAGCCCCAAACTGCCTCTGATTATTTGAGGACTAACTTGGAAGTCCTTGCCAAGGATATCCACCCAATGGACAAAATAGAACTGCACAAGCAAACGGGTGAGATGGTCTATGCTTCCCTGGCAGACCAGACCTTGGATAACTATAGGCTACAAAATAGCCTTAACAATACAGCCTCTCAACTGGAGTTGGAGAGGGCATCATCCCAGGCAAAGGACAACAGAATAAGGTCCTTGGAAGAAATAATCATTGAGATTGGACATGATCCCAAAGATATCAAAGGGATCCAAGAGATATTGAAGTTGAGGGATGCTGACATGGCAGCATTGAGGAGAAAGATGAAACTCCCTGCCACAATCCACCCTCAAACAGATGATGTGGCCCAGCAAAGGCATGATCAAGAGGCCACAACCCTGTTGATATCTCTATACAAGGAGCTAATCCGGACTCAAGACAAACTAGGAGAATCAGAGGCTGCAAAGGCAGCACTACAGGCAGCATTGAAACAAAAAGAAGAGGGTCAAACCTCCCAGCCTCCTCCTGAAATAATCAATCTTGAAGAAGCTGCTCCAACAACTGCCCCTCCTCCTCAGCAAACAGGGCCTACAGCACCAACTACATCAACAACTGCACCAACAACAGAACAGACTCATAGTCTGGATATGCAGAAGCTCCAAAATGAAATTCAAGTCCTGGAAGCTCAAATGTTGGAGCTCAATTCAGCCAAAGAATCTTTGGCTAAAATAAATGAGAGATATGATAAGAGCAAACAGAATGCAGCTGAAAAGGAACGAGAGATAAAAGCTCTAAAGAAGAGGATAACTGAGCTTGAGAAGGAGCTCACACTAGAAAAGGTGACTGCAGAGCTAAAAGCAGTCCTTTGGTCCAATATTGGCCGGTCTATCACCAATCAGTGGCAGTACATTGAGACTATAGATGAACAAACAATACTCATTACAAAGGCAAACAGGGAAATACACAGAGCTAGAGCAAGCCTTGGCAACATGCCTGATGCTGCCACCAGAATGATAAATATTTTAAATAACAGGACAAGCTCTCAACTGGCCACCATGGGAATTGCTCACAGGACTGAGACAATCTCAATGGTTAAAAGGGTCCTGACACTACGAAACCTGGTTGGAACACTGGAAAGAAGAACCCAGGATATGCAGACTGAAATCAACAAGTTCATGGACAGATTTCAGGCATTACAGAACAGAGGCCTCCCCAGCATATTAAGCAGTGTAGGAAGACTGCTTACCCTTGAAAACTACATCAAAAGGGTTGATGCCCATGCTGCAGGACAAATTGCAAGACAGCCCAGCACTTCAGCAGAATCAGGGCCAGCATCAGGGCAAACTTTATACAATAGGGTGGACAACCTATTTTTTATTATGAATGAGATCAATCATCTGTTTGATGTGCCTCCAAATTTCTTTAAGTATACAGAAGCAGATGAAACCATAGAGGCAATTGTGAAGCACCAATTGCCCACACAGGAAGTCTGGAAAAATTTGACACAGATAATATTATCAAGCCAGAACCTGTAAATGTTAATTTTTGTCCAGTTTATAAGTAGTCATACACAGGCAGAATTTTGGTAGATAAGCATACAGAGGAAAGATAAAGGCTGAGCCAACTCAGCAGGGCTATTCGGTCACCACAGCAGCAATCACAATCACAGGTGGCAAACCCGAGAAAATACAGCGCAGCAAGCATAAAGACGTGTTCTCCAGCATTAAAGCAAAGTGGCTCAACCGACTCACTGACCTCCAAAGGTCAAATTATCCTCTGACAGACATAAAGAGCATTTATGCTGCATTCAAAGTTGTAATAACTTCTTTTCTACTTTCTGTACGAAGTTATGAAGATATTTTCTCTCTCAGATGACTCAATGCCTGAGATATTTTGTATAAACATTCCTATAAAGTCCCCTTCGCATGAGCTTGCAAGGGTTGTTGTTGATTTCTCCTAAAGAAATTCTTATGCTGTAATCCTTTCAGAAGTTTAATAAAGAAAGTGATGGAATTTCTTGGATTTCTGAAGTGTTGAATGCGTTCTGGTGTCTGTTGATAACTGCTGGATTCCTGTGTATTTCACCATACAATAAGTCTCTGTAACTCTCTCTGTTAATTAGTTGTTTTGTTAAAATCCATATATGTTATCTGATTTTCAATACTAAGCAACAAGGAAAAAGAATAACTTTCAGGATTTATTCACTGAGTACCCTGAGTTCAATCTGTGTTGTTTATGAATGTTTTCTTCAGCTGTAATCTAGATAAGTGTAATTCTTAATTGCTGCACTTTCAGAATACACCTTTCACAGTGGCCTTTGTCACAGGAATTCAAGTTTTGCTCCTGTGCAGTGTGTTCACCTTCACCTCACCAACTTAATAGAAAATTCTTAATTGCTTTCTGTTGGTTGACATACATCACCATTTAAGCTAACTTTGTTTGTCTAAAATACACAATAGGCCCTGCAGTTTGAACACCACCAATCCTGCATATCAAATCATTTCACAACTCCAGACTCCATTGCCCAATGGTATTTCACTATCTAAACACTATATCATAAGACCTGAAAGAAATCCTTCAACCAAAACATAAACCAAAACCTGAGCATAATAGCTAGCCTAAAAACACATCATAACAGAGACAAATCATAAAGAGAGAGCCCTCTCTGATTACAGTTTGGCTAGAAACTGTGATCCAAAGATTGGTTAGTGGTTACCCCGGCCGTATTCCCTTGGGAGTCATAGGGAACAACCTGGGTGTTAACATAATTGGCGACTCCGCTGGGGATTGCTTGAGATTTTTTTTTTTACTATATATCTTCCTTAAGCTGCTATCAAGCCTGAAATAAGTCAAGAGGCCTTTAATCTGTTTCTGTATTACATTAACAGTTTTAAGGAGGAGCTTGTTTTGGGAATCTTCATCTTAGCTCTGAGAATATATAACCATTCCAAAATCTTCATCCAGTCCCTTCAGATATAAAAATTTCCCACAAAATCCTAAAAAACAGTTAGAAACTGGCTCCTAAGAAAAATCCTCGGCATACTAGGGCAAATCCTGACCCAAATCCACCCACCATTGTTGATAATCCAAATACCATCCCAAGAAACATTAGAAGGCAGCAAAAGCAGGAGCAGCCTGCTGATTTGACTTCAGAGCCAGATCATCCTAGCCTTATACCTACTCCATGCAAGGTCCTTTTCAGGTCTACCCCTAGTTCCCCTAGTTCACCATCCACATCTCAAAGTCCCCCTCTCATATCTTCATCCACTGCACATATCCCCTTGACCAACCTTCTAGGTTCACCCCTACTTGTTACCCCTGTGATACCCACTGTTCCTATTATCCAAGCTGCCCCTGTTAATCCTCTAAACCCTGTAAATATGGCTAACAGATATGCACCCTTGCAGATACCAGCTAATGCTGCAGCCCTACCCCAAGATTACCAAACCAAAATTTCATATTTTGACTCCAATGGCCCTCTGACAGCTGCCCAGCATGCCAAGAGGATGCAAGACCATTTTGAGACCTATGAAATAGATGATGACAGTGTCAGAATGAGGATGTTTGTTCAAAGCCTAACTGGGGATGTAAGAACTTGGTTTAGATCCCTGAACGCAAACTCCATTACAACTCCTGCTGAACTGTATCAAGCCTTTACTAGTAGATGGGAGAAGAAGAAAGATCCTCTGCACATACTTGGGGAATATGATACTATCAAAAGGGGCCCCCAAGAGACTGTTTTGGAGTATTGTGCAAGATTTAACAATGTATATAACTCAATTCCACAAAATTTAAGGCCTCCTCCTGATTTAGCCTTGTACAAATTCCCTGATGGTTTTGACCCTGACATGGCCTACCAGTTGAAAGAGAGAGACTGTCAATCCCTTGAAGAGGCCCAGAGGGTTGCTGTCACAGTGGAAGCTAACCTGATTGCCAAAAGAAACAGGGCAAGGTTGGAAAAGAGGACTGTTTTCAAAGAGGAACCCTCTGCCTTTGATCAAAAGCTTGATGCCATATTAAATGGAATGAAAAGATTAGGTGATAGAGTGGAATCGGTTGAAAGAAAATCATCATGGGAAGCACCACAAAACAACCCTCCTAGGAATCCAAATTTTAGGAGAACTCAAAACCCAGGCATTGGCAAAACCGGTGCTGATCAAGATATAAGACCCCCTTTCCAAGAAAATTATGCTGAAACCTCCACTTCAGCAGAGCCCAATGAAGATCCTGAGATTAATTTAATAGGGCTAGATGGTGAAAGTCAAGTTTTCTTAACACAAGAAGATCATGAGGATGAGGAAATCAAACTGTTCCAAACTAAATCAGGTGAATCCTTTGACTTTAAACAAGGCTATGACACTGCTGTTTATGAAGTCCATAAACAGTACAAGCTAAGGAGCAGAACTGTGAATGTCAACCAGCCTGAAAAGAAAAAGGATAATCAGCAGCCTGAAAGAGTTATAGTCACACAACCTAGTGACAAACTAAATTCACCTACAGAAGAAGTGATTGTTGAAGAAATCACTGAGCCACTGTCCTTAAGACAGCAGTCTCTGGACACTTCATCTTCTCATCCTAATTTAAATGTTACTCCTCAAGAGATGAGTAAAAAGGATAAATCTCAAAGTCAAGATAAAAATCTAGAAGGAGACTTAATGAACAAGGAAAGAACTGTCACCTATAACCCCAAGACCCAATCTGAAAAACCTTTTGATCTTGAAACAGAAATTGGCAAAATAAAAATAGCTATTCCTCTCTTGGAATTAGCCAAGCATGACAGCTATAAATTGCAAATCAAAAGGTCCCTTCAACTCACTAGCAACAAAGATGATGTCAATGTACTGGATGACACCCCAGAACTCCTGTTTGGCCCAGAAGTGGATGGAAAAACAGTAGTCACAGGGGTACTGCCTTTTTATGTCAGTTTACATATTCATGACAAAATATTACATAATGCAATGTTTGACTCAGGTGCCTCTCACAATCTCATGCCAAAAGCAGTCATGGAGAGATTGAATTTAGACATAACAAGACCATACAAGGATCTGTTTTCCTTTGACTCCAGCCAAGTCAAGTGTCTAGGTCTCATAAAAGACTTATGTGTGTCTCTAGTTCAATACCCAAACAAGACAATCCTAATGGATGTGGTAGTTGCTGATATCCCACCTAAGTATGGAATGCTGTTATCAAGATCATGGGGAGCCAAACTCCAAGGTTCCCTACAATTAGACATGTCATATGCCACCATCTCTGTGTTTGGGCAACCAAAAAGACTGTACAGAGAAACACTAATGAAGTACATGGTCAGCAGTGAAGAAAAACCTCAAAATTTTCCTATATATGCTGTCCATTCAGACATAGACTCATACATTCTCTTCAATGATACAACTACTCCCTCAAAAGGTGAAGTTGAAACCAAGATATTCATACAGGAGGAAGATGCAAATGAGAGTAGTATCACTCATGAAACAACAGTCAATCAAACATTTGATAGTGCTGCTGCCTTAGTTGTCAAGAACATCCAATTAAATGATGAGACTGCCCTAGAAGACAAGCTAGAGAAAAAACCACAATTGCTACTTACATTACCAGCCCATGAACAGATCATAAAACCTCCTCCCCAACAAGATATTCTATGGTTCCTTGAATTTGATGGCTCAGTCAACAAATTAGGGGCAGGAGCTGGAGTTTGGGTACACAATAAAGAAAATAGTCATGCAGAAGGCAGAGCCTATAGATTGAATTTCAGATGTACTAATAACATGGCAGAATATGAAGCTCTTTTACTAGGACTCAAGTTGGCAAAATTCTTACAAGCTGCCAGGGTTTCAATCATGGGAGATTCAGATTTAGTTATCCAACAAGTGAAAGGAAACTTTGTCACCAATGACAAAAGACTAAGGACTTATAGGTCTGCTGTTGCTGAGGTACTAAAATTTTTCTCTGAATTCCAAATTACTAAAATTCCCAGAACCCAAAATCTACATGCTCATAGTTTAGCCACCTTTGCAAGTACCTGCAAGTTGCCCTTTGAGCCCCACCATTGTTTTACAGCTGAGGTAAAACACAGACCCTCCATACCAAACAACATCAATGATTGGCAAGTATTTGAGGATGACAAGCAAATAAACCATTTTTTAACTCTGCAGCAAGAATTTGCAGGATTAAATATTGACAATGAGACAGCAAGTCAATCACAAATACTTGAGTCAGCAAGTCAATCACAAATACTTGATGGAGCAAGTCAATCACAAATACTTGATGGAGCAAGTCCATCACAAATACAGTTTCAACAGACTGCTCAGCCAATATCACCTAGAACTGCAAAACAAATGCTGAATCCAACTATTTTCAATATAGAAAACATCCAGCAAATTCAACAAGTTGACTGGGAAGAGGGAGTGTCCAATGCTGAAACTGAAATCATTGAGCTAAAGGACAATTTTCTACCAACAGGCCTAACCCCACTAGAGGACATCTTTGATTCAAATGATATTTCCAGAAAACCAAAAATGCCCCTAAATGCAGCCATTGAAGAGTGCAACATAGGTACAATTGACAAACCCAAGATAATTAAATTATCTGCTTCCTTACCTCCTGACCAAAAGCCAAAATACATTGACCTCTTCAAAGAGTTCCAGGATGTTTTTGCATGGAGCTATGAGGACCTAAAGTCCTATGACACCTCTGTAATCCAACACACTATCCCTCTCAAACCTGATCAAAAGCCCTTTAAACAAAAACTGAGGAGAATCAATCCTATGCTTCTCCCAGCAATGGAACAAGAGGTACATAAAATGTTCAAAGCAGGCATCATAGCACCAATCAGATTCTCTGAATGGATCTCAAACTTAGTCCCTACAAGAAAGAAGACAGGTGAGATCAGGCTGTGTGTGGACTTAAGGAATCTAAACCAAGTATCCTTAAAGGACAACTACCCCTTACCCAAGATGGATCACATTCTTCAAAGGGTGGTGGGGGCCTCAAGGATCTCATTACTGGATGGATTTTCAGGTTTTAACCAGATCTTAGTTCACCCTGATGATCAGGACAAAACAACATTTACAACCCCATGGGGAACTTTCAAATATGTAAAGATGCCTTTTGGCTTGAAAAATGCAGGGGCAACATTTCAAAGAGCAATGGACATTGCTTTTGCAAAGGAGATTCATGACTTTTTAGTCATTTATCTAGATGACCTAACACCTTTTTCAAAATCAGACCAAGAACATATAAAACATCTAAGACAGATCTTCCTAAAATGCAGAAAATATGGAATCTCCTTGAACCCTAAGAAATCCCTCTTTGGTTTAGAAGAAGGCAAGCTCTTAGGACACATCATCTCAAAAGATGGCATTAGAATTGACCCAGATAGGATACAAGCTATCCTGCAAATGCCTCACCCAAGGAATGTCAAAGAATTACAAGGATTCTTGGGAAAAATCAATTTCTTGAGAAGGTTTATCCCAAACCTAGCAGAGCTAACCAGATTATTAAATAACATGCTGAAAAAGGATTCAAAAGTGAAGTGGACTGTTGAAGCCAATCAAGCATTTGAAGGTATAAAATTGGCCCTTACCCAGACCCCAGTCTTGACCAATCCTCAGTTTGACAGAGAATTTATCATTTTCTCTTTTGCTTCCCAACATACTATTGCTGTTGTTTTGTTGCAAAAAGATGACCAAGGAAATGAAAAGCCAATTGCTTTCTTTAGCAAGGCTCTTAGAGATGCACCTTTGAAGTATCAAATCATGGAAAAACAAGCTTATGCTTTAGTCAAAGCAATTAAAGACTTTAGGATTTATATCCTTTATTCCCATGTCAAAGCATATGTGCCAAGTCCTATTGTCAAAGACATTCTCACCCAAGAGAATTTAGAAGGCAGAAGAGGAAAATGGATTGCCAGCATCTTGGAATTTGACATTGAGATAAAACCTACAAAACTAATAAAAGGGCAAGGCTTGGCCAAATTAATGACAGAAACAAATTTTCAAGCCTTAGACATCAATCAGCTGGACAGTGAAACAGAGCTGGCGACTCCAAAGATCAATGTAGCCTTTGAACAATCCCCCTGGTACTCTGATATCTGTTATGTGTTACAAAACCTGTGTGCTCCCCCAGGACTGTCCAAAACTAAGTGTAGGTTCTTAAAAATGAAAACATCAAGATTTTGTGTGGTAGATGGCAATTTGCTTTGGAAAAACCATGAAGGTATATTGCTGCACTGTTTAATGGAAAATGAGATTAACAATATCATGCAAGAGTTTCATGTAGGAGACTGTGGTGGACACTTGTACTGGAAGTCCACTGTGGATAAAATACTAAGGGCTGGATACTACTGGCCCACCATGTTCTCTGATGTCAAGAAATTTATCACATCATGTCACAAATGCCAAGTGTTTGAGGGAAAGAGACAACTGTTGCCACTTCCTTTAAGGCCTATTGCAACAGAGAGACCTTTTCAACAATGGGGATTGGACTTCATTGGGGAAATTCATCCCTCATCTTCAGGCCAACATAGATGGATCTTAACAGCCACAGACTACTTCACTAAGTGGATTGAAGCTGCCCCATGCAGACAAGCAAATGACTCAATAATCATTCAGTTCTTGGAAAACAACATACTGGCTAGATTTGGCTGCCCTGATAAAATCATTACAGACAATGCTGCTGCTTTCAGATCCAAGAAAATGGTGAATTTCTGTCACAAATTTCATATTACTTTGGGCCATTCTACTGCATACTATCCCCAAGGAAATGGCCTTGCTGAGTCATCAAACAAAAGCCTTGTAAATATCATAAAGAAGGTGCTGGAAGAGAACAAAAAGAACTGGCACAAGAAACTAGTCAATGCCTTATGGGCAGATAGACTAACAACAAAAAGATCAATTGGGACCAGCCCATATGAGTTGGTTTATGGACTAGAAGCCAAATTTCCCTCATCACTAGGAGTGCCTGTTATGAAGCTTCTTCAAGAAAGCCAAGCAGAACCAAATGATATGCAAAGAAGGATAAATCAAATCATATGTCTGCAGCAAACCAGAGATCAAGTTTTCAGCAGAGTTCAGGTATTACAAGAAAAACTAAAGAAAGCCTTTGACAGAAGAACCAAAGCAGAAGATTTTAATGTTGGTGATAAAGTCCTCAAGTGGGATGCAAGGAGAGAGGACAAAGGAAAACATGGAAAATTTGATTCCTTATGGAGAGGACCATTTGCTGTCCAAGCAGTACAAGGAAACAATACTTACTTCCTCAAAAGTCTTAGTGAAACTGACTTGGATGAAGGTCCTGTGAATGGCAGGATGCTGAAGCACTATTTTGAATACCACCCCTAAGTGCAGCATAAGCTTCCATTGTACATACCCAAATGTATATATTACTTTCTGTTTAATTGTAAAATGCAGTTTCTCAAGTGTTATTAGTTGTCAGCAAAAGGTGAAAAGAATCAGAGGTTTACCAAGAAGAGAAGTACACAATTTTGGCATCTCAAGGCAGCAAAACTTCAAGTTCATAAAAGCAGTAAAAGGCCAAGGCATTCTGACCTGCTGTTCTTGGTATTTCAAATGAAAAACCATCCCCATGTGGAGCCACTATTAGCTACCTATACCAATAGGTTTCATATTTCATGATTGGCTATGAAAGGACCAAATATGCTCTGCTTTGATGACTCAAAGATCACATATTTCCAAGAAGAATCCAATCTGTGTTTCTAGCTTGGTATGGACTTCAAATTTTGATGGATGATTCAACAGTTTAATCTGGATCATTCCATGGTTTAAATTGCAGTTGTAGAATAGAGAAGGAAGTCTGTCCAAACTGTTTAATCTTGGCAGACAAGTAGTCCAGGTAGAGAAGAAAAGGCTCCCAACAGCTTAATCTGGGACCTTGGAAGAAATAAGGGTAGAGGTAGATAGCAAAGAAAAAGCCAAAGAAAAGAAAAGGAAAGTAAGGGTCTGCAAGTCCAAGTGCACCCTCTAAGAAGAAATAAAAAATGCTAGGCAAGTAGTTGGGTAAGTAGTTGGGGTTGCAGAAAGGTTATCTTTACCATTGCAGATGTGTTAACTGTGCTTACCAAGGCAAAGTCTATCAATTGACAAGGTGTTCATCTTCATCAAGTTACAGCAAGGAGCATGACTAACCTCCCTCCTTCCCCCTTTCATTTCATTACTAACATCCCCTTATCAGCTGAGATTCATGGAAGAAGATCATGGTTTCATGGTGGTTCTTGTTCATTCAAAAGCCACATTTCTTGTGTAAAAATATTTTCATTTTGATCTACTCTTTAAACCAAGTGTTTTACAAACAAATTCAGTATTTTCCCCCTTCATTCCCCCCATCCATATTAACTCTAACTTTACTATATAAATCCCTATATCACCTCTCCCCTACTAATATTAAACACCATGGTGTATAAACCCCAAATTTTGTATAAATACCCCTCCCCTTGGCATTATAGCCAATAAGTCCTATGTCAGGGATCAAAGTGACATCTGGCCACTTGGATAAACCTACACCTCATCTACCCCCCCCTTGCCTCAAGTCATTCCACTCACTAAGCCATTATTTGCCAAGAAAAACCCTATACAAGCCCCTTTTACCCATAACCCCTTTCAAATCACGAAAAGACCCAAAAAACCCACTTTTGACCACTTAAACCAAAGTTGGCGCATGCATTTGGTTTATTTTTTAAATACATTGAAAACATTGTGAAAACCCATATCCGAAAGGTTTCCGCCGGGCGCTGCTCCCAAAAATAAATAATAAAAAAGTATCCGCCCGCATGCATATCCCCCGAACATATCATTCCCCCGTCCACCGTCGGATCAGAACCAAGAGATCCGACGGTCCGTATTAATATCGGAGCGGCCCCCGCGACAGAGGTTTAGCGCCCGAGAAAGTGACGTTGCGTTACGTCAGGGCGCGGCCACGCGTCGCCCATTGAGGGCTCTCGGAGCAATCTCTGACAAATGCGGGGCCGTATCATAACCGCCCCGAGAAACCGTGGCGGCTAGGGCTAAACCGTAACCGTTAGGTCCCTCACCGCCCGGTTTGAGGGTCCAGCGTAATCTCCACGTCATCACCCTGCCTGCCACCGCATCACACTTTTGTCCGCATCCGTGCCAACGTGCCTGCCACCTCGTCACCCCGTGGACCAATGGCAGCCCGCCACCTCATCCGATGACGTCATGCTGACGTCATCCAAGGCTGACCCCACCCTATGACGTCATGCTGACGTCATCACAGAAAAAGCGCCAAATTGCAAAAAGTCCATATTTAGCCAAAAAACGCGTTTTTTTGTACTTTTCACTCATTTGCTACTGTTTCCTCTGCATGCTATTTTTACGTCCTGAACTGCGCCACCTGCGGGAAACGTCCTGAAGACCTCCAGAGCACCAATTCCACCCACAGTTACGACCTCTGTTCGCGGTTAGCCAGGTATTTCTCATAGTTCATCCTCCATACGCCTGAATTCACTGTAAATTGCTCAGAACGCTTAAGTAACACTGAAACTCACTATTTCACCGACAGTTCTCCTCTGCAACACTTCTAATTACAATTGCAACCTTGAAACCACCAGCAGAGCCTTCATTTCCCGAGTTTTGGTCAAAAAACTGTAAACTGCTCGCGCAAACGTGAGACAGTTGGTCAAGATACTTAAAACCTGCCATAGAAGACAGAGGGAGACCAGGCATTGGTCTTATTCATAATTCGAGCAGTATTTCAATTGCTGCGCGTCCACTCCACCCTCTGCTCCTCATAATTCACAGTTGCATTGCAAAAACTCACCTCTGTGCTGTACTGCTCACTTGAAACTAATTCACCCGCAGGACAGAAACTGAATAGACCATGGAGACTCCAATTGCACTGAACATCAAGCCTCTCAATGCCCCTCACCAGGAATTAGAATGGAAAGCCGTGGGAGATATGGATTATCAAATGCTAGACTGGTTTCCATTGGGCTCCAAATATAATATTCAGATGCTGAATGAGTTGAAAGCCCAGCACCTTAGTGGAGCAGACATCTTAGGGATTTGGGACTCAAACTTGCCCATCTACAACCTCCCCCAGGTAAATCCTATGCCAGAGTTGATCTACAGATGCCAGGAGTGCTATGACCCATGCCAAAGAGCTGTCCTCAGCCCTACAGGCTCAGTCCTGTTCCATATCACCACAGAGAGTATAAATGAGATGCTGCACTTCCATACTGCAAAGCCATTGACCCCCCTCCACATGCAGAACTTGATAAAGAAGGGGAACAAGTTGTCAAATGACCAACTCATCAAAATCAACTAGCTGTTTGTACAACCAGGCTCTGAAGCCATCAGAACTCCTCCTATTGGATATCAGTACTTGAATGAATTGGGCAGAATGTTAGTGGATTTGATCAGCTATGTCCTAGGGTTCAAGGGACTGGAGGATGTGGATGAAATCATAATGGCAATGTTGTCTATATTCTCTCCTGGTAAGCCCCCAGCTGTACATTATGATTATGCTACATACATTGCAGATAAGATCCATGACCAGCTTATGAATTTGAAGAGGGAAAGACTGTTCAGGTATACTTCATACATATACCACCTATTCTTGTTTTATCAGCCAGCCAGCTTCTCTATTCCCTTGAAGCAAGTCAATGCCCAGGGAAATCCAAGGTCAGTTGTGTTTTGGACCTCTGTCTTTCATTGTGCCTCTGTATCACCATATACATACTCCGAGTTCATTGACTTATTCATTCATCCAGCCATGACAGTATTGCATGGTGTTCCTCCTCCAAGGTTAACTGATGACATGAGGAGAATTCTCCACCTGAACAAAACCTACAGCATTGGTAATTGGTACCTCTACCAAGACCACACAGTCATCAGAATATATGGCTGTGAGTTGAAGCCTTTTAGGTTGCCAAGGTATGTCCCCATGAGGCTTTTTGCCTTAGAATATTTCAGGCAGTTTGGGAATGCCGACTACCTCCACTTTCAAAGCAAGAACAAGAAGTCACAGTTAAAGGTAAGGAGCCAGCTGGGCCCTTTCCTATACAACAGAAAAGAGGAGGGGTGGAAAGAGGCAAACAGTATCCTAGAGACCCTCAAACTGCAAACTAGCTTTGAATGGATACCCTATGACCCCAATCACTTTGTCTCCCTCAGGAGGATAAAATACAAATTGGGCAGCTATTCACATGTGAGGCAGCCTGAGATTGAGCAGTATGCCAATACATTAAGCTGGGAAGAAGGTACCTTAGAAGAGGAAATTACTAGTGAGGAGCTGCTAGAGAGAGAGGCTAGAAATATTCAAAAGGAAGCTGACTTAGAAACTTGTGGACAGGTTCCCCTCTCATACAAAAAACAACTTGGAGCAGCTGCCTCGTCCTCAACAAAGCATCATCAAGCTGCCATGAATCCTCCACAGACAGTCAACAAGGGCAAAGAAAAGCAAGTGGAACAGCCACCTCCTATGACCGAAGAGGAAATGGAAACCCTAGTGCAGCAACAAGAAGAGATGGAGCAGCAGGGTGAAAGGCAGCAGCAAGAGGAGCAGCAACAACAAAAAGAACAAAGGCAGGAACAGCCTGCCCAGCAAAAGCAAACAGTGGAAGCCCCTAAATCCACTGAACAAACTGAGCCTCCAAGGCAAGAGACTTCAGCTGAGGCATCCACACTCCAGACACCACAAAAGGAGGACACAAGCAGGAAAAGGGACAGAGAAACTCCCCTTACAACGTCAGCAACTCATGGGGAGAAGAGGCAGAGAATCAATCCTCTTTCAGAGGAAGAGATGCCAATAGGGCAGCCGCTGGGTATGGTCCCACCCAGCAGGGAAACATCAGCGAGTTCCTTTCAACAGGAACAGGATAGGGCAATGGGAGGAGAAGTAAGTTCCTCCAGGCAGCAAAGGGAAGGTGGGCCTAGTATTAAACAACAGTTCATCGATATTAAGATGAGAAATGAGCCCATCAAAAGACAGCTGTACAACCATCTGCTAAACTTGGCTCCCACCAATCAGCAAAGACTCATGTCTGCATATGATGTGCAGGGAGGCAAAATGATCATGAGTCATTTCATGCCAACAACAGTACAGCCCCAAACTGCCTCTGATTATTTGAGGACTAACTTGGAAGTCCTTACCAAGGATATCCACCCAATGGACAAAATAGAACTGCACAAGCAAACGGGTGAGATGGTTTATGCTTCCCTGGCAGACCAGACCTTGGATAACTATAGGCTACAAAATAGCCTTAACAATACAGCCTCTCAACTGGAGTTGGAGAGGGCATCATCCCAGGCAAAGGACAACAGAATAAGGTCCTTGGAAGAAATAATCATTGAGATTGGACATGATCCCAAAGATATCAAAGGGATCCAAGAGATATTGAAGTTGAGGGATGCTGACATGGCAGCATTGAGGAGAAAGATGAAACTCCCTGCCACAATCCACCCTCAAACAGATGATGTGGCCCAGCAAAGGCATGATCAAGAGGCCACAACCCTGTTGATATCTCTATACAAGGAGCTAATCCGGACTCAAGACAAACTAGGAGAATCAGAGGCTGCAAAGGCAGCACTACAGGCATCATTGAAACAAAAAGAAGAGGGTCAAACCTCCCAGCCTCCTCCTGAAATAATCAATCTTGAAGAAGCTGCTCCAACAACTGCCCCTCCTCCTCAGCAAACAGGGCCTACAGCACCAACTACATCAACGAATGCACCAGCAACAGAACAGACTCATAGTCTGGATATGCAGAAGCTCCAAAATGAAATTCAAGTCCTGGAAGCTCAAATGTTGGAGCTCAATTCAGCCAAAGAATCTTTGGCTAAAATAAATGAGAGATATGATAAGAGCAAACAGAATGCAGCTGAAAAGGAACGAGAGATAAAAGCTCTAAAGAAGAGGATAACTGAGCTTGAGAAGGAGCTCACACTAGAAAAGGTGACTGCAGAGCTAAAAGCAGTCCTTTGGTCCAATATTGGCCGGTCTATCACCAATCAGTGGCAG
The DNA here is from genome assembly GCA_031772625.1 of Pinus tabuliformis. Lineage (NCBI taxonomy): Eukaryota > Viridiplantae > Streptophyta > Pinopsida > Pinales > Pinaceae > Pinus > Pinus tabuliformis. The sequence goes on from CM062819.1 coordinate 698,045,535, forward strand.
TACATCGAGACTATAGATGAACAAACAATACTCATTACAAAGGCAAACAGGGAAATACACAGAGCTAGAGCAAGTCTTGGCAACATGCCTGATGCTGCCACCAGAATGATAAATATTTTAAATAACAGGACAAGCTCTCAACTGGCCACCATGGGAATTGCTCACAGGACCGAGACAATCTCAATGGTTAAAAGAGTCCTGACACTACGAAACTTGGTTGGAACACTGGAAAGAAGAACTCAGGATATGCAGACTGAAATCAACAAGTTCATGGACAGATTTCAGGCATTACAGAACAGAGGCCTCCCCAGCATATTAAGCAGTGTAGGAAGACTGCTTACCCTTGAAAACTACATCAAAAGGGTTGATGCCCATGCTGCAGGACAAATTGCAAGACAGCCCAGCACTTCAGCAGAATCAGGGCCAGCATCAGGGCAAACTTTATACAATAGAGTGGACAACCTATTTTTTATTATGAATGAGATCAATCATCTGTTTGATGTGCCTCCAAACTTTTTTAAGTATACAGAAGCAGATGAGACCATAGAGGCAATTGTGAAGCACCAATTGCCCACACAGGAAGTCTGGAAAAATTTGACACAGATAATATTATCAAGCCAGAACCTGTAAATGTTAATTTTTGTCCAGTTTATAAGTAAGTCATACACAGGCAGAATTTTGGTAGATAAGCATACAGAGGAAAGATAAAGGCTGAGCCAACTCAGCAGGGCTATTCGGTCACCACAGCAGCAATCACAGTCACAGGTGGCAAACCCGAGAAAATACAGCGCAACAAGCATAAAGACGTGTTCTCCAGCATTAAAGCAAAGTGGCTCGACCGACTCACTGACCTCCAAAGGTCAAATTATCCTCTGACAGACATAAAGAGCATTTATGCTGCATTCAAAGTTGTAATAACTTCTTTTCTACTTTCTATACGAAGTTATGAAGATATTTTCTCTCTCAGATGACTCAATGCCTGAGATATTTTGTATAAACATTCCTATAAAGTCCCCTTCGCATGAGCTTGCAAGGGTTGTTGTTGATTTCTCCTAAAGAAATTCTTATGCTGTAATCCTTTCAGAAGTTTAATAAAGAAAGTGATGGAATTTCTCGGATTTCTGAAGTGTTGAATGCGTTCTGGTGTCTGTTGATAACTGCTGGATTCCTGTGTATTTCACCATACAATAAGTCTCTGTAACTCTCTCTGTTAATTAGTTGTTTTGTTAAAATCCATATATGTTATCTGATTTTCAATACTAAGCAACAAGGAAAAAGAATAACTTTCAGGATTTATTCACTGAGTACCCTGAGTTCAATCTGTGTTGTTTATGAATGTTTTCTTCAGCTGTAATCTAGATAAGTGTAATTCTTAATTGCTGCACTTTCAGAATACACCTTTCGCAGTGGCCTTTGTCACAGGAATTCAAGTTTTGCTCCTGTGCAGTGTGTTCACCTTCACCTCACCAACTTAATAGAAAATTCTTAATTGCTTTCTGTTGGTTGACATACATCACCATTTAAGCTAACTTTGTTTGTCTAAAATACACAATAGGCCCTGCAGTTTGAACACCACCAATCCTGCATATCAAATCATTTCACAACTCCAGACTCCATTGCCCAATGGTATTTCACTATCTAAACACTATATCATAAGACCTGAAAGAAACCCTTCAACCAAAACATAAACAAAAACCTGAGCATAATAGCTAGCCTAAAAACACCATCATAACAGAGACAAATCATAAAGAGAGAGCCCTCTCTGATTACAGTTTGGCTAGAAACTGTGATCCAAAGATTGGTTAGTGGTTACCCCGGCCGTATTCCCTTGGGAGTCAAAGGGAACAACCTGGGTGTTAACATAAATCATGGGATGATTTAGTCAATTCCATTAGCTTTAGCACAATTGATAATCGTAACTATGATTCTATTGTGGGAACATTATTTTCTTGGAATGTGTGAAGGAAATCCAATTGTAACAACCCTTGTGAAAATTCCATATTATAAAAGTTAATAAAGGAAAAAATAATAACCACGATTGATGGGAGACTTATTCCAAGATGAATGTTGGGCAAGACATCCTAGGGGGTGTTCATTTGGTTGTTTATGGCTAAGGAAATTGGCAAAGGAAATGGCTAAGGCTTTGGAAAGGAAAAATGACATTTTTTGGCATAATTATTTATGAAAATAATGGAAATTCGGAGAAAAGGAAGGTGAAAGGTCACATGTTGCATGTGAGGAGGAAATTGAAGGAAAATAATAGAAAATAAAGAAAATAGAGGCATCATTCATAAAAAGGTTTATGAGGATCAATTTGTAACCTTTTGTTAGTTGAGTTTTGGAGCTCTCTCATTATTCTCCCTCTCTTTTCACTCTTGGACACTTAGAGTTTTCTTGGAGAAATTTTGGCATTGGTGCAAGAAAGGCAAAGAAGGCAAGAGGAAGCAAAGATCAAGCAAGGAAAGGCAGGATGAAGCAGCTACATTAGGATTCATTGTAGGTATCGATTTACATGTTTATTTTCCTTGCTAGATTTGGCATGCATGGTATTGCATGTGGTTCTTTTTTATCAAGGCATGGTTTTTGCTAAGTGTAACATTATTTTTAGCCTAGCCTTGCCATTTCCGAATGGCAATGGTGTGATGGGGTTCTAATGTTTTGGTTGAGATGGATTTCCGAATGGATTCGAAGCTAAGTGGGGTGGATCTTCGAATGATAGAGCACATGGCCTCTAGGTCCTTGAACCAGACTATGGATTACGGTAAAGCCACTAGCCTAGTGACCCCTGAGCCAAACTGTGGGTTGTAGTAAAGCCAGGATTGTGTTGCCTCGATGGGCCTAGGAATCCTTACTGGTGAATGGTGGGATATATGGTAAAGACAAGAGGTGGTTTTCTCTCCGTTGGGCCTAGTAATCCCAGGTTTGGGATATGTGGTAAAGCCTAAAGAGTGGGTCTCGGTATAGGGCCTAGTGATCCGAGTTTGGATTGCGGTAAAGCCTGAGAGACTAGGAAAAAGGAAAATTCCTCACGATGTAGGTGGAGAAATCTTGGGGCATCCATGCTTGTTTGGCCTAGTGATCAGGTGGAGATCATAGTAAATCTTGTTATGATGTGTTCATTGTGTTGGCCTAGTGATCTAGGATGTATTACTATAAATCTTGGTTTCTATTGATGAGGCTAAGGTGGTTTAACCTCAGTATGCCTTGGTTTGTTCTTTTGGTTTGAGTCCCACATTCATGCTTGGAATATGGCATGGGGGTGAATTGTTGAAGAAAGATTTGGCTCAGCCATTCTAAGGTCGAGTGGAACGTGGTAGTCCCATCTCGAGTTGGTTTATTGCATTCATTAATGAGAAATTCATTCCCTTGATTTTCATGTGTAAATATACTAATGTATATGTAGATTTTATGGCTGATATGATTAAGATATTTATGTCCCTCTTATGTTGGTTATATGTATGTTTTATGGAAACAACTATGTATGGATCTCAGCATGTTTTTACTCGTAAATGAATGGATAATGTATCTATGGCCTAATACATGATAATGCAGAATTTTACATGAGGGAAGAATGGTTCATAGCGATTCTTAGATAAGTATGAGATCCCTACACTTAATTATGTTGTTTACACCTATATGTTACATGTCGATGATATGTTTGATGAAATGTCTAGCATGGCTAGTAGGGGTCTGATTAAGGCCTTGTTCAACTTATTTCTTTTGCATCATTGTTTCCTTGTTCTTTTGTTGTTCCTGAGTTATCATTCCATTTTGGGTAGTGACGTGGGCTTTGGGCCTGAAAAAGTGGCTCAAATCCTGGAGTCACTGGCATAGCACTGGCAAATTTTGTCTCTGGTCGTTGGCAGGAAAGTCTATGAGAGCGACTTTGGGTTTCTAGACACTCTCTTGCCTATAGCATGGGAGCGACTGAGGCCTAAGATGGCCAGAACATCAGTGGAACCTAGGGACAGCATGTCTGAGTGGCTGACATGTCTCCAAAGGGTTCTGTTGTTGATGTGGATAGGTTGGTTGATGTGTTCCGTCAATTCCACTTGCTTAGGGTCACATAGGAGGTTGAATCCAATCATAGTAGCCTCTCGTCTCACGTTTACCTAGTTGACATGGTTACTTGGGTAGATGTGGGAGGAGGGTGTTACACCAATATTCAAATCACCACACCAAAAGCAATGGTGGCTAGAGATTAGTCTAGAGAAAATGGTGATAAGTTGAGAGGCACATCTAGATCAAAGTCAAAAGGAAAGAAGAGTAAACTCAAATGTTTGTATTTCAATAAGTCAAAGTATCTCAAGAAATATTGTCGAAAGAGAAAAAAATCCAAAGAAGACTCCAAAAATGAAGCAAATATGGCATGATTGATGAATTTCTATCTATTTGTAATGTTCCACAATAGTATGAAGATGATTATTAGATTTTGTTGCTTCTCATCACATGTATCCACATCGAAGTTGGATGTTTTCTTCATATCAAGTTGTTGGCAGTGGTATTGTTCTTCTAGGAAATAATATTTCTTGTGAGATTGTTGGGGTTGAAAGCATAAAGAATAAAATATTTGATAGTATTATAAGGACATTGACAAAGGTTATACATGTGCTTGAACAGAAGAAGAATCTAATTCTTTGGGTTTTTTGGATTCTGGAAGTTACAAATTTATAGAACAAGGTGGAGCACTCAAGGTGTCCAAGGACACTTTGGTGGTTATGTAGGCTAAAAAGACAATAAAGCTTTGCAAGTTAAAAGGGAATATTCAAATCAATGAAGTAGTTTAGTATCTAAGGAGGTGAATTAATCTACTCATTTATGGAATCAATGACTAGGTCATATTAATGAGAAATGACTACAAATACTCAATAGATTGTAAATTACTTCCAAATTTAAAATCTATGAATTTGATTTTTTGTAAACATTGTTTGCTTAGAAAGCAGTGTAGATAGAATTTTAAAGCATCTATTCATATTAGTAGAGGTATTCTTAATTATATCTATTTAAATGTTTGGGGGCCATCCCCTACAATATATTCTAAAGGATCATCATATTTTCGTAACATTTATATATTATTGTTGTAGAAAAATGTTGGTCTATATCTTGATTCAATATGGAAATGAACTAGATTGTGCGAAGTATGAATTGGATATGGAAGTTTAATGTGTTTCGAGAAAAAACATCATGAGGGGTATTAAAATTGGCTAAGTATGGAGAGTTAAGAGAATGTGGGAATGTGCGATGTGGGATGACTATGGGATGGTATGAGGAAAAAACACATTTAAACAATTTAAAGTTATGGTAAAAAAGAGAACTAGCAGAAAAATCAAATGTTTAAGAACTGATAACAGAGGCAAATTTACATCTCTCGAATTTAAAAAATATGGTAGATAAGTTGGGGTTGAAAGACAAAAAGTCATTAGCCTCAAGGGATAGATCAATTGGTTGATTTCCTGTTGCTAAGTACCTTTCCTATCAGGAGGTCACGAGGTCAAATATCCTCGATGCCCTTGGGGTTAGGCCTTGCTAGTTTAGCTGACAGGTAGATCCCTTTGGGTTGACCTACTTGGATTTTCCATGGATGTAGCAGCCACTCAGTGTCCATGAGCCACCCTTAGAAAATAAAGACAAAAAATCATTGTCTATACTTCTTAGCAGAATGGCTTGGAAAAATGCATGAATAAGACTCTTATAGAAATAACAAGGAGCATGTTCAATAATGCCAATTTGCAATAAGAATTATGAGTAGAAGTAATCACAACTACTGTTAGGCCCCTATACTACTAGGATAACCCCTTATTGTTATTAGTACAACCCCCTTATTATATTGATGTACCCATGTAGTGCCCATATTGTTACTCTTGTGCCCCATAGAAGCCCACTATTGTTATTATTGTGCCCTTACATTATTATTGTTATGTCGGATCTGATTATATTATGACCCCTTAGACTCCTATATATAGAAAGGAGGTCTTTTCATTTGTATGATGCAAGAATTGTTCATTTATATAATGTAAGGAGGTTTCCCCCTCGAAGAGGCTGAATTCTAAGGCGTTCAACTATCTTTTCTTTCTTTTTGTGAGCTGGTTTCATAACATTTGGTATCAGAGCTTTGGATTCTAGGGTTCCACTGCTCCAAATAGGTCATCATGGCATTTTCGCTATAACCTTTTTTATTTTTTATTTTATTTTTATTTTATTTATTTATTTATTTTTATTTTTATTTATTTATTTTTATTTTTATTTTATTTTATTTTATTTTTTATTTTTTATTTATTTTATTTTATCTTTTATTTATTTTATTTTTTATTTTTTATTTTTTATTTTTATTTTTATTTATTTATTTATTTTTATTTTTTTTTTGCAATGTTTTAGAAGCTAAAAAAAACCCATTTGAGAAGACATCGCATTGAACCTTGGGTCCGAATTTCAGAGCTTTTCGCGCTATATTTGTAGAGATATGATATGAAGAAGTTGGTCTTTTTGCAGAATCCTGAATTACATTCCAAACATGTGACCTGGGGAAAATCGTCATAACTTTCTCTCTATTGTTGTAAACATTAGAGATCCCCAACATGGTTTCCTTTCATTTTTCTAATTTCTAGCATAGTTTCCTATTCTTGTAGTTTTCAATTTTTGGCATTTTTTTTTTTTTTTTCAGGTTTTGAACTTCTAGAGTTGTTTTGAGGCCCTAAACAACATTATTTTTAGAAACGGGCAAACAGGAAGCCTTCGGTCCTATGTTTGTAGTTGAAATTTATTGTCCTTAGATAGATAGTTCTAACAAAGTATTGTGCGAGCAAAACAAAGATCGTATTCCAAAGTTACAACCCCAGGAAGTTGATGTTCCAACTATCCCTAGTGGGGTCCATAAGCTTTTGGCACTTCATCTCCTAGGGTTAGTTTTTTGGATGTTTAGAGTTTTCCATTATTTCTTGATGATACAAATGTCTTCAAGCCTCATTGTAACACAATTCATAAGGCATATATCCATCACATATCTTCTCAGAGATAAGCTACCATCACTCGAGATAGTTTGCTTCTTTTTTGCATGTAAACAATTTTCAGTAGTTGCTACTTATTAATTGAAGTTCTATTTTAATGTATCTCTATGTTTTTATTTTAATCTATATTTAATTTCATTCCTTCATTAATCTAGACCAATGATATCAGAGTCGTCTATTCTTTCTATATTTTTTTGTGCATGTCCCCAAAGGTCGGCCTATAAGGAGTTGGGACTTGAACTGGTTGAACCCTTGCAAGACTTACTTAGCCGACCCCGACGACCTCCCATGGTGGAAGAAAATAAAGATGAGGGCATAGGAGATCCTTTCAAAATGTTGATTGAAGAGGCCCTCGACTGACAAATGAATGAGATGATGGACAATTTTTCCCAAATCCTTCTGCAGGTATCAGTGGGCGAATCATATTCATCCAACAATCACTTCAAAGGTGTTTCCCACTTTAAGGTACAAGTTAACTTTGAAATTCCTATATTTAAAGGCTAGATAGAGGCAGATGCCCTAGATAGATGGTTAAATTTATTGGAAGGATATTTTTTAGTCCATAATTTTTCCGATAAGGAAAAGGTTACTTCTGCACTCCTCAAATCCACCCCCCATGTTAAGGATTGGTGGGAAACTTAATGTAAGAAGAGGAAAGAGGAGGAAACCTCACTATTTTTAGTCACACCCTCTTGGAATTCTTTTCGATATTTCGTCAAGGAACAATATTATCCTTTCGGGAGCTATGAATACAAGTACATAAAGTGGACCACACTATGGTGGGAAAGGGACCAAGACACGTCAGAGTCCACGAACATTTTCCATACTCTATGCACGAAGTTGGGTATTAAGGATTCTCAGTGGTATCTGATACTCAAGTACCATGGTTTTCTACACAAATACATTTAGGAAGAAATGGAGTTCATGTACATCTACTCACTTGGCACAGCGTACTGATATGCTATGAGGATCAAGCATAAATTTAAATAGAAGAAATGAGACTTTGGATCTGCGAATTCAAAGCTAGAAACGTGCACCTCCAAACCATAGAAAAAGGACAAAGGAAAGGTGGAGAAACGTAGAACAACCCATCAAAGCCGCAAGAAAATAATAGCACCATGAAGACAAAGAAGTACAACAAGAAGTGGTGTGAGTTCCACAAGAGCCCCACCCACAACAAAAATGAGTTTCATGTTAAGAAATCACTGGTGGTCGAGCTGAAAGCTTCAGAGTCTGATGCATGTTCCGACTCTGAGCCAAAACCTGACAAAGGGAATGACAAGGGGAAGTATATTACTGATGTTTAACCTAGTGCCACCGTTACAACCACCAAGGTCCAAAACATTGAGCCCGAAGATCTAGAGGAGGGGGAGCGTCTCTTCCACTCATTTATGTGGGTGAAGGGTTCTCCACTACAATTCATTATCGACACTGGGAGCTAAAATAAACTTATCTTGGCATAGGTTGTTAAGCGGTTGGGCCCGTCGATGACACCACACTGATGAGCCTCATAAATGGGTAATTATATGGGCTCATTTTACCTCCTAACCTAGTCAAATCAACCATTCTCATAGCTTATTGTATGATTTTCTGATTATATTTATGCTTCTAGAGTGAGTTGAGTTAGTTATGATGCCATGTGGTCTAATATGTGTTTAATGCAGATTATTGATGATTTCTGTGGTCAAAGTCAAGGATACAGTGGACAAATGGTAGCAATAAATCGAAGTGGACAAAGGAGAGGAATTATAGGAGGGAATCCCCCTCATTTATTACTCCTCACTTCGAATTCCCCTTCATTCAGCTCGGAGTACAAGCAACCAAGTCATGCATTAGTAGGCAGCCGAGCAAGTGGAGGATAACTAATGTTTATCTCGAGTTTTGGAAGCCAAGCCTCCCTGATTTTGAGGAAGCTGTTAGTAGCTTCGTCGGTATATGTAGAGATGCCTAGGGCCTCACTAGGGTTAGATTTTTGTTGTAGTATTGCTTATGTAAACTCTACTCAACTTCGAGCTTATTATCTTTACAGTTCATGTAATCTTGTTATTGTTTTGAGAATAAAGATGGAACCCTTTTTGAGTTAGCACTGAGTTACCTCAGAGGGCTGAAGCTCTTGGGTTAGGGCCCAATCCAAGCATCTAGGCTCCTATGTACTTGTATTTGTATGCTTCATTTCAGTTTGTATATTAAGTTGTTGTTAGATGTATTTCTTTTATGGTTAAGAATAGGTTGCTTTTGATGATTCAGTAGTTTGCTTCCATTTATGCTTTCTATAGCAGGATAAGCAGTGATAAAGAGAAGATCCAAAAGGCTAACAACAGTGCCTTGGCCTCTCTTCCTCCCTTTGGGACAATGATTTAAGGCAAATACCCTCTTGCTGCCCCAAAAACATAGATTTTCCTCCTTCATAGGACTTCTAGTGTTTGCAGCTTTCTAGTTGGTTCATAGTCTAGTTTGCTTTGCTTCAGAACTTCTTCATAATGCTCATTTCCTTATTTGGAACAATATTCTTTCATGCAATGGTTATCAACATTTCCTTTCATAGATCATAGTTTATTGTGATGGAAAAACTTTGTTTTTTAGATGCACTTATTCCCTTGCTTGCTTAATCTCATTAGTTGACTGTCAGTTGTTTATGCAGTAGATATCTTCTAGTAGTAGACCAGCCTATCAGCCATTCCATCCTCCATTTGATCCATGCCCTATAGGTCGCCCAAGTCTCCCCTCAATTCTGCCTTAGTTTCCTCCATTTTCCATAGAATTTCTTCCTCTCTCCTTGAGCAAATCCAATCATCTTTCTCTCTCCTTATGATTCTTGGTAGGCCCTAGGTGCCCTAACACTTAATTCCAACCTTCATCTACCTTCTCCACCCACTCTCACACCTTCAAAATAGTGAAAACTACTCTCGGCCTCCTCCTGTAGGCCTCCTATAGAACGTTGTTTTTCCTCCTATAGATTTCCTGTGTCCTCCTGTAGATTTTCCTGTAGGCTTTCTTTTGAAGGCCAAGTTTGGGAAAAGCCTCCAGAAGGCCACCTGAGACCTCCTAGGACCCATCCACACCATCCTACATCCTCCCACATCCCAAAACCACCCTCCATCACCACCTATTCGTTGCCACATTCGCAAACAAATAAAATACATGCATGACAAATTCACTTAAAAATACATAAAAATCCAAAAAGATGCTTTTTGCTTATTTACTTCCAAAAATAGCTTAGGTAGATGTTGTTTACTTCCTTGAGTAGGTAATGGCAGTCTTTTCATGATTTTCATAGTGCTTTCTGCAAAATTTGGATTAGTAGTTAACTAGGATTTCCTTGGTTTGCTTTACATTTCAGTCTTCCTTTCTGCAAATAGAATAGCATTAGTAGAGTAATCTCTTTTTTTCCTTTCATCACATATAGAGCTTCTTCTGGAATCCATATAAGTTGGCTTGAGCTCCTAGTGATCTTGCACCGGCTGACCAATTGATAACCTGTAGTAAGAACTAGTACTTGTGCATATAGCACCGTCGCTTCCAAGTTTGTTACGAACTACGGGGTTGATAAGAGTAAAGTAGGAGGCCCAGGAGTTGCAGCATTATTGCTACAATACTGGTGCTCACCACACACCCACAACCATACACCTTTGGGTGCCTCCACCAAGGACGATATCTTCGTGTCAGCTATCAATGTTGCCTTCCCTACAACATCAAGCCATTCACAGATGAGGTATTGTGTGATGTTTCTCCTCTTTAATTCTGTGATGTTTTATTAGGCCAACCATACTTATGGAAGAATCATGCTGCGTATGAGTCTAGACCTCATACTGTTATTATTACTTTTGGTAGAAAACTATACAGGATATTGGAGATAGCCCCTCCTACTTCCATTTCTTTGATCACTACTAAAAAAAGCGATAAGATCATCTCGTAGACCAGGATTTTTTTATTTTATTTTATTTTATTTTTAATTTTATATTTATTTATCAGTATCCTTAATCAATGATTCTCTTTGTATCATTTTAATCATATCTAGTATCAGATTGATCATGTTGCAATAGAAACAGTCTCCTGTTCATAAATCAAATATTATATTCTAACATAAACAATCATATATATCTCACAAAAAGGATACCATATTCATCCTCCCTCTCAAGGAGGTGCCAACCACAAGCTTGAGCTTGTCTCATACAACACCACTGAATCAATATATGAGGGTATGGGATTCTCTGCCAATCAGTTCGCTATCTTTTTCATCATAATGTATCCATGTCATATCTAGATCTGGCTCAGACAACTCTCCAGGGAGCTTCTTCATCCTGCCACATAGATATCCATGTTAGCAACATCGTATTCAACCTTGGTCATGCTACATACCTCTCATCCAAGATATCATGGTAGATATCATAATAAGGTAGCATCCAAATGTGCTCATCAATAATAATCCCAAACATCATAAGTACATCCATGCAGTCACATATCGTAGAATGAGTATCTCATATCAAAATTGATCATCCCATGCAAGTATCTTGAAGGATTCTTGGCGGAAATTCGATGTATATGAAGTGACTCAATCATGAATTCACTCAAGTTCTATGCACATCATGTATATATACGGACTAGTGTTAAAAACATAACATAAATGCGTCAATCAACTGTCAGTTTCCACGTCAAGTTCAACAATATATCTTCATAACTTCTTGAAATTTAATCAGAGTGTCTAAGGATTTGTGTTTCCACTTTCCAATGCTTCTCCAATAGCTTCACAATATAGATTATCTTTTTCCAACTTCAAAAATCGATTCATCATGCCATGATTCATCATTTCGAGCTTCAAAAGCCATCTCCCTCCTACTTAGATCATCAGAGGCTCATTATCTCTGAACAGTACCATCATTATATAAAACCAAAACCGAATCAAAGTCATACCTTGGAACACTTCTAAAGTAGTGGTTTGGACTAACACATCATCCTAACTTCAGTAGATAACTTTCAATGTGTACACATCAAGATCGAGGAGCTTGCTTCATACAATGTTTTTTGCAAATGTAATAATTTTCCAAACCAATATCCTCAACCTCACATAAAGAAATATTGTACAACCAAATCAACTAATTCAACTTATCAAAGTTTAGATTCCAAATCAGAACCAATATTAAATCATCAATTATCATAGTATTAGATTCCTTAGACCATGTGACAGGTAGAGCTCTCATTAAGTCATGACTTCATCTATTATCATGCCAACAAGATTTTATAAGCCATATCAAACCAAACTTCATCAATTCATTCTCATGATAACAACATAAGTCATTTTTGTCACTAGATGCAAATGCATATATCGGGGATATGTCATGCAGGTGCCATCCATTCATTGAGAGATAGCTTCATACTGAATTAAAATTGTCAATACTTCAACCAGTGTGCTAAGAACACGAAGGCCAATACAAAACCATTATCAAATACCAATATTAGTCATTGGAAGTTACTATGCTCATATATTAGTCTCATCAAGGAAAATCATCAATCATCAAATCAAATCATTAATCAGCAGGTCAAATCCCAAATTTTCTATCATAGAGAGATCTATAGTCCATAACATATCAAGTCCAAGTTATAAGTCATTATCATGTCGAAACTCCAAAAACTGCTTATCTATATGAAATAGCCAAATCATGTTAAACTCTTGCAGAAAAACTTCAAACATAATGACATATCTATATGCATGTCTTGATCATCTACAAACACAAGTTTAGTCTATTAATTCATAGTATAGTAAGCATTTAAACTTTCCTGCTCATAGATATCTATGTTGTCTGCTCCACATCTATAGGACTGACTCCTTCAAGTGAATATTTGATTTCATGCAAAAAACTTCATTTTTGTGTCAAGTAGGAATAGTCACACTGATAGGCATTCCTATGTGCGGTTGGGAGACTACAGTCACACCCTTTACCTTGCTTTCGTGTGGCTGAAAGGCTATAGTCGCACTTATAAACTTGCTTATGTGAGACTAACGTTTCGAGTAAGGGAAAATTCTCTCTTCTCATATCAGAGCTTTGTTTGAGATCAACAAATTCAGATATTTGTCTATTCATGCCCATAAATCATGCTTCAATTGATTTCTTAGATAATAAATTCATACTATATCCACATATTCATCATGATCATATATGTTAGCACTAGCTACTTCACCATGACAGCATGGAATTAATATTTCATCAATGGTTAGTGTCAAATAGATAATAGAAGCATACTTCAAGAATGATCAAAACATTACTTCTTTTTCATATAACTCAATCCATCAAGTCAAGGCATTCAATTTTACCATATGCCATAATTAATAAGCATATAAAATCATAACCATGGTCAAAAAAATATCATGAATATCAATCTCATTGTTAGACTTCTATCATCATGACTACCATGCATTTCACAAAAAAATAGTGTTAAGTTACCATCTACTAGAATCAAGGTGCTAACCTTCTTTATGGGATCAAGATATCCAAAATGATAGATGTTAGCCAAACATCAAGTATACCACTATATCAAATATCAATATTAAGTAGCTTCATAGAGTCAAGAAATCCATCATGTCTAAAAGTTAAGATACTTGTTCAATATCAAGTGCACCATGTCATCATAAGAACCATGAATCCAAATCACTTTCATATGCATGCATGCACCATTTAAGAAGGAGACATTCTCATCATACATTAAGGCTTACCTTTCCACCCAATATTACAATTGAAACATAACATTGAAACAAATATACCATGCATACCTTGTAGTATTCAAATACATGTGCATCTTTTCATCAGGTGCCTCTTTACCTTTTCCAACTCTAGTTTTTCATTTTGACATCTGAAATGATCCTCAAGAAGGATCATCTTATTACATCTCATCAAGGAGGTTAGAGACATACAAGTACTCAAATATACATGCAGGAAGTGTAAGTAATGATCAAAATAATAATCAGATATATAAGTCTAAACAAAAGTAAAGACATAAAGGAGCATCATCAGTCATGAAATACTTATCTTCAATGAGAGGTGATCCTCTTCCTCTTGAACCAACCTTCAAGAACCATCAATATCCATTGTCCATATGAAAATGTTGCCTTCAGTCAAATTTATCATCAACTATACCTACTGGAGACTATCCCATCTAGGGCTTCGTCAAATCTTTCACTAGTGTTTAAAAATCTTATTTTGGCCATGCTAGGCTTTCTAGATTTCATATCTCAAATCTTTACCATAAACTAGGGTTTCTCTCTAACCTCATAATATCCATCAAACCTTAATAGACAAATTTCCTAAGGTTATCTTCAATCCCTAGAATTATTTTAGGTCTCCTCCATCCTTTTCTTTCTTCCATTAATGGTGTCATCATAGGGGTGATCTCCATGACTTTTCTTTAGCCCAACTCTTATACCATGTTAATTTTTCTTAGGGCTATATTGTTTGTTTCTTTGATAATTGCATTTATTCATTAACACATTAATTTCACCCCATAACATCATAATATTATTCAGATTTACATCATTATTCAACAACATATGCCACTATGTAGAAAAAAAAATATATTATCATCATCAACACAACAAAACATAAAGGAACAATAGAAGAAAAACATTCACACATAGAGACACCAGGATTGGTCGCAGACCAAGGAAAAACCCACTACGGGGAAAAACTTTTCAAATTCTTCTTCTTATTAGATCATCATCAAATGATTAATAAAAAGTGAGTATAATGATCCATATCTTGATCTATGCAACTATTCAACAAAACAACTGCAACATCCATGGAATGAACCCAATAATGCTTATACTCAAAACCCTGGCTCTGAAGACTGTAATGAATTTTTAGTGTTTGTGGTCAACGAGTGAAAACTTTGGACAACTTAGATTTCATATTTTAGGTCTTAGTAGCATGGAGGAGGAGTTTTGTAAGCAACCATAGCTTCCAAGTCGCTCCCTTAAGCCTAGCAAGCGAGCGACTGGGGTCAGATATGGACAACGGAAACCCTAACTCCCAGTCACATGCATAGTGAGTTGTATGTGTGACTGGAAGGCTCCAATCACATGCATGAGCCTTTTTTAGAGAAACTGTGGTCGGGCTCCTTCTATGTTGTGCTTACAATTATGTCCCAAAACCCTATATTTGAAATGCGAGCTTTGGACCCTGCAATTTTACCTCAAAGCAAACTTATTCTTCCGTAGACGAGCCTCAAACTTGTACAAGCCAAAAACTAAGACATAAGAGTGCCTCATAGTAGTGTATAAATGAGGTAGAGAACACTTGTATTTATAGCCTTCCAAGGTGGCCCACTTTGCTTTAGGGATGCCCTTATCAAATATTCCCATGTGGGCTTTTCTTCATAAGTACACTTTCCCTTATCCATTTTGAGTGATCTTTAGGTTGATTTTGGTCCTATCAAAAAGAGGAATTAAATGAAATCATCACCTCCATCAGGTGATCTTTCCAAAGTGGAATTTGAATGCAATTTCATATTTTAACACTGGATGTGCCGCTACCCAATAGAACAATATACCAACACTCTATTCTAGAGAATGGTGAAATTAAGAGGCAGATTCAGGAGCTATTATAGGAATGGCACATCAATCCAAGTTCATCACCCTGTGGGAGCCTAATCATCTTAGTATAGAAGAAATATGAGACCTGGAGACTTTGTATTGACTATCAAGAGCTAAACAAGATCACTGTCTAGAATAGGTATCTAATCCCACAAATTGATGACATTCTAGACCAGTTCAAGAGGGAAAAATATTTCAGCGATATTGACTTGAATTCCGGTTATCACCAGGTACCTATTGAACCCTTTGATGTGTAGAATATTGCATTTAAATATAAGGAGGGACTTTTTGAATAACTAGTCATGCCTTTCAGGTTGACAAATGCCCCCAAAACCTTCTTGTGGATGATGGATGACATATTGCAACCATTCACCAAATTGTTTGTGGTAGTGTACCTGTACAACATCTTGATCTTCAACTAGAGTTGGGAAGAGCACATACAACCTGACAAGTCCTCCAAGCCCTGCGACAACACAAATTGTGTGCCAATTTGGAGAAATGAAGTTTTGGTATGACCCATGTTCAATATCTGGGGTACATCATTAATGAGTGGGGTGTGCATGTGGACCCAACCAAGCTACAAGTTATTCAATATTATCCAGCCCTAACCACTCTAACAAAGCTCCGCATCTTTCTAGGTCTTACCATTTTCTAACGCAAGGTAATGTTGGGATTCTCTCATATCACTTGGCCCTTGAGTCAAGTCACCAAGGGCAGAGTGAAATCAAATTTCTTTTGCTATGAATCCCAACGAAACGTGTTTGTCGAGTTGAAGCATCACCTTTTATTTTAACTAGTTCTTATATTACCACACTTGTAGTAACCATTTGAAATTGAGACAAATGCCTCTGACTATGCAATTGGTGCGGTCCTTACCCCGCAGGGGCATCCAATGGCATATCATAGT
Source organism: Pinus tabuliformis (assembly GCA_031772625.1). Taxonomy (NCBI): domain Eukaryota; kingdom Viridiplantae; phylum Streptophyta; class Pinopsida; order Pinales; family Pinaceae; genus Pinus; species Pinus tabuliformis. The sequence continues at coordinate 698,062,027 of CM062819.1, forward strand.
GAGAAACTTTCAGATATAATCTAAAAATATCCCACTTATGAAAAAGAGATTTATTCTATTGTGCAAGCCTATTGACAATGGAAGAATTGCATTCTGGGGAAGGAAATGGTCATCCACACATACCACTGACCCCTACAGTTCACACAAACACAAGGGAAGTTGCATAACGATTGCCATCAGAAATGGTCCACATATCTATAACAGTTCCATTTGAACATCAAGTATAAGAAGGGAATCATAAATGATGTTGCAATCTATCTCAGGAGACCACCAGTTATGGCACTGACCACTGTTCTCAACTCTTGTGGACACGAGACTTTGGGGTGGCTGCATCTTTACAAGAGAAATCTAAAATTTGGCAACAAATATTAGATGCTCCTGGATGGCAAGAAAGTTATATATTTTCACGTCTAGGAGCACTATTATGCCACTTGCGACACCATGTTTTCCTACAAGTGAGAATTATAAGATGATTTGGGAGGCACACTATGGTTGGTTCACTAGACATTTTGGAGTAGAGAAAACAATGGTAGTGTTGTAGAAGTATTTTCATTGGCCGAACCTTCAACCGGACTTCGGGAAGTGAATCAGATCCTGCACTGCCTACACCATTTCCAAACCAAAAATCAAGAAGCAAGGCCTAACTACTCCTCTGACTACTCCTAATTGGCCTTGGGAATCCATCTCCATGGATTACATGTCAGGCCTTCCTTATACTAAGCATGGAAATGACTACGTGTTCATGGCCATTGAAAGATTCTCTAAGATGGCCATTCTAGCAGCCTGGAAGAAGAGTATCACAACAGAAGCCACTGCTAAGCTCTTCTTTGAACAAGTGTGGGTACATTTTGGGATCCCACAATCCATTATTTCATATTGTGACAATAGGTTCCTGAGTACATTTTGGCTAAGCCTCTAATCAATGTTGGATACCAAGCTCACTAAGCCCACGACCTTCCACCTCCAAACTGATGGCCAAACAGAGGTCATCAACGGGATGATCATGCATATTTTGGGCATGTACAACTCGAAGCATCCACACACATGGGATGAAAGCTTCCTCTATGTCCAACACAACTACAACAGATCTCTCCATAGCTCAACTAAACATAACCCCTTTCAGGTGGGGTTGGGATTCTAGCCACTATGTCCCATTGATGTGGCCATACCATTTGCAGTTACTCAAGTAGATTCGTCTCATGTCTAGTCCAAAGCTGACCAAGCTAAAAACTTCACTGAGTGCATTCAACACATTCACTAGCATGTCCATGACATAATGGATGGATCCAATGCTAATTAGAACCAAGATCATGATCAACATCGAGTGCCACACAAGTTCTAGGTGGGAGAAAAAGTTTGGTTACATTTGCAGAAGGAGCGCCTTAGTGGGCCCCACTAAAAACTTCATCCTCTCTGATATGGGTTGTCTGTCATCACCAAGGTTGTAGGGGAAAATGAATTTGATCTCAACATTCCACCATTCCTTGGCCTACACCTAGTATTCAATGTAGACCGGTTGTGACCATAGTTTCCCCCATTGTTGGACACATCCGACATTGTTGAGTAGCTGACACCAACAAAGCTCAACCCAAGCTGCATCGAGTAGGAAAAAACTGACAGGATCATGGACACATATCAAGAACACTCGCCAATAGAGGATCTAGCTATATCGAGTTGTCAAAGCAAGCTAACTCCTTCACTAGGACAAGTGGTTCATCAGGGACCAAGTTCAACATAAATTTCCTCACCTCATGGAGGCTCTGCACGTAATGGGGAACATTGCTTCATAAGGGAGGAGGACTGATCCAGGTGGATATTGGTGGCTAACCTCCTATTCCACCTAGACCTCTAGTCGGTTTCATTAGTTTCCTTGATTATAGCAACATTGACTATTTTTAGTAGTTTTTTCAGTCCTGAACTTTCGAAGCTGTTTTGACCCCCTAAACAACATTTTTTTGAGGTCCGTAGTAGGACCGTGGCCACAGGTTGGGGCATGTGGAAAATCCTGTAGTACTTGGATAGATATTTCTAGTGAGGTATCGTACGTGCCAAACAAATATTATATGCCAAGGTTACAAGTTGGTGCCCAACTAACCCCAATGGGACCCACAAACTCTTAGTGTTCCATGTCCTAGGGTTAGGTTTTTTTTTTAGGGTTTCCCCTTGTTGTTCAATAACAAAAAGGCCCTTAAGCCTCATTTTAACACAGTTTAGAGGCATGTAGCCACCATACCTCTTCTCAGAGATAAGCTACCATCACCCAAGCTAGTTTATTTCCATTCTATATGTAAGCATATTTCATTTCTTTGATATTAATGAAATGAAGTTTTATTTCTATTGCATCTTTGTGTTTAGGTTTATATCTATATTTTTTTGTGTTCTTGCATAAGTCTGAATCATCTTAAGATATTAAAGACTTACAAGGGTGAAACTGTGAATTACACAAAAAAATTAAAGTCCTTAACTAGAACTTACATCAAACTCAAACAATAGTGGATCAAATGGCTGACACACTAGCACTTGCAAAATATCTTCAAAAGGAAATAGAAATGAAGGATAAATTACTTGATGCTCTTCAGACTAAATTAAGATAAAATCAGGATCAAATTGACGATATGATTGATGCAATGTCTATAAAAAGGTAGATGCAATTTGTGATACAAAAGATCTAATAGAAAAGGTGAATACATCTTGTGATACAAATGAATTTATCCAAACAATTGATGTAACTTGTGGCATAGAAGAGCTCATAAACCAAATTGGTGGAACATGTGATAAATAAGACCTTATTCAAAAATTTTGATGCAACAAGTGATACAGTTAAAATAATGGAAAAATTTGATGCAACTTGTGATAAGCATGCCATAATACAAGTGATTAATGCACAGTGTGATACATATGACTTAGTGGAATCAATGAATGAAGCACATAATATCAGTGAAAATAGTAATTGTGAAAGAGAAAAAGAAGAAGAAAATGGTCTTTCCAATATGGTTATTAGACCTTGGGAATAAATCTCATTCAACAAAAATCAACGTGCATTGGGATACATGAAAGATGATAACTTTTATATTCCAAATTTCTCCAAACCAGTTTAGTTTATGAGTGTAGAATTTCTTGATCAAATTAAGAGTATTAATAAAAAGTGTCAGCATTTTAAAAGAGATGGTCATATGGAGAGTTAGTGTTTTGATCTCCATCCCTATATTCATTATGTGAAAACAAATCACTTATCAGAGAAATGTCAAAAGAAGAAGAAGGTTAAAAGGTCATTCAATTATGGATGGATAAATTCCAGGAAATGAAATAAAGAAGTGAAATTCAAGGGTGAAAGCATGGAGTTGGGTTACACTTTTTGGCGAAAGAGTGCTCATTTGGGTGGAAAAAATAATGGCTCGATCGAACCTTTTTAAGCGCTTGATCGAGCTCCTTACGCACTAAAAATGAAGCTCGATTGAGGGTTAAAAACTAAACCTTGATCGAGTTATATGCTTGATCGAGCTATAGTGCTTGATAGAGATTTAAGGCTCGATTAAGCCTTTTTTTTAATATATACCACTCCTGCGGTCTGCACACACCATTTCCACAGACCATTGGAGCTCGACCCGAGAGTTTGAGAGTAGCTTGACTGAGATTATTGGAGCTCGATCGAGCACTGGAGTGTTCAAATCAATCTCACCAACCACCCCGCCAACATTGCAGAGGCTCAAACGAAAGTAGGTGCTCTATCCTTTGTCTTTATTATTCAATTTTTTTCACAAAATGTAACAATTTAATTTAAAAAAACAACCATGTACAAAAACGATGAAAACCAATTAATTCAAAAAAAAAACATACAGAAACTATGAAAACCACAAAAGAAACCTTCAAAAAAGCTTAGAAAATCACAAAATCAACCAAGAAAACCATAAAAAAAAAAGTCATTTAAAGAATTTAGAAAACCATAAAACCAACCTAGAAAATCATAAAAACACTCTTCAAAACAACCTAGAAAACACTTTGAAACCATAAAAAGAAACTATATTTTAGGTTATAAATTTGTTTCTTACTTACACTGTTTTGTGTATTAAATGCATATTTTTTTATTTTGAATGGTAAAAACATTTTGTTTCTAATTATTTTAGGTTTTAAAGTTTTTATTTAGGAATTTTGTGAAATAAATCTTCGGTTTTTTTTTTTTAAAGGCATTTTAAATTTCTAGCAAATTTGACTGAAATATACCCAAAAAAACTCCATGACCAAAAACAATGAAACTATAACCAATATATAAGTAAATTAGAAGCTTGAAATTGGCATGATGAATATAGTTGCTCATAGTTAACCTCTATTTATAAAATAAGAAATTTTGTTTTATTTTAGTAGTTTCAATTTAAATTAATTTATTTTTTAAATATTTTTTAATAATAAATATAGTACGATTCTAATTTTAAAAATAAAATATTAATCTTTAAAGTTATAAATCTAAAAAATAAAATGTTATATCTATAACATCATGTGACTATATATATATATATATATCGCATAGTTATATCTAGTCCCAAGGGTTAGTTCAATTAGTCAAAAACCGTGCCTCGCTATTGGGAGGTCACAGGATCGACTCTGCTCGAAGCCCTTGGGGTTAGGTCTTGCCAGTAGGCCAAGGGGCGATTAACCCAAATTTTTCCGTGGACGTAGCAACCACTCACTAACTAGGGTGTTCGTGAACCACACTATAATAATAAATAAATAAATAAAAATCGCATATATATATATATATATATATATATATATATATATATATATATATATATATATATAACATAACATAGGTTTATACTACTTAATATTTTATGTTATATTAAGTAGTATAAACCTATGTTATGTTAGTTATATATATATATATATATATATATATATATATATATATATATATATATATATAATAAGTATGTTACAACATAACCATAACTATAGTTTATAACATAGAATTCTATAATTATTTAACATGTATAATATAAAGTTATTTAACATAACACCTACATATATAACATAACATGTAACATAACTATAACTATAAGTCATTTAAAATTTTATAATTATAAATATGACTATATATATTTAACTACTATAAGTTATAGCATCATATATATATATATAACAAACATAAGATAATTTTATAACCATTTATCATAACATAACATAGTTCATAACATTTAACATAGTGTAACATCTACATTGTGCATAACTATAACATTGAACACACACACACACACACACACACATATATATGTTCATGTTTCAACAATGCATTATTGATAGATACATTAAATCTATCATGAAAAGTGCATTTGGTGTAGTGAAACAAAACATTTAGACTTTTTTCTAATTTGTACCATATTGTTTCATTATGTAGTGTGTTGTACAAGAAACATTGTCTTCATGTGCTTGTACCTAGTAGATGTCATGTGTCAAAGTCACATTAAGAACGTAAAGTATAATGTAATATTTGGTTGGCATAAAATTTTATTAGCATTGTAAATGGGTTTATTTTAAATTTTTACATATATAATTACATATTTATGTGCCATGAATAAAATGCAATATTTAGAAATGAGAAAAAGTGTGAGGGTATATTTGATCACTTCTTTCGATTGTGTGTACATGGAAATCAATGTACTTACTTCTTCCGATTGTGTTTACATGGAATCAATGTACTTTGGTTGATAAATTATCAAAAAGTAGACTCTAAAGTTCAGGACTTCAGGCTAGATTATTCTGCTTGAGTTTAGAAATGGTTTTTTTGTCAACATTTTTTTTCTTGGATTAGTGTACATGAATTATATGTAATATGTTGAGGCATCCCATATACGTGCCCAATTGCAAGCCATCATAATGTGAGAGGCTTTATTATATGTGGTCAGGCTTATGATAGATCATGTAGCGCACCAAGAGTTCATGTCCCGCTCGTATATCTTGCCTTTGATGCCATTCAGAGTGTCAGAGGCAATGTTTATGTCTCTGTTGATGATCATGCTATATCCATCGAACCTTCTTCACCCATTTCAGGTACAACCCCTGTGTTTTTAAATCCTCTTTAAAATTTATGTGTTTATGTCTTGAAATTGTCTTCAAATGATGTGTTTGAATTTAATGTATTGTTATTATGATTCTAGTTTGTTAATTATATATATGTTAAATTATGTTTATGATTTACAGGTCCTCAGCAAGCCGAAACTGAGGATCAAAGCGCAACATCGATCCCTCTATGGGATGATGCTACATCTTAGATCACATTAGAGGATGTTACAACTCGTCATACATGGATCACAACAGAGATAAAGAAGATCCCTACCAATTCACCGAATCATCTTGCATTGCCTTTGATGTTGGACAACATGACTAGGTTGATCGAGACATACTAGAGGTCAAGCCCACATAGCCACATATTACAGTTCATACATAGGGCCATGAAGCATGAGGTTAGAGGCCCAAATTCTTGGGAGGTGGTGAAAGAGGCCAACAAGGACATTGATGTTCGTGGGGAGCTATTTGACATCCCTTTGAATCTCCCTACTAGACATAAAGGCCCGATCCCACTAAAATATTTCAGTAATATTCATGTAGTCCCTTTCATGTATGATAGATTCATTAGAGCCTAGAGAAAGTTCCCAACCATGAGTAGGTTGCGATTTATTTTTCTAAGAATTTATATGCAGATTTTGTGTTACATATAAGGTCGGACTACACTGATACTAGATCTCATTTTTATGGTATTGGCATGGGACATACCTATGAGCGAGAGGGGGCTCGTAGGGACCTTAGGCATGTACCACCACCTCCAATATTCTTGCCACTACCATCTCGAAGCTTGGTATTACTGACAAAGTTAGAGGAGTTGTCGTAGCTCGGTGGTGAGATGCGGGAGACTATTGCAAAGAGCATGTGGGCATCATTGGCTAGTGCACGTGTTGCATTGGATGAAGATATTAGGAGACCACCACCACTACCTCGTGACCCACCAGTGCCCTTATATGATGATGCATTTCTCGCAAGTTTACCCTTTTACCAGATTTTGACACATACATGTATGTATCGTGATGCCATTCGTGAGACTTAGAGGGTGCATGTCCCGTGTGACATAGACCAGGTACATCTATATATATATATATATATATATATATATATATATATAACTTTTGAATTTTATTATTAAATTATTCATAATTATTTATATTAAAATTTATAGTTTGTATTAGATTACATTTATATTAATAAGTTCATGATAACATGTCGACACATCCCAGCTACATGAATGACCTTATGAGGTCATGTGATGAGGCAGTTGATTAGCTATGACATCCTCAAGTAGAGCATGTTTCCATGGAATCTCCTCCACTTCCACCTCCACATTATAATATGTTCACTAATGTGGAGGAGAATCAATATGTACAACCACATGGACCAAAAATTGAGGTAAAATTTTTTATTCCTAAGATTTCAACATTTTATTTTTTTAAGTTACATAAATATGCTAATTAATTTGTAGACTAATTATAATTTTTCATTTCCATTGTGTACAAACGCCCATATGTAGAGTGTTTTTGATACCAATGTTATGTGGAGACCTGAGTGGGATGTTGGGTTTAGAGGCACTAATGATGCGGGTCCATCGATGCAGGCCCCAATCATTGAGCCACATGAAGGGGAGAACCAAACACAAATTCATGATCAGACCCCCACCCTATCTTACTTACATTTGGACTCAACTGAGCCTAGTAGATTCATGTATATGTAATTAAAAATGTGGTTCAATATCATTTATTTCCATATTGTTTGTCTTGTACAAATAATGATCTAATTAGTTTGAATTTTAATGTATTATATTGCAGTACCAACTTATGGACACTTACTTTGCGCGACAAGACTCACATAGGAGTTATGGTGGTACTTAGAGTGCATAATTTGTATATTTTTAGGCTCATTTAATAGGAAATATTCACTTGTGTGATACAAACTTTGTATATTTTCATACATGGACAGTTTATGAATGTACATCATGGGCATTATTTTAGTTTATGGCTATGGATGTTCATATGATATTTGTAATTTGTATATATTCTCATATACAAATAGTTTATTGATTTTAGTTTATGGATTTGTATTAATATCGTTTATGGATGATCATTAATTTCTGAAGTTTAAATGGATATGTTAAAATTGTTTCTCTAATTTAATAATTTTCTATACACTATAACTTTTATTAGTAAAATATATGTTAAATTTTGATTTCCAGTTTCATAGACTAAGAAAATAAGTACAACCTTAAGTTATGATGCAAATCACCTTGATACTTAAAATGAACTAAAATATATCATATGCCAATTTAATATTGAACATGGAAATAATTCCAATCATACTTCATATTGTCTTGTAGAAAGTGTATTTTAGTGCAATCAACATCTATGTTATTACAATTCAATTTTAAAGATAAATTATTTGAATTATAAAATCATATATATATCTATGAAATTTTTTGTGACCCACCCATATACCATTGCATGGAAATTTTTTTTAAGTATTTCAATCAATTTCTTATCTCAAGATTCAATTAAGAAAACACAAATATAATTGAAATAAGTTTTATTCAATTTTAATACTATAAGATGTCATGTAAACAACAAATAGATTTTATTCAAAATTATTTATTTTGATATTAGCTATAAGATCTTAGTCATAACATGATATAAGTCAATCGTATTGAAATTTAATATATAGGTCAAACAACAAAATATGACAACATTTCTATAATTTTATATAATGTTATCAACTTTCCTAAATTTACAAGTAGTTATCCAAGTATTTCAATCAATTCCTTATGATGGAAATTTAAGTTTTATTCAATTTTTAAAAACTCAAATATGATTGAAATAAGTTATATATTCAATTTTAAAAGATGTAGAGATGTAAAAGTTACAAATACAAGTTTTATTCGATTTTATTTTGTTTGAGGTTATCTACAAAAGCTTAGTCATAATGCACATCGTCAATAATTGTTTTGTGCTTACATTGAAATCAATGCACAATGTTAAACTAATTACCTTGAAATTAATGTACACCATATATCTAGTTACATCATTTATCAGAAATCAACCTCTTCACTGAAATCAATACATCTAATGCAAGCAATTGAATAGGATGAGAAATACACATCTACACTCAAATCAATGCATCTAATGCCAAAAATCAAATAGGATAATTAGAAATCAACATATACACTGAAATCAATGCATTTAATGCTGCAAGCAATCAAATAGGATTAGAAATCAGCATCTACATAGAAATAAATGCATCTAATTTGAAAGAAATCAAATGGGATTAGAAATCAACATTTGTACATTGAAATCAATGCATTTAGTGCATACACATCTTCCTCTCTCTATATCACCCCATAAGCATGCAAATTGTTTCTATATATATATATATATCTATATCTATATCTATATCTATATATATCTATATATATATATATATATATATATATATATATATATATATATATATATATATATATATATATATATATATATATATATATATATATATATATCCCTCCCTCCCTCTCTCCCTATCCCTTATCACCCTCTATCTCCCCTTCTATATCTCTTCCCTCCTACTCTCCTCTCTCGTTCTCTCTCCATCTCCCTTGTCACTTCCTCTCTCTCTCTCCACCTTTCTCTATCTATATATGTCTTTCTTCTTACCTCCCTCTCCCTCCCCCTCAAAATTCATCTCTATCTCTCCCTCCCTATCAATTCCTCTCTCTCTTCCTTTCTCTCTGTTGAAAATGCAACAAGATGATGGAGCTTAGTGGAAAGAAGTCGCCTTCACTAAGTGGGCCCGGACGCTATTTTTTGGCGCAAAGTTTATTTTTAGACTATGTCTATTTTTAAACATATGGATCATGGTCTATGAGTTGCAGGAAGATATTTGTGGATGATTGGTCATGTTGGTAAAAATAGATGGACTTCTATTTTTAAACATATGGGCGGTTTCTATTTTTAGATTGCCAAGCTAAAAATAGAACAGTCGAATATTATTAGCTCATAATAATATTTGGACTATAAACATTATCTTATCCTCTTGGAGCACTTCAGTTTGAGCTACAGATGTGGCACATGCAACTGTCAGAAGGAAATATGCTTTTCTTGTGGGTCAGTTGAGCTATTGCATGTAGGACTTCAGTTAGAACTCGTGTGGTTGAGTTTTGGTGGAGTTGATTGTGGAGTTGATGGAGTTGTGTTCAGTTTGACTTGGTTGAACTAGTTGTATTTTAGTCTAACTAAAGAATACACTAGTGATGAGTTGTGTGAATTAAATATTAATTAATTCACTAATTATTAACTCATAAAGCAACTAAAGAATACATCAGTTAACTCAGTGCATGGACAGTTCAATGGAGACAGGTGTTAGAGGTTGAGATTGCTATCAGTTGTGACTATAGTTGTGCATGAGATCTTGCACAATCAATGGGATTGAGTAATGCCAATGAGGATTGTGTGGTTCAGCCAAGAAAAATGAGTTTGCTTCAGCCATTCATCATTATTCTCATGCAGGATTGCGCAGTAGAGGCAGGCAAGCAGTGGAGGAGATTTGAACCTGTGATTGATTCAGATCTGAGCTAGTTTTGTGTGTAACAGGTGGAGATAGTACTGAGTACTTGTGAGGAGTATTGTACTATGTATTGTTACATGTTCTCTATCATTATAATATACAGATAGTGTGGGGTTTTCAGCTGTATGCTTTCCCCGGGTTACATATTGTGTTAATGTGTGCATACGATTGATGTTTCATTGTTTTTAATTCCACAAAATTGATGATCAACGTAGAGGAGGTTATGTATTATGCATGTATTCCGCAATAGTGTATAATCGGGATAATCTCTGTGAATAAGTGTCATATTATTCAAAATTTCTACATGGTATCAGAGCTGTTGATCATCAGATCTATTATTCAAAAAGTGTTTACATTTTATTTCTTCAGGCAGAGTCTGTAATTGGGCCAGGTAGCCTCTGGATTCATCCTTCCTTTGGAAGGTGAGATATCCAGTAAAAGCCCATATATTCAATCTCTGTATGAGAAATACTTTGTTCTCATGAATTTTAGATCAAGGGCGGTGAAGTTTTGAGCTAGTGGAATTTGAATTTGCAGCAGTGTTTTCTTAGTGTCAAAGTTGAAATGTCTTTCAATGGATTGCGATTAGAGTATGCCCTTGAAGGCAGCTCGAATTATATTGCATGGAAAGATAGGATGGCGGCAGTGTTAGATGACAATGGGTTGAAGGATTTCATAGAGGCTGAAGTCCCAAAACCTACTGATGCTGCTGAAGCTGTGGCTTGGCAAAAGAAGACAACAAAGTGTTGAAGGATTCTGTTGGAGGGTGTGAAGGATCACATTGTGTCCAGCCTGCATGGAAAGGCTTCTCCATACTTGATGTGGAAAGTGTTGACAGATCTATTCCAAAGAAAGAGCGACCAGAGGAAGTTGGTGCTCAAGGATAAACTCAGAAACATTAAGTGTGAGAATGGAGACAGTATGCCCAGGTATCTCACGAAGTTCACCAAGTGTCGAGATGAGCTGGGAAGTGTGGGGGTGACTGTTGATGATGAGGACTTGGTGAGCTTGGCTCTCCTTGGTCTTCCGAAGAGTTGGCATTCCTATCAGGACTCTGTCAATGGTCGGGAGAAATTGCCAGGATGGGAGAGACTTTGGTCGGATCTTGTGCAAGAGGATATCAGACGGAGCACCAGAGACAATTCTTCATCCATGCATGATGAGGAGAACTGTGCCTTAGCGAGTAAGGTGAAGAAGGGAAAGGAGAAGGGTTCTCTTTCCAATTCCAGTTCTTCCAATGATGGGAAGAAGGTTGACAAGTCGAAGGTGAGATGCTTTCGTTGTCATGATTTGGGCCATTATGCTACTAATTGCCCAAAGAAGAAATCCAAGAAGGGATCTGGGGAAGGATCTGAAGGTGAGGCACTTGCTTCACAGTTCGAGTTGGATTTCACACTCTTCGCATGCATGGTTTCATCCATGGTGGGAAGTGGTTGGTTTCTTGACAGTGGAGCTTCTTTCCACATGACCAATGACAAAAGTTTGTTCAGTACTTTGGAGGATAAAGATCTCCAGATACTCATAGCGATGGGTAATGATGAGAAGTATAGTGTCTCAGGTGTAGGCACAGTTATTTTTTAGAGGGAGCATGGAGCTCGCCTTACCTTGACCAATGTCAAGTATGTACCAGGACTGAAGAGAAACTTGGTGTCGATCACGATGCTGGAAGACGGAGGCTATGATGTAGTCTTCAGTAAGGGAAAGGTTTTCCTTAGACACATCATCACTAGACAAGTGAAGCAGATTGGTTCACGGGTCAAGAACCTGTATGCTCTTGAGGTTCAAGATGCATGCAAAGCCTTGAGCAGCGAGGCAACTGATGGAGACTTGGTGGTTGAGAGGGAGCATATATTACCTCTCAACATGCAGAGCCAGAAGAAGTCTCAGACGATTGTGGAGGAGCCACGATTGGTGCAGCAGCTTCAGGAGGTTGTGGAGCAGCCACAACAAGGGAAGCTGAGAGGAGATAGAGTAGAGACATCTACTCATGCAGAGACCTCAAGTAGGGGGAAACTTCGAGCCAGGTGGGCTGAGGGATCGTATGCAGCCATACCTCCAGGTAGGAGGTGGGGTGATGTGGATTGATCGTCCCAAGTAGGAGGGGCAGGATCCTTGAGGTACCCAACCTCTTGGATGAGACCTTGCTACGGGAGCCCCGATGTGGAGTAGAAGGAACTGACTGATTGGGTAGAGACAGATGCGGATGGAGCGGCAGTGAGAGCAACAATGCAGGGAATACCAGGATAGTGCATAGCTAGCAGGCTGTAGCAATGCGAGAGGCACAAGTGTTTTGCACAGTGCTAGGTGGCACAGAGAGGTGTGAAATGGTGCGAGATGCATGGAGATGTTGCAGTAGCACAGATGTTAGAGAGGGAGCACTTGTCAGCAGCAGGTAGAGCTTCAGCATCAGAGTATGTTCCTAGCCCAACAGAGTGGTCAGTTGGGAGTGTTTTTGTTCCAAGTGTTGTTGGAGCAAATGGACCGGGCAAATGTGTTGCATGCAGAACATTCTAGAGTTGCAGGATAGGGGTTGCAGATAATCCATATATTGTTGACAGGGAGTGTTGAAAATGCAACAAGATGATGGAGCTTAGTGGAAAGAAGTTGCCTTCACTAAGTGGGCTCGCAGGCTATTTTTTGGCGCAAAGTCTATTTTTAGACATATGGATCATGGTCTATGAGTTGCAGGAAGATATTTGTGGATGATTGGTCATGTTGGTAAAAATAGATGGACTTCTATTTTTATACATATGGGTGGTTTCTATTTTTAGACTGCCAGGCTAAAAATAGAACAGTCGAATATTATTAGCTCATAATAATATTTGGACTATAAACATTATCTTATCCTCTTGGAGCACTTCAGTTTGAGCTACAGATATGGCACATGCAGCTGTCAGAAGGAAATACGATTTTCTTGTGGGTCAGTTGAGCTATTGCATGTAGGACTTCAGTTAGAACTCATGTGGTTGAGTTTTGGTGGAGTTGATTATGGAGTTGATGGAGTTGTGTTCAGTTTGACTTGGTTGAACGAGTTGTATTTTAGTCTAACTAAAGAATACACTAGTGATGAGTTGTGTGAATTAAATATTAATTAATTCACTAATTATTAACTCATAAAGCAACTAAGAATACATCAGTTAACTCAGTGCATGAACAGTTCAGTGGAGACAGGTGTTAGAGGTTGAGATTGCTATCAGTTGTGACTATAGTTGTGCATGAGATGTTGCACAATCAATGGGATTGAGTAATGCCAATGAGGATTGCATGGTTCAGCCAAGAAAAACGAGTTTGCTTCAGCCATTCATCATTATTCTCATGCAGGATTGCACAGTAGAGGTAGGCAAGCAGTGGAGGAGATTTGAACCTGTGATTGATTCAGATCTGAGCTAGTTTTGTGTGTAACAGGTGGAGATAGTACTGAGTACTTGTGAGGAGTATTGTAATATGTATTGTTACATGTTCTCTATCATTATAATATACAGATAGTGTAGGGTTTTCAGCTATATGCTTTCCCCGGGTTACATATTCTGTTAATGTGTGCATGCGATTGATGTTTCATTGTTTTTAATTCCGCAAAATTGATGATCAACGTATAGGAGGTTATGTATTATGCATGTATTCCACAATAGTGTATAATTGGGATAATCTATGTGAATAAGTGTCATATTATTCAAAATTTCTACACTCTCCCACCTCCCTCTATCTCTCCCCCACATCTCTCTCTCTCTCTCTCTCTCTCTCTCTCTCTCTCTCTCTCACTCGAGCTTCATCCTGCAACTCTGTTGGTTATCTCCCTCCCTCTCTCATTATATCTCCCCCTTCTCTCTCTCTCACTCAAGCTTCATCCTGCAACTCTGTTGGTTATCTCCCTCCCTCTCTCATTATATCTCCCCCTTCTCTCCATCTAGAGTCCTCCTTTGTCTTTCTATCTCACCCCCTTCTCTCCATCTATAGTCCTTCTTTGTCTTTCTATATCACCCCCAAACATACACACTCTCTCTCCATCTCTCCTTTGTCACTCTCTCTCTCCACATTTATCTCTCTATATGCCTTGAACTTCTTCCTTCCCTATCATTTCCTCCAAATCCATCTCTCGAACTCCCTCTCTTTGCCAAAGACTCTCTCCTCCTCTCCCTCTCTCCATATTTGTGTCCCCCTCTCTCTCTTACCCTTCTCTCCCACTCTCTCTCACTCTATATTTCAAAAAAATTTAAATAGTTTGACGATTAAAATATTATGTTTAAATTTATTTTATTTTATGTTGATGTCGAATACAACAATTTTATTTATTTATTTATATAATACATATTTAAAATGCAAGATTTCAAATGTGTGTTGTACATTCACTTGGAGAGAAAATGATAATTTTCCATGGAAATAAATTATCTAAAATTATCTCAAATATTAATGTTCCAACTATTTCCATCAAAGATACATAGAACGCTTCATTTCTTCCAATTGAAACTGTTTAGGTTTTATTTCTTTAAATGTAGCTTTAGCTTATGATTACTTCAGTATTTTAAAATTATTATATATTTTATTATGTTAGATTTATAAAAAAATAGGTTAAATAAACTTAACATATATTAAGTCAGCTTGTATGACTTTTTTTGCGTTAACAACTCTTTTGTTGACACATATGGCGTATATCAACCACATCTATTAATGTGGTTGTGCTAGTATATATTATAATATAATAAATTTTATATTATATAAAAGTTAATAATATTATGTTAATCCAAAATTAATAAATTTTATATTAACATTAAAAAATATTAATATTAAACTTATATATATATATATATATATATATATATATATATATTTGTATTTGTAAGCTTGGTAGTTCCTTTCTTTTTCATTAATTTTCACAAAAATGGGCAGGATACATCCATCATCAGAATGGTTAGGTGGCCTCAACCTGCCCAAGGGAAACCATATATGTTGGCCACCTAACGGCATGATGATCCATCCAAAAACAACAAAGAATCGGTATATCTATCCAAGCTATCAATGTTTGATTGTCTTTGAACTTCCTAACATCTAGATAACTATAAACATACTGGAAATACTAGACATACAAAAATTGTTGCATACACTATAAACTAAAACAGAGGGGAACCATCGAACTATTCATTTTCTGTAGAATCAACTAGGGTCGGATCTTTAGCAATCAATCCAGGGAATTCAAATTGCGATATCCAAAGGATGTGCCCCTCAATGTGACTAATGTGACCACTTTGTTGTTGTAGCTGAAATTTTAACTATTGAAAATATTGACTGTAATCTGCGACTGTCGCAGCCTGTGTGACCAATTCTAAGGGGATATGTTCCAGTTCTTTCATTAGGAGGATTTTCACCATCCAATACAAGTGCAACGTCTGCTAGTATTGGAAGGTGTGACCTCGGGAGTGGCTCGGGTCTGGAACCAAATCCTTCCATTCATCCAAATCTAGATCGAGAATACCTGCTTTCTCATTAAGCTCAACTTCCCATTGATCTATAAGTTGGCGGACCAAAGTCGAGCCTATATGGTATGCCCTCTCTACGTCCTCAATTATCCAAGAGTTGGGCTTTCATCTATGGAATTTATTAGAGGAGGAACCTAAATTATAAGGTTCTAATTTAACCTGTTTCCCACGACCATTGGAGCCACAGGTGGCTCTGCTTTTTCCATTGGCTGCATGATCCATGCGGTTTACTCTGAAACACCCAACTATCAACCTGCAAAGACTTAACTGAAAGACCAACAAGCAACCCCAAATGAGTCAAAGTCTAGGAACCGGGAATGACTAGGGAATGCCCTTTGTCGAAGCACCTGTCAAGATAAACATTGTTAAGAGACACATTTAAAAAAAAAAAAAACCTAAAATCGCCACCTGCTACTTGTCAAGGCCCTAAGAGAGAAGAACTTGTCATAGGAAGGGAAAATTTTTGGGCCTAATATTCGTAGGTGGACTAATATTCCATGTTTTTTCCAAAAAAAAGATTCGCCAAATTCCATTTTTATAAAAATGAATTCGCCCAAATTTTATAGTATAAAATTATTTTAACTTAAAGATCGCCAATATTATATATTTTCTAATAAAAAATAATTAGAAATAGAAACTTTTTTACAAAATTATCATCAAACATTTTAAAATTTGGATACTAGGGACTAGAAGGATTCGCTACGGTTACTAAACTTTAAGATAAACTTCCATCCTTAAAATTTTCCTAGGTAGGCATAAGTCATACAATATCCAGAACTATTGAAGAAAGAGAAAGACCTTAATCCAATCACATTTAGAGGCCTTAATGGATTTCGGCCAGAACCACAAACTCGCATATATAACCCAGATTGGATATGTCAGTAGAAGAACCAGGTGAGCCTTGAACATATCAAGAGACTAACTATTAAAACCCCCATACAAATTAACAGAATTCCATAAATAATTAACATAGGGGTAAAGAAAAAAAGCATCCATCATACAAAGCTAAGATAATTGAACCTATATCCTAGGACTAGTCCTTCCTTATCTACCTACACATCTCGGATCTTTCGTCCCATAGAACCCACAGACAAGAGAATGGATCCATGACGTAGAAGAGGAATAGAGGACTGAGTACATACCAAAGACAACTAGTCGAAGCCCACGGAAAGCAAACCTAGGTTCTGCAAGGGGCTGACGTGGTCTCTTGTCAAGGCTCGCCGAGCACTCTGTTGCGCTGATACCAAACCAATTCACCAACATACAACTTACCAGAATGAACACCACAAAGGCTGGGATCATGTTGGATTGAAGCCTTATTGCCACCTTTCCTCCTCAAATTAATTACCTTGCTATAAAATTCCACCATACCATGCGAGTGGAGCATGTGGAGGGTGGCAGAGATTTGTTGTGGGATTTAAACACAATCCATTATGCATTGGGATTTTCAATATGTACCATCTCACACCCCGATCGGGGAATTAAACTTTTTATATTAATATCATTTCATCATTTAATTTAATAATAATAATAATAATAATAATATCATTTTAATAATGATATTAAATTTAATAAGTTTTTTACATGACATTATAACAAAAATTCTAATAAGATTTGAAATTTTAAAATGAGATAAAAATTTAAATTTAGGTCATTCAATTTTTTTTAGAGGCTCGATTGAGCATAATAGCTTGATAGAGCTACATAGCTCAATTGAGCCATAGTGCTCAATCAAGCCCCTGTTAAATACGTATATGGCTCAATCGAGCGTTTACGAAGCCCTTGATCAAGCTATTTAAATTTGAAATTTAAGCACTCGATCAAGCTTCTTAAGTTCTAAAATTAACAATTTCAGCACCTCTTTTGCAAAATTTTCTGCAACACCATTTTGTACCCTAGCAGACTTAGGGCTAAATTTTTCCTTAGGTGGCAAAGTTTATCACGTTGGATTCATGAAGGAATACTCTATCCAATGGCATATGCATTTGATATTTTCGAATTCATAAGATATTTTTCATCTAATTTCTTTTAAACATAATGCTTGAATTTTTTTGAACTATTTTAAAGAGGTTGAATAAAAAATAAATATCATAAAATATACATAATGAAAACTTTTCAAAAAATACCACTATCTTAGTTTACGAGTACTCTTTAAAAGGGTACCTTTTTTTAAAAAATTTATTTAAATAGTTGAAAAAAACCTTATGTGAACACGTGTCTACAAAATGCAATTGAAATATTACTTTGTCAACTCCAAAAAATAATAAAAAATATATTTTTACAAAAAAAAAAATTAATATGAAAAACATAGCTCTCTCTCTCTCTCTCTCTCTCTCTCTCTCTCTCTCTCTCTCTATATATATATATATATATATATATATATATATATATATATATATATATATATATATATATATATATATATTTATTTTTTTTAATTACGCATTTTATACTAAGTTATACTACGTGAACACACACATACCTCTTAAGATGTGTGAAAATTTGCAAGGACAAGAATTTCATTTAATTGAAAATTGACATAGTATACGACACTAAATATTTTTACAAAAAATATCATTAGGACAACAACATAATTCTCCACAATTTGTATTTTTACTCTGAATCAAAATTCACAAATATTATATGAATTTTAAGGGCTTCAATTCGATAAAAGAGGAAAAAATTGAAATTTCATTCCCACATTTGGCCAAAAGTATAACCCATCTTCATGCTTTCACCCTTGAAACTACATCAATCTTACGACCTCATCAAAACAGAGGTAAATACACAAGTGTCAAAGATGGTACTGTCCACACCTAAGGGTGGGGGGCACAATGATAAAAGAAACTCTCCTATACCTTTAAAGGGGGGAGTAAACTGATGAAGTGAAGTTGGTTAGAGGTCATATAAAAGCCACCACATTATTGGAAGATGATTGGTTAGTGGCCATCCAAAAACCACCACCTTATCTAAATAATATTGGTTAATGGTAATATAGAAATCAGCATATTAATCAAATTATTTTGGTTAGTGGTCAACCATAAACCACTAATTTCAATGGAAGATGGTTAGTGGTCAACAAGAAAAGTCAACACATAAAGAATCCAAAGCCCAATCTTGGATCCTATTGTCACTGCTACAACACCCTCCAAAATTTTTGCCTACACCAAATTTCAGAGCCTACCTTGGTCTTGTATATTTTCATCGCAAACATTGAGATCCATTCCATGTGTTTTCTCTAAGTGTCTGGGTCCCTTTTGCAAGGAAGGAAAAGTGTCATCTTTTCACACGTTAACTGTCGCACAATGTGTATTAAGATTGTTTGGTGGTTTCAAGGGGTTATCTTTGTGAAAATGAGTTTATCTAACCATGTAAACATTTGTCGCACTCATTCCCAAATTTTTAAGTACTTTAGCACAAGTGTTGTCACGGTCGTCGCAAAGTGTATCTTTGGTGTCACACTTGTCATAAGTCATCGCAAATTTGTCACATTGAGGGAAAAGTATTGTTAATATGTCATGGATGATCTATGTTGTTTTGTCGTCAAGTTTTCTATGTGTGTAATCACAGTCAAGTCATATCATTGTTCACATTATCTCGCTAATCCCACACTTAGCCAAATTTCAAAAATTTCCCAACAACTTAGCCTCATCTGACCTTCCTCAACTGCGAATTGCGTAGTTCCAACCCTCAAGTTGCAACCCTGCCCCTTGAAACTATGCAATGCATAGTTCCTTCCTCCCAGGACTATGCACTGTGTAGCTCCAATGTTCAATCATGGAACTTGGCCCCCATAATTGTGCAATCTTCCCTTCCGGCCTATCTTGAATTGCACATTGCATAGTCTCTGAGATCAAACCCAGCCCTTGAGCTCCTGACTTGTGCAATCACCAGGTATTCTCGACCTCCCAAAACTATGCAGTTGGATGAAACAGTGAAAATTCCCTCAGCCCAACTCATTGATTCCCAAAACTGTGCAATATTCCTGCCCAGTCCAGCCTGAACTATGCATTATGTAGTCTCAAGGCTCAAGCTTCACCCTTGACTACCCGAGCTATGTAATTTTGTATTCACTGAGCCTCTCCCTCAGCTTGCCACCTGGTTTCATCTCATTTAGTGGATCAACATGCACCATCTTAGACTAGGGGTTTATCGAACTGATTTCATCTCGTCATGAGTGAATTACATATGTAGGTACTCTATCATACCATAAAATGATGATGAAGAAGGAGATAGAGAAGGGAAACATGTTGAAATACATATTTGTAGCTGATTATGCAAGATGATCAATCAACAGAAGACAAAGGGACATCAGTTTGTGACTACATCTCAAGACTTGATATCATTTAATACTCCTTACCTCTAAGCCATAAGGAGGTGGATATAAAAGCATCCTCAGGAAGAAATGTAACAAACAAGAACAAAAGTGGCTTGGCATTTCCATGTCATCAAGAAGTCCATGTCAGTAGTGTCATGTCATATCATGACATGAGTTTTCATATGCCACATCATTATTGTGGATCGTGCAATTTCTTATTCGAAAATGTATTGTAAAGTGGAAGTCCAAAAGAAATGTACAAAAGATGAAGAGTCATGTAAAGTTGAAAAACCATAGGAAGTCAAAAATTCATGAGGGTATTCAAAGAGTCATAAGGGAGGTGAAGCATCACCCCATCGGTCATATATACACCGTCATTATATGACCAAAGGACTTTTCACCTTGGCTCCTCCTGCAAGGCATTAGAGAGATAAGCTAATTCTTTTGGGGAGAAAGGAGTGGCTCCAGCACTCCACTATTGGGGCTAGTGGTGTTTGTTATATAGATGTGTCTTGTGACTTTTACTTAATATCATAAGCCTCATTGTCAACACGTTCTTTCGGCATGGATTATGAATATTTGTAAGACTATTATGTGGATGTTTGTAATTCATGTTTGCTTTCATATTTGCTAAAGTAGTTGAATTATTTTGGTTATGTTAGTACTTATCAGATTGAGAATGTGTTATAATGGCCGCTATAAGTGTTGCATCCATGTTGACTATTCCGCTGGATGTTAGATAGATCTTTCTTATTTATAATGGTTGCAATAATGATCACATCTTTTTGGACTATTCCACTAGATGTTAGATGAATATTTTCTGTGTGTATGTGTGTCTACTAGGGTGGTACTATTACCTCTATCCTAGAGGATCACTTTCCTTTCCCACCGCAGTAAAAGAATATTGACACGCATACAACCGAACACACACCAGGCATACTCACTTGTTGATTCAATATTACTTATGAATAACTCTCTTGTGATGAACTTTTTAGCCAAGAAAAACCTATAATAATATATGGAAGCTGAGACAATATCCCAAATGGGGCTCCTATTCCAAATGGTGTGAGGTCTAATTAGGACTTTACATCAGGGAGACCCCTTTGGTTGACGTATTTCCAACACTGTCAACAAAATGGCACTAGAAGGAGGGCCAGATGACAAGCTAGTCCCTTTGAGTTTGTTTTGGATCTCTTATTGTAAATGGCTCAACCTCAAATCATACTCCCGGTGTTTTTTTCTAACATGTCCCCTGGTGAACTTTCAATCCCCAATGAGTCTCTCCGTGACTTGTCTCAACTCGAGTTTGATGGTGAGGATGATACGTCCTTTGTTGACCATGCATCTATTTTTCTTAATTTCTATGAATATTATGAAATTGATTGTGAAGATGTGACTTGTATTGTTTTTTGCCTCACCCTTGAAGGTTGAGTTAGCTGATGGTGTCACACTCTACCACCTGATTCCATTCATTCTCTTAACCATCTCATTGAGGATCTTCATTTA
Source organism: Pinus tabuliformis (assembly GCA_031772625.1). Lineage (NCBI taxonomy): Eukaryota > Viridiplantae > Streptophyta > Pinopsida > Pinales > Pinaceae > Pinus > Pinus tabuliformis. The sequence goes on from CM062819.1 coordinate 698,083,972, forward strand.
GCATTTTATAGGTATGATTACCGAGATGTTTATAAAAGAATCAATCAACTTAGAATGGATCCTGATGAATTAGTTGAGGATTTCTTTAATTGATTCCTTCACCTTTCTTCTAAATTTCTTGAAGAAGATATGGATTGGGATTTCTTGAAACAAAAGTTTGATCGTTTGGTTCATCTTCTCTTTTAATATCCCAATTCTCTGATTCTATCAACCTATCAAATCTCATGAGCTAGAAGCTTGAACTGTCTCTCAACCTATCCTAAGTTCTCAATGATTGAACTACTTAAAGATCCCAACTATTAAGATATTCAAAAATACCTTTGAATATATATTCATATTCATTATATCGACTTTGTTTATCCATAAAATATGGTCATCATAGTTGCATGTAAATTGGGTCCACATCACCACCAATCATCAGATGCCATGAGGAACCTAACTAAACCATTGCTAGATTTATGCCCAAATATCTATATTTTGGTTTCCTTGCCCTTGATTAAAATGCGAGGAATTTCTCTTCTAATTTAACTAAATGGTAATATTGAACTCAAACCTTTTAGGGTGATATGTCATGTGTGTTCATTACCAACTACTTAAGAATGCTCCTACATCACCACCATCACTCTTCTTCAAGGACAAAAGTGTAGGTTTAAACCCCGTATGGAAATTACCTACATACGAATTCTAAAACACATAAAATAAACAATGCGAGAGCATAACACATAAAACACATATACATAGAGATTTTCCCCTGGATCCCAAAACCAGGACCACCAGCTTGATTTTTCATTATGTTCCTTTCAATGTTATAATACATATTTATACATGCCGAAGCATCCAATACCATGGACCGAAAACCATCATGTCCAAAAAACATGTGCGAAAATCATGCAAAAAACCATAGGTGGGTCTGCCCAACCTAACATAGGTTCCAAAACCAAAATTTTCTAGGGCGTTACCCCGGACCCCATAAAGTGGGGTTGCCTGCACCCTTCAAACCCCCTGTGACTCTCCCCGCTACGCAATTGGTGCAACAAAGGGGGGGCTCTGCCCCCCTCCTAACCCCCTGCTTAACTACGTGGGCTAGTCGTGGAAAGAATATAACACAACCCAACATTCTCCCACTTTTTGTTTTATGTCCACAAGGGGCCACAAGAGAGCTTAGTCATTTATCCAGCTCTGCAACGCCCATTGTTTCTATACACCAAGAGAAATTCTCAGAGCTCACAGATTTTGTCAATGCATCTGCAGTATTCTTCAAAGTTTCCACCTTTACCAGCAACATCTTTTTGTCTTCTATCATATCCCTCACAAAGTGATACTAAACATCAATGTGCTTTGTCTTTGAATGATATGCAGGGTTCTTTGCCAAGAAAATTTCACTTTGGTTGTCACAGTTTATCCTTATAGCTCCCTGTACTAGCCCCATACTTGAACACAATCTCTGCATCCAAACTGCTTCCTTGCTTGCATGAGTGGCCGCCATGTATTATTCCTCTGTAGTTGATAGTGCCACTACAGATTGTTCCTTACTCATCCAACCGACTGCACCTCCAAATAGGTTAAACACATACCCACTTGTAGATCTTATCTGATCCAGATCTCCAGCCCAGTCTGCATCAAAAAAGCCATGAATATCCAACACTCTATCCAATCCTAGTCTTCCTTGGTAGTACAAACCATAATCACTAGTGCCACGCAAATACTTGAAAACCCGCTTCACTATTGTCCAATGCTACTTTCTTGGTTTTGACATAAAACTGCTCAATACTCCCACTGCATGTGCAATGTTTGGTCTAGTACAGACCATTGCATACACCAGGCTACTGATTGCACTTGCATATGGAACACGGGACATGTCCTCTTCTTCTTCTTGTGTCTTGGGACACAGTTCAGCAGATAACTTTACACCTACAGGAATAGGAACCTTCACCGGTTTACTATCCTGCATATTAAATATTTGCAATATTGTCTCGACATACTTCCTCTGGTTTAACCAGAGCTTCCTCTTTGCCTAATCTATTTTAATTTCCATGCCCAAAATATAGTTTGCAGCACTAAGATATTTCATGTCAAATTTGGAGGACAATTGGCTCTTGAAATCCTGGATAATTTCTTTGTCATTTCCAACCAGCAACATATCATCCACATGCAAGACCAAATAAACAACACGGTCACCAATTAATTTAAAATAGACACAGTGATCTGCTTTGCTTCTGGTGAAGCCAAGTCCCCGTATAAATGTATCAAATTTATGATACCACATCCTTGGTGATTATTTTAACCCATACAGAGACTTCTTTAACTTGCATACCAGATCTTTCTTACCCTTCACCGCAAAGCCTTCAGGTTGCTTCATGTAGATTTCCTCTTCCAGATCCCCGTGAAGAAATGTTGTCTTCACATCCATCTGTTCTACCTCAAAATCAAAAGTAGTAGCAACAGATAAAAGTAATCTAATAGAGGTTACCTTGGCAACAAGAGAAAAAATATCACCAAAATCAATTCCCGACACCTCAGAATAACCTTTTGCTACCAACTAAGCTTTATATTTCTCCCCTTTTCGTTTTGCATTTATCTTCTTCTTGAACACCCATTTGCTGCCAATGGGTTTCCTTCCAGCTGACAACTCCACCAGATCCCAAGCCTCATTTTTGTGCAAAGATGCCATTTCATCAACCATGGCCTCTTTCCAGAGTTTTCCATCCTCTGAATCTATTACTTCCTTCACAGTTCTGGGATCATCATCAGTGATAGATAAAGAAAAAATTGAATAGAAAGCAGATGGACTATACCTTTCTGGTTGCCTTCTTTCTCGAACTGATCTTCTCACACCCGGAGTTTGTGGCTCTTCATCTTCTGATTCCTCCTCTGCTGTAGAGTTTGATTCTTCCTCCTTTAGCTCAAACTCTATCTTCTCAGGTTCCTTTGGTTGAACTTCATGTTTAATAACATCTTTCACCTCTCTGAACACCACATCTCGGTTGTACACAACCTTCCTTGTTACTAGGTTCCAAAACTTATAACCCTTTAAACCATCCTTATACCCAGTAAAGATGCACTTTTCAGATTTACTATCCAGCTTGGTTCATTTCTCCTTTGGAACATGTACATATGCATCACATCCAAATACCCTCAGATGTGAAAGAGAGGGTTTCTTACCAATCCATACCTCTTGTGGAGTTTTATCCTCCAATGTTGATGAAGGTGATCTGTTGACTAAGTAACATGTTGTCTCCACCGCCTCTACCCAGAATTCATGTCCTAACCCGACACCACTGAGCATGCTTCTTTCACTTTCAATCAACATCTTGTTCATTCTTTCTGCAACTCCATTTTGTTGAGGTGTATATGGAGTAGTTTTCTGTCGTGCTATACCACACTTCTTACAGAATTCTTCAAATTCCTTACTGCAAAACTCTCCACCGTTATTTGTCCTCAGCACCTTTATCTTCTTTTCTGTCTGGTTTTCCACCGGAGCCTTGAATTCTTTAAACCTGTCAAGGACTTCAGATTTATTCTTAAGGAAATATGTCCATTTATTCATTGAGAAGTCATCTATAAAAGATACATAGAGTACACATACTTACCCAGTGATGGAACCTTCACAAGTCCAAACACATCACTATGCACAAGCTCTAATATATGTTTCGCCCTCTTACCACCAAAGGGGAATTAACTCAACCGATTTTTCTTCCCATATACACAATTTTCACGGTAATCAAAATCCAGAGAGCTATTACTCATACCTTCTACCATACCTTTACCATGAAGTATTCGAAGGCCATTCTCTCCAATATGTCCAAGCCTTTGATGCCATAGCATGGTATTTTCTCTAAAGACTATTAGATTTTTTGCTCCACTTTCAGGAACCACAGAACTGTTGCACCCATCAACAACAGTGCTACCTTGCAGCTTGTACAGAGTTCCAATCCGAACTCCCCGCATCAATACCAGTGCTCCTCGAACCATCTTGTAGGTATCCTTCTCAAACACTATTTTTACACCTGCATCATCCAGCTTGCTTACAGAAATCATATTTCTGGCTAACACAAGAATATGCAGAACACCCAGAAGTGTTCTAACCCTTCCACCTTGCAACTTCAACCTTACTTTTCCGCGACCAACGATTCTAGCCTTCCTGTCATCCCCCACGAAGACATCACCACCATCATATTTCTCATACTCGCAAAACCACTCTCTATGGGGATTGAAGTGAAAGGATGCACCTGAGTCAATCAACCGTGCCTCATAATCTACATGTGTACTTGAAGAAGCCAAGTAGACATCCCCACCTTCATCTGAGGTGGTTTTCGCCTCTGCAGAAGGAGCATAATCAGATCCCTTTCCTTTATTAGAAGCTTTTTATTTACAGTCCCTTTTGTAGTGCCCTTCCTTTCCGCATTTCCAGCACACCACCTTTACAAGATTCCTGGAGATTTAGATCTCCCACTCGATGACTTATTTTTGTTTCTGTTCTGGGACTGTCCTTGTACAGACAAGGCATCACCATTCTGGCTCTCCATATTTTTCTGTCTCATCTCCTCCATCAACAAGGATGAGACTATTTCATCAAACTGCAAGGCAGTTGCATTGCTACCTATTGCATTGCTACTTATCTTCATCTGAAATTTTGATATCAACAGATGATAACTGAATTAACACAGTATTAAATGCATTCATATGCTTTGTCACCGAGTCTCCATTTTTCATCCTTAGGTTATACAGCTTTTTCCATAGGAACAGTTTATTCACCAAAGACTTAGATTGGTAAAAAGTCCCTAACTAGTCCCACAAAGCCTTAGCTGTAGCTTCCCCTGATACATTCAACAATAATGAATTTGAGACACACAATCGTATTGTTCTCTTTGCCTTCCGATCTAACTTCTTCCATTCTTCATCGAACACTCCCATTGGTTTAGTACCTAGATCTACTATGATCCACTGATCTTTATCCACCAACAGATCCTCCATATTGAGTTTTCACAACTCAAAACTCTGACCATTAAATTTCTTGATCTTTATATTTCCACTTCTCGTCTTCTTCTTTCACCACCAGAATCGATCTCGTAGATCTCCCACTGAACAGGGTCTACCATAGGCCCGAGCGAAACCCCTCAGCAACAAAGGCATCCCCTTGAAGCCAAAACAGCTCTGATACCAAATGTAGGTTTTAACCCCATACAGAAATTACTTGCATACAAATTCTAAAACACATAAAATAAGCAATGTGAGAGCATAACACATAAAACACATATACACAGAGATTTTCCCCTGGATCCCAAAACTGAGACTACTAGCTTGATTTTTCATTATGTTCCTTTCAATGTTATAATATATATTTATACATGTCGAAGCATCCAATACCATGGACCGAAAACCATCACGTCTAATACCATGGACCGAAAACCATCGCGTCCAAAAAACATGTGTAAAAATCATGCACAAAACCATAGGTGGGTCCGCCCAACCTAACATAGGTTCCAAAACCAAAATTTTCTAGGGTGCTGCTCCAGACCCCATAAAGTGGAGTTACCTGCACCCCTCAAACCCCCTGTGACTCTCCCTACTACACAATTAGCGCAACGAAGGGGGGGCTTCGCGCCCCTCCTAACCCCCTGGTTAACTACGTGGGCTAGTCGTGGAAAGAATATAACACAACCCAACAAAAAGGATTGGTATGGTAGTTGACCCAACCTCCACACAACTAATCCTCTCAAAATTACCTTCTAGTATACACTTCAATAAAGTCAAAACATATTCTTCATGGAGTTGATATTATTTGACCACTTATTTAATAATGTCATAATTGGTCTTTGATTGTTGATGAGCCCCAAATTTGGTAACATTTTGGGCTCATTTGGCCTAATTATCCCTGTGCAATCCTTCATTTTTCATAACTTATGCATTATTTTTTAGTATGTTTATGTCATTTGTACGAATAAGGGTAGTCACTATTCCTAGGTGGCTAACACGTGCTCATTTCAGGATTTTTTGACACATGTTGGAGAAAAATCGAGCAGACATGGGCTAGGAAACAGCCAAGCTTGGGTTGAGGATTCGTAGGGGGGTTTTCTATGGCATTAAATAGCCTCCCTTGGGATCTTCACCCCCAACTTTGAGCTCCAAAGGCCACCAAAACCGAATCTAGAAGGCAGCCAAACAGATTTTTTGGAAGGAGCTGTTCACTCACAGTTTGGGCAGCCAAGTCCCATGGATTTAGGAGGCCAGCTAGGGCCTCATGGTGTATAAATGTTAAGGCCTCAGCCTTCGTGAGGGACTTTTGAAAAACTCTTGCATATTTTTCACTACAGTGCTGCTAGCTCTGTTTTGTTCTTTTGTAGCCATTGTTGGCATAACTCTTAACTTATGATTATTTTTTGATAATGAGAAGTAGTCAAATTTGATATCAGCTCTAAGTTTTCTATAGAATCCATAGCTCTCGAGGTTGGGCCCAACCTGAGAGCCTAGGGCCTCCTTCTTTGTATTGTTATCTTTCCTTTAAGCACTGTGATTTTCCTTTTATGCATGTGAAACGTGGTTTTGTTGAGCAAGATTTAGTTGTGTTGGTTAAATAGGTCACTGTTGAGGAATAGAATTGCTTCAGATGTGTAGAATAGATTGATAGGATAATAATTGATAAAGCTCCAGAAAAAAGGGTTGTCTGCACTCTCAGTTTCACCTCTCCCTTATTGGATCAGGGGCTGGAATTGTAGAAACAGTGTTGCCCAACAAAAACACTAGTTTGCTTGACCATGCAATCTTTGGTGTAATGTCTTCATTTGTAGAAGTTAGTCATGCGTTCGGACCTTTTGAGATGCTTCTTTTATTAAGTGTTGTACATGGTTCTCTTTAAGAAATAAAGTTGTTGTTCATTTGCTTCGGTGACAGTTAGGATAGATTAGCTAAGATTTTGATTGTGTGCAGGACTTGGTTGAATTGGTTAAGTGTACACCGTGCAGGGCATCTCCATCACTCTCTCATCCACCTAAGCTTCATCTAGGCCAGCTGCTCCATCTCCCAGTTAGGTTCCTCGTCTCACAACTACTCTTCTGCCCACATAACCCTACCTTCTTGCTCTTCCATTACCTTAGCCTTCTTTAAGTCAGATTATCTTTCCACACCCTCTCATCATTTCATCCATCAGTCACTGGGTCATTTCAGACCCCTACCCTACCGCCCTATCCATTCATGCATCCTCTCTCACTCACCCATCCTCCAAAATCCAATTTTAGAACATCCTGTAGAAATTTCTGAACATCCTGTAGAAATCCCTGAAACATCCTGTAGAACCCCTGCAGACTTCCTGTAGAAGCTCACAAGTGAGGTTGCTGGATAGCCAAACTTTGTGAAACTCTCCAGAAGGGTGTTAGGGACTCCTTAGACCCTCTCTGAACCTTCCCAACCTTTTCCAAGCATTCCTCTTCCTTGATCCACCCCTGCACAGTAAAAAGCCAGTTAAAACACATGCATGATAATTCTCATAACTTATTTGAAAAGACAAAAAGATGTTTCCTTCAGATAGAGGTAGCCTAGGCATGTGCATTTTACCTTCATATAAGTAATGGCATCTCTTTTAATAGTTTGCATTCTCTCCTCTGCATTAGTAGGACTAGCTAGTAGAATTAGGGTTTGCTAGGGTTTATGTTACTTTTTGGCTTTCAGTTTCTTTCTGCAAGTAGATCAACTTCCTCTGAGTTAGCTTCCATCCATCAGTTAAAAATATTCTTCTAAGAGCTCATAGAAGTTGGCTTGAGCCCCTAGCGGACTTGTGCCAGCTGACCAAGTGACAGCTGCGGCAAGAGCTAGTACTTGTGCATACAACACCGTCGCTTCCAAGTTTGTTACGAACTACCGGGTTGATAAAAGTGAAGAAGGGAGTCCCAGGAGTTGCAGCATTATTGCTGCAATATTGGAGCCCACCATCTTTTTGGCGTCGTTTCTAGGGAAGCGTCAGAGTATTGGTGATTGTTGCTTTTCTTCTATTTTTCTACACTCGCCTTCTGCTAAATAGTTTATTTTATTTCCATTCTGCAATTTCATTTCCGCAAAAGTAAAATAGATATTTCCTGCTTTCATAGATTAGCATTTCAATTCTACAATTTCAATTCTGCAAGCGTAGATTAGCAATTTCAATTCTGCAAGCGTAGATTAGCAATTTCATTTCTGCAAGCGTAGATTAGCATTTCAATTCCGCAAGCGTAGACTAGCATTTCATTCCTGCAATTTCATTTGAGCAAAATAGATTAGTCATTTCCTGCTTTCATTTCAATTCTGCATTTTCATTTCAGCAAGATAGTTAGTTGCAGTTCAATCTATTTTCAGTTTTGCAGGTGCCAGAAACAAAGCAAAAAGCAATCAAAAGCCTTTCCATTTCATGCCTCGTAGGAACAGAGATAAAACCGGCAAATTCTTACCCAACACCCCCACCACTTCACTGAGTCACCCTTCTCTCTTCTTTGGTGACAGTGATCCAGAAGAACCTATAGGCGAGCCTCCTGAGATATACGAAGATCCTATAACAGAAGAAGAGTTAGAGAACACTCCACCTAAAGCCATGGCTGAGAATAGAAGAGAAGATGAGAGAATAGAAGGTGCCTTTCCCATCCGAGAGACCAATGGAGACATGAAAATGAAAAACATAAGCCCCTCCGCTTTACCTCACTTCCATGGATTGACTACTGAAGACCTTGATACCTTCCTATTTGAGTTTGTTGTCCTTTGTCGAACCTATGACTATACAGAAGATGAGCAAAAATTGAAACTCTTTCCCTCTACCCTCAAGGATGCAGCATTACGCTGGTTCATGGGCTTACCTGGAAACAGTATCACCACTTGGGCTCAGATGCAGCAAGATTTCAATACCAAATACTGGGACTACTGTAGGTCCAAGGAAGCCAAGGGAGAAATCTTTCGGATGACCATGGGAAATGATGAGTCTTTAGAAGATTATGAGGAAACATTCCAACTTAGCTATAAATGGGCCAGGTGCACACTTGACCCTGAATCTCTCAAGTTGGTCCTGCTCCGAGGAGTCCCTGAAGACCTTCTAGATACCCTTCACATGCTAGCTGGAGGAGATATTTACCAACTACCTTATGAGGATATAAAGACTGTGTTTAGAAACCACTCTAGGGCAGCCCAGAAAAGAGGTAGGGGAAACCCCTTTTAGCTAGTACTACTTTCTCCAAGCATGAGTTTGTTAATCAGCTGGAGGACCTCAAAAGTGAGGTGAGACAGACTATTGCCATGCAACTTGATACATTCCGAATCCAACAAAAGAAAGAGGAAGCTGAGAGGGCTTTGGCCATCTTCTGTCCTAGGTGTACAAGGAAGCACCCTAAGAACGAGTGTCCATTACACTCGGTAGAGGTATGTTTCGTTTGTGAGGAGGACCACCCCACAAACCAATGCCTAACCTTACCTGGGTTTAAGGCCATGTACCAAGGAACTGAGGCACCCACTGAACCTCTCTACTTCCTCAACCAAAGGAGGCTGCACGGACCTAGACCTTACCAGTAGGGGATGCAAGGGACATCCCAAGCTTATTATAGCCCCAACCAATCTGCTCCTATGCCTTCTTGGGGTCCCCCTGCTCATGCTTCCTGGTTTGTGCCTCCTCCATGGTCTTACCCACCTCAATACCATACTCAGCCCACTACTCATTCATTTCACTCCCATGTCCAGCCACAGCCTTAGTGGAATGCACCTCAACCGGGGTGGAGGCCCCAGTACAACACTCCTCCCGCCATTTTGCCTCCACCACCAGCTCAACCACAACCATTACCTCCTGCTCCTCCAAGACAACCCCAAATGCCTGCTCAACCGAACCTAAACCCTAACAACCGACAGGCCCAACAGGTATATACCGGGGAAACAACATGCCCTACCTATGCTGTGGAGATCCAGGAGATCAACCTGCGATCCGGGAAGACTCTTCCGGATCGCCAACCTCCTCCCCAGAGGACAAGGAAGATAAACAGGAAAGTGAACCCAAGACCACTCCACCCTTTCCTGAGAGACTAATAGTCACCACACAACCCGACCCATAGGAGAATGAGATTCTGGGAGAACTCAAACAGTTGTGTGTGAGAATACCACTTCTCCAAGCCATCAAAGATGTACTGATATACAACAAATTGGTTAAGGAAAAGTGTTTCAAGCACCCAGGCAGGCGAAAAAGAGATGCCTCAACCATCAATGTCATAGGACAACTGTCTGATCTTATGTTGGGGCAAGTAATCTGTCCAAAGTATTTGGATCCTAGGAGTCCTGTAGTTGATGTCCACATCAATGGCACCATCATACCCCACACTTTGATTGATTTAGGGGCTGCCATTAATGTGATGACCAGGGATACCATGCTAAAACTCAACCTTCAGGGTTCCTTAAGGGAGACCTCGATGGTCCTGCAGTCGGCAGATCGCTCGACCGTGACTCCCGAAGGGATTGTGGAGGATGTCTTGGTCTCTGTTGACTCTTGGGAGTATCCTGCGGACTTCTTGGTTCTTCAACAAGGCAAAGCTTATTGGATACCCCCTTATTTTGGGAAGACCTTGGTTAGCCACTGCGGATGCTTACATAAGCTACCGAGCAGGAAACATGACCATAAAAAATGGTCCTATGTCCAAGGAGCTAGTCCTATACCCTCCTGCCCAACCTCTATTAGAGCATGACTTACCACTTTGGTTGGAAGAAGGAGAAGAGGATGAGGTGTACTCTGCACCCTTGTGCACCTTAGAAACCACCAGGGGAGGTCCTCAAACCGAGGATGATTTGATTGAGACCTTGATTCAGAATCTGCCTCCCAGTGCATTGTCCTTAGAGAAATTGGTGGAGGATACTCAAGCCAGCACCTTAGTGGACCTTTGTATGACTGATCCAATCTCTCCCAGAGTCAAAAATGTGGAGTTTGGCCCCGAGAGAACGTTAAAGATCAGCTCCTCCCTATCTCCTTCCCAGGAAAAGGAGCTGTATAGTCTGTTGGCCAGTCATCTAGATGCTTTCGCTTGGAACTATAAGGAGATGAAAGGAGTCCATCCTTTGGTCTGTACCCATCATATCTACATCAAAGAAGACTGTAAACCGGTCAGGCAACCTCAGAGGAGAATGAATCCAGCCCTTAAGAACATTGTCAAAGAAGAATTGCAAAAACTGTTGGATGCATGATTCATCTACCCCATCTCGGATAGCGAGTGGGTGTCCCCTCTGGTATTGGTACCGAAGAAAAATGGAAAGTGGAGAATCTGTGTGGACTACCGAGAACTGAACAAAGCCACCAAGAAAGACCACTTTCCTATTCCTTTCATAGATTAAGTGTTGGATGGACTGGCGGGGAAGAAGTTCTTCTCTTTCCTAGATGGGTTCAGTGGGTATAACCAGATCCAAATCAGCCCGGAAGACCAAGATAAGACCACCTTCACTTGTCCTTGGGGTACATTTGCTTACTGAGTCCTTCCCTTTGGGCTATGCCACGCTCCTGCCACTTTCCAAAGAGCAGTATTGAGCATCTTCTCTGAGCTGGTCCATGATTCGGTGGAAATCTATATGGATGACTTCACTCCTTATGGGTCCAACTTCCAGGAAGCATTGTCCAATCTGGGAAAAGTTCTAACCAAGTGCATTGAGATGAACCTGTCCCTTAGTCCTGAAAAATGTGAATTCCTGATGACTGAAGGAACCGTGCTAGGACATACCATTTCTCGCCAAGGATTACAGGTGGATCCTAATAAAATTGCTCTCATAAAAAAGGTTCCACCTCCTCAAAAGGTAAGAGATGTTCGGAGTTTCTTAGGCTTAGCAGGATATTATAGAAGATTTATTAAAGACTTCAGTAAGTTAGCCTTGCCACTGTTTGGCCTCTTAGCAAAAGATGTCGAGTTCAAATGGACGGACGACTTCCAAAGGGCTCTGAATGAATTAAAGGATAAGTTGGTGTCCACCCCGATATTGAGAGGTCCAAACTGGGCCCTAACTTTCCACATCCACACTGATGCCTCGAACAAAGCCATAGGGGCAGCCTTAGGACAGGTTGAACAAGAAATCCCATATGCCATATACTTTGTCAGCAAAAACTTATCCAAGGCAGAAATGAATTATACTGTAACTGAGAAAGAGTTCTTGGCCGTGGTCCATGCCCTGAACAAGTTACGACACTACATCACTGGCTATCAAACATTTGTACATACTGATCATGCTGCAATTAGATATTTAATGAATAAACCGGATGTGAATGCTCGTATTATTAGATGGTTACTTCTGTTGCAGCAGTTTGATTTGACTATCGTTGATAAACCAGGTAAAGAAAATGTTGTTGCTGACTTCTTGTCTAGACTGGATTTACATGCAGGTGAAGATGGAACAGTGGACGACCAGATGCCAGATGAACATCTATTTGCTATCTCAGTACTCTCTCCATGGTTTGCTGATATAGCAAACTATCTGGTCTCAGCACAGTTCCCTCTGCATCTATCTTCAAAAGAGAAAAGCAGAATTGTAAGGAAGAGTGCCTCATTCACTTGGATCGGGGGCAACCTATTCAAACTTGGCCCCAATCAGATCTTAAGGCGTTGTGTAAGGGAGGAGGAAGTCTTTGACATCCTCCTAACCTGTCATGATGGGCCTTGTGGAGGACATTTTGCAGCCAAGAGGACTGCCTTCAAAATTCTACAGGCAGGCTACTATTGGCCCACGCTTCATCAAGATGTCAAGAGATATATCAGCCAATGTGACCGATGCCAAAGGATGGGGAAGCCGACCCCAAGGGACGAAATGCCTCTCCAACCTCAAGTGACTCTTGAACCATTTGAGAAGTGGGGTATGGATTTTGTGGGTCCTATCAATCCTCCTTCAAGGCAAAGGTCTTACATCATTGTGTGCACAGACTATCTGACAAAGTGGGCGGAAACCAAGGCAATCAAAGCAGCGACAGAAGAAAAGGTGGCTGAGTTTTTAAGAGAAAACATCTTCTACAAATTTGGCTACCCAAGAGAGTTAGTCACCGATCAAGGAAGCCAGTTCACCTCCAACTTAATTGAAGACTTGCTTGCTCATCACAAGATCAAGCATAGGACTTCCACCCCCTATCATCCTCAAGCAAATGGGCAGGTGGAAGTCACCAATAGAGCATTAGAAGGGATTTTGACTAAGGTAGTGAGCAGTAGTAGAAAGGATTGGGCAGATCGCCTGGTTGAGGCCACTTGGGCTTACAACACCACTTGGAAGACCACAACCGGTTTCACACCTTATGAACTGGTCTATGGGAAGAGAGTTTTGCTGTCAATTGAGTTCAAGTACAACACATTGAAGATGGCAGCTCAGCTGGACCTAGATCTCAGCCATGCCTAACAAGAAAGGTTATTGCAGCTGAATGGGCTAGATGAACACCGAATGCAGGCCCTTCTCCACTCAGAAGTGGTTCAACTTCAGAGGAAGATATGGCATGACCGGCACCTCAATGACAAGCAATTCCAACCGGGAGATTGGGCGCTGCTGTATGACTCCAGACATAAGGATTTCAAGGGGAAGCTGAGGACAATATGGCTAGGACCATATGCAGTGGAGAAGTGTAATGACAATGGGTCTGTTCTTATTCAGACCATTGATGAGGAAGCCATCCCCATGCTCGTCAATGGGCATCGACTAAAGATCTACAGGAAACCTCTTTCGAGGCAAGAGTTCATCAAAACTGTGGAAAAATCAGTGCTGGTCACAGAGAAGGACTTTGCCTCTGTCTTGGGCATGCCCTGAGCATCATAAAAGAAAAAAAAGAAAAAAAAAGAAGAAAAAATAATAAAAAATATCCATGGGTGAAAACCTTTCTGAGGCTCTCAAGGCAGATGGTAGGGGTGAAAACCTCATTGAGGTGCCCCTGCTGTCTCTCTGAAAAAGAATTGGAATAAAAAATACCCTTGGGTGAAAACCTCTCTGAGGCGCCCAAGGCAGATAGTAGGGGTGAAAAACTCATTGAGGCGCCCCTGCTGTCTCCTAAAAAAAAAAAAAAAAAAAGAAAAAAAGAAAGAAAAATAAAAAGGAGGCAAAAACAGAAAAACAGGCTCAATCTTTGGAAATTAATGCAGGTTGTAGGTATTCCACGCAAAAAAAAGGAGGCCTCTCAACTCAAGGACAAGGGTCCCTACCATGCTACCAGGTGACCTCACCAGCACTCCCTCCATAAACACTCATCTCTTCCAAGGTTTGGGCACGATCTGGTCATAGTTTAGCCTTCTACAGGAAGCTATAGGACTTTCTACAGGAAGTTCTGTATTTCTACAGGAAACTTCCTGTAGAATCTTTGGACGGGCCAGGACTGACTATGTAGAAGAATTTGAAGCTCGAAGTCCAATAAGGAGGCATGCAACCAATTTTTTTTTCTCCATCCCCCACTGCTGTCGCCTCCCTTCACCACCATTGCTGCCATATGATTGAAACACCGGCACAGTCATACCAGAACGTTGGACTCTCAGAAGAAATAATTTTAAGTGGAAAATAAAGCATGCAGAGGCCCAATGTGCTACCTGTCAAGGCGATCTGAGGACCCTGCACCTGTGAACATGACTCCACCATTTTGGCATGCACCCTAGGAGGAGAAACAACTACAGGATGTCCTACAGGAATCCTGTAGCAGTTGATCCGGCTAGAGCACACACCATGAAGATACCTGAAACTCATGAAGCCGGCGCATGCACCATCCACAGCCAAGAAACCGGTCTCACAACCAGCAGCAGTCAATAAAAAGGAGCTCCCATGCATGTGCACGAAGCAGAAGCAAGCGGATCCATCACCCCTCGTCCTGAAGCATGTGAAAAATCACGTCCACGGCCGCACAGGTAAGTGCCTCACCCTGTTTCGTCAAATTACATAAACGATGCTCTAAAATGTGTGTAAATATGAAAATGAATGGATTGAACAAGTCGGGTAGCCATTCAACTGGCCACTACAACCAGCCCGACGGCCTCATTCGATCCGAAAAGCTTTGATTGTGTCGACGAGACAGGAAATGGACACGAGGGAAGCGTCCAGTTGGAGAGAAGCAGCGATCTAACAGGAGAGGCGGCGGTAGATATACAAGGAATGATTCGGCGATCAGGCATACATGCAGCAGAATGATAGAAGGTGACGGCCGACGGGGACTGCTCACCCCCGCGCCACGAATTCTGCAGAATTGAAATTCGCTGGCTAGATCTCGTATGGCGCACTGCACTCATTTATTCCCAACCATTTTGCAGCCGAGTATGCATCCTAAATTTTCCGAAGGCTATTACTTCGAGTTCTCGGCCTGTTCCAACGTCCTGTTGCTGCACAGAAGGCCCAGAACCACTGAAGCGCTCCCCAGAACCCGTGCACGACTTCTACAGGAAGCTCAACATTACGGAGGAATTTGAATTGTTCACGTCGAAGGTGGAAATTCTGGAATGAGGTAAGCCTGAACATAGTTCTCCCATGCAATTGGTTCGAAAGGTGGTGAAGTCGACGTGTTAAAGGGGTAGGAAACCATGAATTACAGTCTGTGCATGAATTTACAAGCGTCTTCTTATTGCTGCATGAGAATTGTCATCGTAGTGTGTATGCAGGATTTTCTCCAGGGTTTGATTCATAATTGAGCCACTTTCAAGGCTCACTCGTAGACAGTCGTGAATTTTATAAACTGTGTGCATAACAGAGGCATAGCTCTGCACTTTTTCTAAGGAAATCCCAAAGATCCACTTCTGTATACAAGCAGGCAAGCTCAGGCCAACACAGCAAGTGTTTACCATGCCGGGAGGGTTCATTAGAAAAGAGCCTACAGATTCAAAGAAGTTACGGGAAACCCCTGAGGTGGTGGACCTGTTTTCTCGTGCACGATGGATGTCATTCTATGACAAGCTTCAAGGTCACGATGACGAGGTTGCAGAATAATTCCTGCGATCCTTGCAGCCAAAGTCAAAGACGTTGGCCGTTGTCAACTTCAGAGGATTGACCCTCAGACTCACCCCACAGTTCATTAGCAGAGTCACTGATCTACCGATGGGGGTACCTTGGGATAAGGAGGAGAGAAAACTGGGTCAGAAAGCTAAGAAGGAGTTCTTTTTGCCAGAGGAACAATTCTCAGAAGACAAGAATGGAGTTCGAAGAACCATCCTACAACCGTTCTGGAGTGAGGTTAGCCTCCAAATTATGAAGTATATCACGTGCGAGGGGCGATTCAGCATCGTGTATGGATATCATTTCCGGTTGCTCACAGAACTTAGGCACCAAATGGACCTACCCTCAGAGAAAAAGTTGAGCATTCCTTACTTCCTCTTGCAGTCCATGACTGAGTGTGCCACCAAATTGAGAGAGGGAACATCAGACCAGATAGCCCATCATGGGCTCATTAAGTTCCTCGTGGAAGATGCACTCCACACGTACACCGTCCCTCTCTCTTAGGAAACCTTTTGAAATTTGACTAAGGATGATGACATCCAAATGTTGGTTGAGGAGCTCACCTCCTCCAGCAGCGAGGAGAAGGAACACACTCAAGCAGAGAAGAAAGGTAAAGGCCAAGAAACTCTGGCCAAAACACCAAAGAAAGAACAGAAGGGAAAACAAGAGAAAAATCAAGCTGCCAAAACAGAGGGTGACAAAACCACACTAACACCCAGGGAGAAAAGACTACAGAGCAGGGTGGAAAGGACTGAAAAAGTTCACATCAGTGAGGGCACCTCTAAGGCAGCCTTAGCAAAGTTAAAAGAAAAAGCACCCTCAGCCAAGCAGGCTAAAATGGTGCCGCCTGTTTCTACAGGAAAGTTAAAAATGGCTTCTACAGGAAGCCAGAAATCAGCCACTACAGGGCTTTCTACAGGAAGTCCTGAGAAAGGAAAACAAAAGGAGAAAACGGCCAAAATTCTTGCTAGGGAGGCAACAGCTGTGCTGGCCACCCTAAGTACCTCTCCCAAGCCAAAGGAGAAATGAAAGAGGGAGACTCCTCTGTATTTCAAAGCGAGGAGAAGTGTAAGAATTAAAACCGACAGGCCCCAACCTCCATCCAAAGACCTAATTACCATTGAAGACACCCATACCTAGCCAAAGGAGAATTCCCCCTCCAAAGTATCAGTCACTTATGAGCGGGGGAGCCTGAAGACAACTACCTGGAGGGAGAGAATGGAAAGGTCAACTTCAAAAACCCCTCTACAGGATGTTGAAGCCGTTTTACAGGAAACATTAGCCAGGCTCAAGGAGACCGAAAGAATGGAGGGGGAGGCAGCCACATCACCACAAAGGGAAGAAGAGGTAGAGCACATTATGGAGCCTAGCGCCCAGCCCAGCGTGAGCTCTTATTATAACTTTTTGGAGGCTGGGAAAATTATTCCACAGAAATTCACAGTGCCGCTTTTCTTTGCACTGGAGGAAGAAAGAGTGAGGACCCACACATGGATGAGGATAGCCAAATCTAAAGGAGTAGCAGATATAGGCCCCTTGGAGGAACAACTCAAGGAGGCAAGAAGAGAATTGGCTATGGCAAAACACGTGGGAAACTGCCAGCGAGTATTTCTACAGGAAGAGAATGAGAAGCTCAAACTGCAGCTACAGGAATAGAGGAAAGAAAGGGGCACAACATCAGAGGACACTACAACAGAACCTCAAGGCAAAGAAGGAATGCAAGCTGGTCTTGAGGAACTAAACCAACAACTACAGGAAAGGGAATTGCAAGCAAACATAGAGATACAAGCTCTCAAACAGCAGGTGCAAGAAAAAGAGGCACAACTGGCCTGCATGGCCAGTTGGGCTATGGATGCTCTGCAATGTAGGCAGCCGGCCAAATCTTATGGCTTATACCTACGGGACCAGTGGCTGCAATTCCAAATTAATGCATTGGCACAGAGGGGTATCTCCCAAATCCAAAACCCCCAACAGTTCACAGATTTATGCAACAGCAGCTCAACAGAGGACAAGGCCAAGCTATCAGAGTTCTACCTCCATAATTTGGCCCTTCCAAACGTAACTTCATGGGACCCCAACACAGTCGTGGGGGATATGCAGCTGATGGCATTTACCTCATGGTTAAACCATGAAGAAAAGAGAGCGACAGAGGTCAAAGATGTTATGAACCAAGAGTTACATGAACCACTGCTGATTAGAGCAGAGCTAGAGGACCCCACTGCATTAATATCAGCCCACCAACACCTAGCAACCAACTCTCGGGCTTTTTTAAAATACATGGATCAGCAGGCTCAGGCTATAGCGCACTTCGAGGATATGGAGCGATTATTAGGGGACAATTGTGTGCATGCTTGCACTCGAAGGTGGAACACATTGTCCCACAGCCTCAAAATCAAGGAGTATCACCAGGGAAAATTTTAAGAACCCCCCCTAAATTTATAAATATAATAATTGGGCGAATCTCCATGGTATATAGGAAAAATGAAAGGCGATTTTATCAATAATATAATATGTATATATAATTTTTTGGCGAATCTCTCACCAGGCATGGTGAATATTTTACTCAATTATAAAATCTTGTAAGATCTTGGCGAGTCTTTCACTAAATAATAAAACTTTGTAAAGTCCTAGTGAATCTTAGCATAGGCTACATGCTGGTTTAATTCCCCCATTTAAATATGCTACATTCCAGGTGAATACCATGGGTCAATACCATGTGCCATTTTGGTGAATACCATGGGTCAATACCATGTGCCATTTTTATTTTTATTAATTTTAATATTAGGGTTAATAATGGTTTTTTGCATGGTATTAATAACAATCTAGTCCATGGTATTTGTCCCATAGTATTTTGGCCATAGGTTTCACCTAAATATAACCCATTTTTTAAATATAAGGTGACTTATGGAGTAAATATAAAAAAATGTTTTATTTTTTTACCATACCTCTCGTTTATTTATATTTTTGTTAATTTACCATACCTCTTTTACAAATATGGTATTTGGCCCATAGGATTCACTTAAATAAAACCTCTTTCTTGAGCCTTCATAAATAGAACGAGGGTTATGGACTAAATATAAAAAGATGTTTTATTTATTTACGATACGTCTAGTTTATTTATATTTTTATTTATTTACCATACCTTTTGAGTAAGTATAAAAAGACGTTTTATTTATTTACCATACCTCCACTTTACTCATATTTTTATTTGTTTACACCCTTACATGTATATAAGGTGACTTATGGAGTAAATATAAAAAATGTTTTATTTATTTACCATACCTCTCATTTATTTATATTTTTATTAATTTACCATACCTCTTTTATAAATATGGTATTTGGCCCATAGGATTCACTTAAATAAAACATATTCTTGAAAATGGGCGAATGGATTCACTTAAATAAAACCTATTCTTGAAAATGGGCGAATGGAAGGTTGTAAGTCCTAATTTCAAGGGCTAAATTTACCTTTTTTACCCTCTCCCTTAAAATAAGGTGGGCTATTTGAGGTGATTTGTAAAAATGTACTATGATACAAAATACTCGCCCACTAAAAATTTAAAACCCCTTAATTTCGCCAAAGGGCGAACATTCGCCCCTAAAATTATCCTTGAGTATCACACTCCAACTAGAATGAGAGAGGGCCTAGTACGGGTACCTCTCTACAAGAAGTCCATGCAGAACCTCCAGGCCAACTGGATCGGCCTCAAGCTAAGCCCACCTTTGCTTTTGGGATTGGTAGAAGGAAGCACAGAAAAAGAAGAGCATAAGCAGTGGGAAGAGGTGGAGAAGAAGGCCGGATTCCATGACAGTGAGGAGGATACTACTTCAGAAGCCTGGGATGTGAGAGTGGCGATTAAAGCAATGAAAGACGAGGAGCTGGACTAGTTGCTCAGGGATGAGCAATCATTTTAGCAGGGGGTGATGATGAGCCCCAAATTTGGTAACATTTTGGGCTCATTTGGCCTAATTATCCCTGTTCAATCCTTCATTTTTCATAACTTATGCATTATTTTTTAGTATGTTTATGTCATTTGTACGAATAAGGGTAGTCACTATTCCTAGGTGGCTAACACGTGCTCATTTCAGGATTTTTTGACACATGTTGGAGCAAAACCGAGTAGACATGGGCTAGGAGACAGCCAAGCTTGGGTTGAGGATTCATAGGGGGGTTGTCTATGGCATTAAATAGCCTCCCTCGGGATCTTCACCCCCAACTTCGAGCTCCAAAGGCCACCAAAACCGGATCTAGAAGGCAGCCAAATAGATTTTTTGGAAGGAGCTGTTCACTCACAGTTTGGGCAGCCAAGTCCCATGGATTTAGGAGGCCAGCTAGGGCCTCGTGGTGTATAAATGTTAAGGCCTCAACCTTCGTGAGGGACTTTTGAAAAACTCTTGCATATTTTGCACTACAGTGCTGCTAGCTCTGTTTTGTTCTTTTGTAGCCATTGTTGGCATAACTCTTGACTTATGATTATTTTTTGATAATGAGAAGCAGTCAGATTTGATATCAGCTCTGAGTTTTCTATAGGAGCCATAGCTCTCGGGGTTGGGCCCAACCTGAGAGCCTAGGGCCTCCTTCTTTGTATTGTTATCTTTCCTTTAAGCACTGTGATTTTCCTTTTATGCATTTGAAACGTGGTTTTGTTGAGCAAGATTTAGTTGTGTTGGTTAAATAGGTCACTGTTGAGGAATAGAATTGCTTCAGATGTGTAGAATAGATTGATAGGATAATAATTGATAAAGCTCTAGAAAAAGGGGTTGTCTGCACTCTCAGTTTCACCTCTCCCTTATTGGATCAGGGGCTGGAATTGCAGAAACAGTGCTGCCCAACAAAAACACTAGTTTGCTTGACCATGCAATCTTTGGTGTAATGTCTTCATTTGTAGAAGTTAGTCATGCGTTCAGACCTTTTGAGATGTTTCTTTGATTAAGTGTTGTACATGGTTCTCTTTAAGAAATAAAGCTGCTGTTCATTTGCTTCGGTGACAGTTAGGATAGATTAGCTAAGATTTTGATTGTGTGCAGGACTTGGTTGAATTGGTTAAGTGTACACCGTGCAGGGCATCTCCATCACTCTCTTATCGACCTAAGCTTCGTCCAGGCCAGCTGCTCCATCTCCCAGTTAGGTTCCTTATCTCACAACTACTCTTTTGCCCACGTAACCCTACCTTCTTGCTCTTCCATTACCTTAGCCTTCTTTAAGTCAGATTAGCTTTCCACACCCTCTCATCACTTCATCCATCAGTCATTGGGTCATTTTAGACCCCTACCCTACCGCCCTATCCATTCATGCATCCTCTCTCGCTCACCCATCCTCCAAAATCCAATTTTAGAACATCCTGTAGAAATTTCTGAACATCCTGTAGAAATCCCTGAAACATCCTGTAGAACCCCTGCAAACTTCCTGTAGAACCCCTGCAGACTTCCTGTAGAAGCTCACAAGTGAGGTTGCTGGATAGCCAAACTTTGTGAAACTCTCCGGAAGGGTTTTAGGGACTCCTTAGACCCTCTCTGAACCTTCCTAACCTTTTCCAAGCATTCATCTTCCTTGATCCACCCCTGCACAGTAAAAAGCTAGTTAAAACACATGCATGATAATTCTGATAACTTATTTGAAAAGACAAAAAGATGTTTCCTTCAGATAGAGGTAGTCTAGGCATGTGCATTTTACCTTCATAGAAGTAATGGCATCTCTTTTAATAGTTTGCATTCTCTCCTATGCATTAGTAGGACTAGATGGTAGAATTAGGGTTTGCTAGGGTTTATGTTACTTTTTGGCTTTCAGTTTCTTTCTGCAAGTAGATCAGCTTCCTCTGAGTTAGCTTCCATCCATCAGTTAAAAAGCTTCTTCTAAGAGCTCATAGAACTTGGCTTGAGCCCCTAGCGGACTTGTGCCAGCTGACCAAGTGACAGCTGTGGCAAGAGCTAGTACTTGTGCATACAACACCGTCGCTTCCAAGTTTGTTACGAACTACCGGGTTGATAAAAGTGAAGAAGGGAGTCCCAAGAGTTGCAACATTATTGCTGCAATACTGGAGCCCACCAATTGTGATGACAGTTCGAGCTCACTAACGGATATAGTTATGTTTGTCTAGAATTTAACCTATTCTTCAACTTGGACCTTATTGAGAGAACTACCCATATGCGCTTATGTTAAGCA
Organism: Pinus tabuliformis; assembly: GCA_031772625.1. NCBI lineage: Eukaryota > Viridiplantae > Streptophyta > Pinopsida > Pinales > Pinaceae > Pinus > Pinus tabuliformis. The sequence continues at coordinate 698,106,035 of CM062819.1, forward strand.
AAGAAAACAAAATGATTTCTCATAGTTTTCTCTATAACTCCTCAAAAACTTGTTAACATTTCATTTATTGATTTCAAAGTGACTGATGGTTAGAAAACTCTTAAACCTCACATTCTAACAACTTCATTCATGAAAAGTAAGAAAATTTTCAGCAAAATCACATCATCAAAGTTTTGTCGACGTGTTTCGAACCATTGAGTGTGGTTCATCATTAGGACAAGATAAAGAACTAGATCTTGGAATAAAGTTAATAGATGAAGAGAAAAAAGAATAGCATTTGACTAAATAATATATATATATATATATATATATATATATATATATATATATATAAGGAAATATTTGTTAGAATATAGATGTTAATATTGAATTAAGGAAAATGATTAATAAAAAGGAATTTTTTTAATGAAATGAATATCATATATATATATATATATATATATATATATATAGATGTCAAGCCTAAATAATCACAACAATAAAACAATTAATAAAATCAATATATAATATAATAAAATATGGGTCCAACTAATAAATGGTCAAACTTAAATAACAAAAGCAATTAATTCTAAAAACTTAAAAATAAATAAAAATAATAAATGGTCATACTTAAAAAAAATAAAAAGGAGAAAGAAAGGAAGTAGTAGTAAATAAATATTAATAATAATAATGATTAAATAAATAGATCAATAATGAAGAAAATAAAGTAATTAATAATTTATTAGTAGTCGATAAAAATACAAATAAACAATAAAAATTAAGAAATTAGAAATATATATATATATATATATATATATATATATATAGATATAGATATAGATATAGATATAGATATAATAAAAAAAATAAAAAACTTGAGAAGAAATGGGAGGGATCCAACAACTGCTAATTTTCCAGTCATCATCTGTATTAAGATTGCTTGGTCTCCTTTCAATCTCTATAGCTTCCCTAAACTTATGATGATGGAAATGATCTATCTTAGCAATGAATCGGACGTCTTTAACGCAGATGTGGTGTTTTGTCTTTTATGAATCTTCCGTTAATGTTGAGCGGTTCCTCCCATGTTTGATGTCTACCGCATGTTCTTGAATCCTCTCATTTATTGAGCTGTCAGTTTCACCAACATAGGGTGTCCTCCATGAACAAGGGATTACATAAACACCTTTCATATTCTTAGGGTCCACCAGGTCTTTTACAGATCTTAGGGAACTTTGAATGGTGTTAAGGGGCCTAAAGGTTGAGGTAACCTTGTGCTTTCTTAGGATCCTTGCAATCTTGTCAGTGGTTCCTTGTATAAAAGGAAGGTGTAACCTAGAAAATCGATCATCGGGTTCTTTTTTAATCTTGGAACCCCTGCTAACGTTAAGGAAAGCCCTAAGACATTGGAGCTTATTATAACCATTATTTTTGGAGACCTTAAAGAGATGGGTTTTCTCATCTTCAAGGTGACTTTCATCAGAAACTCTAAATGCACAAGTGGCTAAAGTGTTGAGAACACACAACTTCTGAGCAGGGAAATGATGGGACTTAGTGTGAAGATACTACTCTGTGTGAGTTTTGTTCCAAAAGTCCTGGTGTGAAAATGATCCATCGTCCTTATTTGAAATAACAACGTCAAGAAAAAGAAAGCTCCCATTGATTTCACATTCCATAGTAAACTTTATGGAGCTAAACTGATTATTAAGATGCTGGAGAAAGAGATCCAACTTATCCCAACCATGAGGCCAGATGAAGCAAGTAATCTCCTCCGATGTTTTGATTTGTATTGAGTTGAGGACAAAGCTTTAGATTCAAAGTCCTCCATGAAAAGATTAGCTACAACATGGGAAAGGGGGGATCCGATGGCAACACCACACATTTGTTCATAGAATTCCCCTTCAAAGCTAAAGAAAGTAGAGGTAAGACAAATCTCAACCAATTTAGCAGTATCAAGATCCATGATGCGGTTGATGACCTCAATGGCCTCATTGATGGGGATATTAGTGTAAAGGGAGACCACATCAAAACTCATAAGAAAATCCCCAGGCTCAAACCTTATACCCTTTAACTCTTTGACAAATGATGAAGAGTCTTTGACAAAGGAATTTGTAAGGCCAACAAGGTGTTTTAGCTTTTGGGCTAAATACTTTTCTAGGAGATAGGTTGGTCCTCCTATAGCGTTGACAATGGGTCCCAGGGGAGCTCCCTCCTTATGGATCTTGAGAAGATCATAAATTGAGGGAGTGATAAGGTTACTCTCGATGAGTTTGTGGCTCAAGGAGTTAACAATGCTACTGGATTTTATAACTAGAGCCACTTTTTTAGAGATCTTCTTTAAGGGATTCTCACACACACACACGTATACTATGGTACCACATACATTCTTGCTCAAATGCACTCCAAACTCTCATGTTGTATTGTATATGGTTGATTCTTAAAAGCAAGAGCTATTGCTCACAATTTATTCACAAACTCCTCCAAAATATCATAATAGTGTTAAATCCAAGTGATATCATTTTAACATTACCTTTGCATTACATAAAAAATATGCTAATTTCTATGTCTCCTTAAAATAATAATAAATAATTTAATTTGAAAGTCATAACCAAACTATATATCAAATATATAAAACTTTACCAACAAATTTGACAAATTGATAATTTATTGTGATAACAAACATCATGGTCATGGTGTAGATTATCAAATTTACTTACACTATAAAAATTCAAATTTAATATTATTCACAGTTTTAATATTGATGAGGAGATTTTGGGTTTTCATAAATTATATTTTATAAATGCTGCCCACTCAACTATGTAAAAAAAAAACTATGTAAAACCTCAAACCATTTTTATTTCCATGATATTTATAAACTAAGGCGGGCATTTCAATCCAGTAAAGCGGCATGAAGTTAGGGTGGCGAATGTGGTTCATTTATTTAATATTAAGAAGTACCGAATTTCGGGGCGAAGCAAAATTCACGGCGGCGTCACAGGGATCGACCAACCCGCGGAGATATGTGATCGTCGCGGATGTGAAGCAGTGCGTCACGGCGGAATCATCGAACATCCGACGCCCCGGCCTGCGCACGCGGCATGTTTCTCGTCAACCCAAACTGACCACTTTATTCCCGCAAATAGCATTGTATTAACTAGAAATTGTAAATCATAATTTCTTTTCCAGAAAGAAAAGCATCAATATTTATATTAAGGAAATATATTTTACATCATAAAATTGATGGGTCTATCATAAAACTGATGGGTCTTTCATAAACAAGATCGCGATAGGGAAAGCCTTTGATAAGAAAATAACAGCATAGTCTTAATGTCTGAAGCGATACATAGAAACATATGAAGGCAAAAGAACTCATTGCAGAAAAAACTTATCACTAATGGGACATATAGCACATCTGATCAGAGACATCAAAAACAAAATTGTAAACATTATACCCTACAGACAAGAAACTGTCATGAGGAAGGAGGATAGAGTGCCAATACTGAAGATAGGACAAAATTGGAGGAAATGTTAAAGTCTTCAAAAACTTTTAGATTTATATGGAATTGTTTTTTAAATTCCAAAGCAATTTTATGATGAGTAAAGTATACCAGTATAATGAAGTTCTAAAAATCAACTATTTTTTTATAAGTTTGGCAAGACTACATTTTCTTTATCATGTCTAATATATTATTATAAAAATTGAACTGGTGACTTTACATTAAAGAGTGATTTAATAGAGCATCGGACCACTTCAGATCAATGTCTTAACAAAACACCCAATCACCATTTATTCAAAATCACTTAGACTTTAAAAAATTAACTATTATAAAAATGTAAAAAATTACATTTAATTGTTTTATAATTTTAATAATAAATATTTTATTTAATTTTAAATTAATAAATTATACTCATAAAGTAGCCTAAAATTTTTAAATTGATAAAATAGCTATATGCTAGATTTTTTTTTTTGTAAGGTTAGGTAGAGCTTCATTTTCTATTTATATGAAAGCAAACTGAAACCACATACAGTTAATAGGTGGCCTCAACTTGCCAATTGGGAAACCAAGTCTGTTGGCCACCTATGCACATTGTAAGCCATCCAAAAATGAAAGTTATCAATCTTTCTACCCAGCGATATATACATGACTCTTTAAAAACCATTGTATAGTCTTAAATCCCATAAGCATGCATGTAAAAGAAAGCTAGCCACTAAAAAACAAAAACATGAGCTATCATTGTGCTCAACTATTCTTTGAGGTCTTTCGGTTACTCAACTATGTCGCTAGATCTTCAGCTCAATCTCCAAGTGCTTGTGTCATTTCAATAATACATGGAATGTGTAGCTGTGTACGGTACATACATGCAAAATTTTTTATTTGCAATAACGATTGCCCGTTTTTAATGGAGTCGTTTATGGAGGTGGAGCAATTCCCTAAACGGCTAAAAGTGACTGTTATCTCGAGAAAAAAAAAAACAAAAAAAACCAAAAAAAACTTGTAGATGCAAAGTCCGAATCATGTTTTTGATGGTTGAAATAGATTCAACGTCAAAAACATCTTAAAATACTTAAAATTATAAATTTTAATAACTTTTACTTAGATTTACAAAAGCAAAAAAAACCTTAATTTTTTAACCAACCTTGAACCAACCGCTTTGAATAAATTCCAATATTCAAAAAAAATTATGTGGTTAAAGGTCGTTCCATCCGAAATTCTATCTAACACGACACTTTGGCCGCAGCTTCTGTCCACGACCGCGGCACCGGAGAAGTGTTAGGTGCGGAAAAAATTGAAGATCCGATTGTCCCCGCTCCCATCATGACGCAATTGCCGAAGTCTTCCTCCCACTTCTCCGTCCCTCTCCGCTGCCAACTACATCGCCTCATAACAGTCACTTCCTGCGCAGCGCATCCCGCCTGCATGCACTGCACTCTGACGCCCCTTTCTCTTTATCGCTATCGTTTTCTTTTTTCTCACCCCGGTGACTTCCCTCGCCGCTCTGTGAGGGGAATGGTCATCGGCGTTATAATGTCAAGAGAATTCCTGGCTTAAACTCGGCTTGTAAATTTGTATTGGCTACTTGACCGCTATGCAGAAAAGCCCAATAGTCAAACACCCATGCACTAAATTTTCTTGAATTTCTGTCAGTCAGACTCGGAGGCGATCTTTACAGCGTCCGCCAGACTTTGTTCGTTGGAAATTTGACATGGGATTATCTGCATTTAGTGTTCATGGCACCGTGACTTGAATTTGACAGGCATCCAATCGGTAAGTTCTTTGAATGTCCTCTTCTGCTTTTGCCTATTTTGGCAGCCTGCATATTTGCTTTCTATTCCTGCATGGGCATCTCTAAAGATCTTTATAATTAAAATTCGTGATGTCAATTTGTTGTTTCTTCTGAAGAAACTGTATATCTAAGTTGATAAGATCAATGTTTTGGGTGTATATTCCACTGATTATGAATTACATATCTTAATTGAAAAGACCAATGTTTTGGGTGTACTTTCCAGTTATTATGAACAACACATAAGTTGCTTGTATCTTGATGATGGTTGAAACGGTCACTAAAAACATAAATACAAGGTTTTTTCAAAGAAGAAAAAACAAATTGACCATCACAAATATTATTTCTTTGTCAAGGTTATTTAAAATGATTTAGTTTTTATTTACTGGATTTCTAATGAGTTTCGGATATATCTTGATTTGGTATTTTGTTCAAACATTTCTTGGTGTAAAGTTACTGGTTCAATTCCTAGCTCTAATTAAAATGATATATTAGACATAATCAAAATATGATCCTGTCAAAAATACAAAAAAATAATCTGATTTAATGATCCTGTCAAAAATACAAAAAAATAATCTGATTTCCGTGTTTTCAATATTTTTATTAGGCAAAAACAAAGTAATTTTTTTTTCAAGTATCTTTATTAGGCAAGCTGCACATTAGATTTTCTCCAGTATCTTTATACAGCAAGCTACACATTAGGTTTTCTATTAATACGATTTTCAGATTAATTCTACTATTTATTCTCATTGTTTCCCATAAAATGCAAAAAAAAATTCCATGCATTGCATCTTGCTCTCATGAATAGTACCTGTCGACCTTGGCCTATTTTCCAGATGGCATGCAAGCTTCAATCAGTACTGGCTGTTTAGGCTTCGCGATTCCTTCTTAGCTTCCCACTTTCTGCACCAGAATTCCGTGCCATATTGGGTTTAGAAATAATTTTACTAAAACATCCAACTCTCTTTACCTTTCTTGACATTTTGGTTTTTTTCTTATAGGTATGATGTATGTTTGGATTAGGAAAAATTAAAATGGTGGTGGTTTTTAAAGACATCGTTGTTGAGATTTCATTATATATCTGAATAAATTTATTTAGAGTTTTTAATTTGGAGTTTTTTTGGCTTTTAAATAGTTTGCATGTTAACTAAGAGTAGATCGAGTAAGCTCAACACCACCACCTATGTAATCTGTATTGATTAAATCCTTCACCATCAGTGTAACCTATGTTGATTCCTGTAACCTCTATTATTGATTAAGCTCAAGAAGTAAGTGATCAGTAAATTTTCACTCCATCCAATGGTCTTAGCTTTCTCTTGGCTTTCTGAAATTACTTTTTATTATTTAAAGTAATTTCTTAGACATTTTAGCAAAGACATTTGTTGCCTGACTACAGATGCTGAAATTTTTTCTGAGAATGGAAAAATAATGTAGAAAGTGTTTTCAAATTAAAATGTTTTGCTAGACATTTTAGCCATGGCATTTGCCTGCATTTCCTTTCATACGATGATCCAAATTTCAGTTGCTTTGCCGTGTGAAATGGACAGATGAAGGAGCGGCAACAGTGCAAGTCTGAACAGGATTCTCCACTAAATGCCTGCGTGAATCAATACGAGCGACGAGAATGGAACCATGTATCGCAGAGAATTATAAATAAAGGCCTGGACAGAGATCCCAAGTCCTGTGCAGAGAGCTGGAAGAACTACTTGAAGCCCGGAATTAAGAGAGGCTCCTTATCCGAAGACGAGCAGCAACTCGTGGTAAATCTTCAGGGAAAATACGGTAACAGGTGGAAGAAAATTGCGGGCCAAGTGCCCGGAACAACGGCCAAGAGGTTGGGCAAATGGTGGGAGGTTTACAGAGACAAACAAGACAAGCCCAAAGACACGGAAGAAAGAAGCAACACAGATTCTCCTAATCACAAAATTGAGGGGGGCAAATATGATGATATTCTTGAAACATTTGCAGAAAAATACATGCAAAGGCAAAAGCAATTGGCTACTCCCAGCAGCTGTAATTTACCATCTATTGCTGCAGTGCCTTCTGGGTCTAGCCCTCCCATCAGTCTGGGTCTGCCCACCAATCCAGCTCCCGATTTCATTCAGTTTGCCATCCCATCTGCAATTACACCTAGTCTCCCTCCATGGGTATCCAACAGGCCAAATTCAGCTCATGGCTTTGGCAACGAAACCCTAATTCCCAAGTCTTCTCCTAGGGTTTTAAAGTCCAGCCCCACATGCTCCTCGTCTCCTTCTGTGACACTTTCCCTTTCACCATCTTCAAGCACTCCAGTGGTATCCAACACACCTTCTGCCAGCTCATCATGGTTGAAAAATACCAGAACACTGAGTAATATAAGTGGGAGTTCTGAAGCTGCAAAAGAAAAATTATACAGAGGGAATTCACACATAGAAACTCCCTCTATGGATCTTGGCAGCAATTCTGGTACAGCAGACCAAAACAAGAATATTATACAAGAAATGTCTATGTTCTTGCAGCACTGCAGAGAATTGGAGGAGAGGCAACAGTCATGGTTGGTGCACAAGAAAGAAACTTGCTGGAGACTGAAACGACTTGAGCAGCAGCTTGAAGCTGAGAAAGCTCGTAAGCGCCGAGAAAAAATGGAGGAAATAGAATTCAAAGTACGAGCTCTGAGAGAAGAAGAAAGTTTGTATTTGGATAGATTGGAGACTGATTACAAGGAACAGCTCTCCAGAATACACAGAGATGCAGAGATTAAGGAGGGCAGAGTGGTGGAAATGTGGACTGCCAAACATGTCCAGCTCGCTAAGTTATTTGAGCAGATTGCCCATCGCCATGATCCTGGTAAATCCTCGAGTGAAAGCCATTAACTAACTAATTAGTTAATAATGGTCTTGCTTGCTATTGAGCCTGTAAGTTGCAGAAGATTTTCCTTGGCCACTGTGTCATCGAATCGAATCTGCATCTTTGGATTTGCATTTAATAACGTGGTGCTACGTTTGAGAAGTGTGAAATGTTTTCAGTATGTTAATGTTTGAGGAATTATTAAAAAGATTAGGATGAGAGATTTTTGGCCCCTGGACTCCAGAAATCGATAGAGAGTTTATAAAATGAAGGCAGCGTATTCCATTAGAGTCAGAGATGGTCGGGACAAAATGGTGTAAATTCATTATTGGTATATGTTGCATGAGAATCGTGTAATTTTATTTATATATATACAGAATCGTGTAATTATATATATATATATATATATATATATATAATAGTGTAATTATTTTTATATATATATATATATATATTATTTTGTATCGTTGGTATATTTTTTAAATGGGTTAGTCTAGATATTGGTCTAGATTTTCATTTCCATGTGATATTTGCCATTTTGCTGTTTTGCCCATTAAATGAAATCTGTTTAAAATTTGATTTAATGGTGTGAGTAATTTTTAGAAGAAATTGGTTGGTGAATTTTTGTGAGGATGGTGATAAATTTGATAGTAGTGGTGTTATTATTATTATTATAAAATAATTTTTGATTATTAAAAAATAATAAGAGATTTTGTTTTTTTTGGAAAAGAAAGTAAATTAAGTGATTGTATTATTATTATTATTGGTGATTTTAATGTGATTAATAATAATTGATTTTTAATACTGTTTTATTTTATAATATTGGTAATAAAGTGACTTTTGATTATTAGAGAATAGTAAGAAATTTTGTTCATTTGTAAAAGAGGTGTGAAAGTTTTTATGTTTTTTTGTTTTTAATACTCCTGAGAAGTTACTAAAAATAAAGTGATATTTTTAATATAGTTAAATTAAGTGAAAATTTATATAATATTGAAAAAGTTGGAATCTTGAGTTTTATATATAATATTTTATATTTAATATTTCCAAAAAAGCTCGGAAATATCAGTATTTTTTAAAAACACTTTGTTTTTAGGAAGAATCATGTGTTTTAAAAATATTATGAGATTTTTATAAGTTTATTGAATAGTTTTTAAAGTATTAAGACATAGTGTATATATAAATTAAAGTGTAGAATTATTATGGAAATTGAGGTAAAATGTTTGATTTTTTAGAATTAGCTTTAGTTTTCCATTAAAAATATTATATTATGTATGTACATTTTTTTAATATTGTTTATTTATTTTCTTTGTTACATTAAATTATATATAAAATTGTATTTTTTTATTATTATTTTTTATGTATTATATTAGTGTAGTTATATAAATTAAACAGTTGGTAAATGTTGATAGGTATTAATCTATAATAAGTATCACTTACTTCAGAATACATCTTATATTGTTAAAATTTAAAAAATCATAAAACTAAGTTATATTTTTATTTTAAATTATTGTTATTATTATTATTATTATTGATTATAAAAAGATTTAATATATAATTTATATATATCTATATATATATATATATATATATATATATATATATATATATATACATTTGAAAAAATATGGAAAAAAATTCTTATTTATGGAGAATTGTCCCATTTACCATGAACATTTTGTAAATATACTTTGTTCGGATACCAATCAATATCACATGCCCAAAAAACTAACTTATTTCATATAACGCTTATTCATATGCTATTTTTTAAAATTAACCAATTTAATTAAAAAAACAAAAAGAACATAATTATTTTAGATATAAATTTTTATTTTTGATTTGTGTATATTACTATGAATATCCTAGAATATTTCATAAATTTATCTATATTATTATGAATATTCTAAAAATATTTCAATAAAACTAAATTATTATTATCTACTTAATAATTATTAATACCTATATATAACATTTATTAAAGTGGCACGTTCTCATTTAAAATTTTGATGTATATTAATATTACAACAATAATTATTAGTATTAGTATAAACTATAAGATATGGGTCGAATATGAAGTTTTCTTAAGAAAAAAGCATTACTATAAAATTTGGTTTTGACAGACAAGCTCATTACTTTAGACTATTAGCATTTGTCAAAGTTGTAAGCGCGCGTTATCATTTCTAGAAGTGCATGTGAATGCACGTGTGTTTGGATTTTTAGATGCACATGTCTATTTTATTTTATGGGCTCTTAATCCAAATTTCCCCCGAGTGAGATTAGTGTGAACAATAACTATGATGAATTAATCTGCATACACAATCATTAGATAATGCGAAAACACTAAGACTAGCATTTGCACCAGATGTTGCAAAGGAAACTCCGTAAGGCATAAATTGAAGAACACAAATACAACAAAAGAATACTTTGATAAAGAATAAGAATATATTGAACGCTCAAATCAATGCCCCATTAACTGGAACCACTTAGTAGACATATCTATCAACATTAGGAATATACACAATGATCAAGAAATTTCCCATATACAAACAACACCTTCCACAACAACCTTTTGTCACATCCACATTTTAAAAAATGCCTTGGAAAGTGATTGGAATCTCCCATATTGCCGCCTTCATTATGCAGATGAATCTTCCATATTGCTATTTTCATCATGAATATTGTTAGTTCATTGTTGTAAAGTGTTAGTGTGTTAAATTCAATACTATAAGTTCGACAAGCGAGAAACATTCCTCAATTAGCATAATATGCATTTTTCTCTCAACCATGCATAAAATGAATTGTTAAAGAACAAGATATCATTTTAGTTTTGTATTCTAAGAATATACTAAAGCTTTAGGAAGCTTGATAAAAGAGTTGTATACAATAAAGGATTATTGAAGAATTTGAAAAGGATGACTAAAGAATTTGAGAAGGAACAATTGTGTACATTAAGAGATCAACTAAAGAATTAAAATTTGAACATTAGATGAAATGAGTATTTAAATTAGAACTTCTCATAAAAAATTCTTAACTTGTGAGGTAGGATATCAAATTTCAACCCTACATAGAATGACCTTGTTTAATAATAAAATACCATTTTAGTTTTCCAACCCAAGAACATATTAAGGTTCTTAGGAAGCTTATAAAACAATTATGTACTTTAAGAGATTCTTGAAGAATTTGGGAAGGACAAAAAGAGCAAGTTGTTCCACATAAATGTCAGTTACTTTATGTATAGAGTTTCCAACATAATAGGAAACATGTATGTACAGAGTTTCTATTTTGTGGTTTCTTCAATTATTTCAAGGATTAGCTCTCAAAATAACTAAACTATTGTAACAAATTTACTTCAAAAGAATTGAATAAGAAACACAATAATTCACAAAAATACAATCATAACACACATAAACACATTGAATTGTTTATTCCATCTAGTTCAATGTGAATTTAGACATGGAGGTTTTCAACTAAGGATAAATATACTATTCCATTGAGACTTCAAGCCAACAACAACTTAACTCCACATTCTATTCTAGGAGAAAATCTTGTTGGAGAGAATCTCTCATATCCAACTAAGATTCAACAACCTCCACAATCATAGACAAGGTATATATGTGTAGATAATGAGGAATACTCATTAGGCACACCAACAACGACTATTGAAAAATAATAAACCAGCTAGCGAGCACTAGAGTCATATTTTCTAAGAAAACGAAGATTGTCATTCAATATTTCATAATTTAAGCTGCCGTGATTTTGCTTGTGACAAACATGAAGCACCGAAGCTCCTATTTTGAAGTATACGACTCATAAAGTTTGTTTCAAATATCACTTTAAGACTAGGATGCCTCTAGAATAAAAAAATATAATATTGAACAATTTGTAAGGGTCCAAAGAACAATTTGGAGATAGCTAGTGAAATTTTAGAAAATTCCAATATGGTGATGATGATAAAGATAATGAAAAAAAGAACATCCATTAACACTTATATGATCTATCCTAACTCAAAAAACAAAAATAAAAAAAAAAAACAATTGAGATTTTTTAATACATTGTATCCTACCATAAACATCATATATTAAATGCTATAAAAGCATTTTTGGAAGTGAATATAAACATAAATATCAAATTTGTATAAGAAAATCATGCCTAAAATATACCGCATTGTTTTCATAAAATTGAGTTTCAATTCTTGGTTCTATGAGACGTTCATAGGAGTGTAGGTGTTGAGTAGAATTTGAGATTCAAGTATTGATTCCCTGCTTTCCTACCTCTGCAGAAAACTCTTGTACCAATGAGCAGATAGTTTGGGATAACGCTTCAAATTGTCATTGAAGTCCACATAATGAAGACCAAAACACCAAGTGTAACTACTCAAAACTTCAAAGTCATTTAAGTCCACATAATGAAGACCAAATTGCCAAGTGTAACCACTCAAAACTTCAAAGTCATCTAGGAAAGACCATATAAAGTATCCACAGATGTCTGACCCATTTTTGCCACAATGAATAAACGTTTTATTTCTGAGAGATATTCATCATTTCACAAATTCCTGCCACAATGAATAAACATTTTATGTTTCAGAAATGGTATACCTTATTGCTGCAAGCACATACTGAAGGACCTCTTGATGGAGATCCATCCTAAATTGGTCATTCAAAGCCTCAGAAAGGGGAATAGAAGAATTATTAGGCTCTGAAAATCCTGTCCAGACATGAAAGCTGATATTGTAAGTCTAAAACAGATAATTAGATGGTCAATGATCAAAAAGTGTAGCACCAATCTGCGTATATTGCCATAAAATGTTCTTAATACCAATGTTCTTGCAATGTATCACTTTTGAATTTAAAATAACATAAAACTTCAACGGATCAAAACCATTTTCCTTTATGATTTGAAGACAGTAACGTTATTCTTCATAGATTTAAGGAGGCCAAGTTGAAAGGCTGTTAGAAGGTGAGATTTATTGAGTTAAATCTATTTGAGAGAATGACTCTCGTACCTGCAGTTCCAATGGACATATCTTGAGCATAGTCTCTTGACATAAGTTCACCTTTTCTTGGAACATCAAAACAATACCTGGTAACATAGTGATTGACACCAATGAAGTCCAATGACCCTTGTAACTTTTGAGCCTGTTCCTTTGTAAATGAAGGTAATTGAGAACCCACTATATTCCTCATGCTCCCTGGATAGTCTCCAGAAACAAATGGGTCTAAAAGCCTAGATTTTGGAAAAAGAAATTAATTCAGGGTGGTTGTCTGCCCTCAACCAAACAAAAGTACACCTATTTGCATCCACTTCAACAATATAGCTATTAATTATTTGAATCACTACGAAAACCCCAACTGAAAAAGAGGAGAAATAACAATTGGTGAGACTGCTGTAAAGGTCCAAGTGATCCAAATTAAAGAGTGAGTGAGTACACATGTAGGCTAGTAGGTCCAACTTAAACATGTTCTCTCTAATCATATCAATGATAGTATAAGAGTTCATAAAATACCCTTGATCTTCATGTCCTCATTAAAGCACTCGTTTTGAAGGTGCATGGCGTTGACCATAACCAACTTTATGTTTTTGGTGAATCTTATGCAAAGCCTCTCATACTTTGATCCTGAATATTTTGGATAATAGCTATGAACCTTATCACTTTCCCATATGTAATGAAATTTCCCCACTTACCTTGGTGATAAGACATAATATTTAATGTAACTTTTAATAAAAACTCATGGTGTATTTCACAAGGAGAATTGTCTAAAATGTTATGTAGCATGTCATGTAATCATGTGTGGCTCATATTGATCCAGGTGGATCTTGGTGGCCACCCACCTATTCCACTAGGACCCCCACCATTGTACCATTATTTCTTTCAGTTTTCGTAATTGTAGCACAATTTATTATTTTTGGAAATTTTTCGGGTCCTGAACTTCCGAAGCCGTTTTGAGGCCCTAAACAACATTTTTTTGGAAAACGAGCAAACATGAATCTCTAACTCATGTTTGTAGTCAAAATTTATAGCCCTCATATAGATCTTTATAGCGAGGTATTGTGCGTGTCAAACGAAGATCATATGCCAAAGTTACGACCTCGAGAAGTTGATGTACCAATTTACCCCAACGGGGCCCATAGTTTTGGCGCTTCATCTCCTACGATTATATTTTCAGGTGTTTAGGGTTTTCCATTATTTCTCAATAATAAATAGTCCTTCGAGCCTCATTGTAACATAGTTCAGAGGCATGTAACCGCCACATCTCTTCTCAGAGATAAGCTACCATCGCCCAAGCTAGTTTATTTCCATTATGTATGTAAGCATATTTCAGTTCTTTGATATTAATGAAATGAAGTTCTATTTATGTTGCATCTTTGTGTTTATGTTTATATATATATTATGTTGTGTTCTTGCATGAGTTTAGATTAGTGGTATTAGAGAAATTTTCTTTGTCTCTGTTTTTCATTGCATGTCCCCAACGAGGTCAGGGTATAAGGAGTTAGGGATCGAATTGGTTGAGCCTTTGCAAGACTAGCCTCGCAAACCTAGACGCCCTCCCATAGTGGAAGAAAAGTAAGACGAGGGAGTAGGAGATCCCTTCAATATATTTCTCAAATAATCCCTTGAGTGACAAAGGAACGCGATGATGAACGAATTTTCCAAGATCCTTCGACAAATGCCCACAAGCGACGCATCTTCATCCAGAAGCCACTTTGGAGGCACCACTCCCTTCAAGGTACAAGTCAAATTTGACATTCCCATATTTGAAGGCCAGATAAATACAAACATCGTAGATAGATGGTTAAATTTGTTGGAAGGGTATTTTTCGGTTCATGGTTTTTCCAATAGGGAAAATACTACTTTTTCACTCCTCAAATCTGCTCCCCACATCAAGGACTGGTGGGAAACCTACTGTGAGCAAAAGGATAAGAGGGTACCCTCACTATTTTCAGCCACACTTACTTGGAACTCTTTCTGAGATGCCATCAAGGAGTAGTATTACCCTGTCAGGAGCTATGAAGATAAGTACATAAAGTGACCACATTGCGGACCAAGACATACCAGAGTTCACAAATATTTTTCATACCCTTCGCACGAAGTTGGGTATCAAGGATTCTGAGAAACATCTGATACTCAAGTACAACGATGGTCTACACAAATACATCCAGGATGAGATGTAGTCCTTAGACATCTCCTCGCTTGGCGCCGCCTACTAATACACTATCAATATTAAGAAAAAGTTTAAACATAAGAAGCGAGACTTTGGATCTATGAATCTGAAGCAAGGGAAAAGTGCCCGCAAACCACAGAACAAAGGACAAAGGCAAGGCGGGGTGATCTAGGACAACCCGTCGAATCCGTAAGCAAAGAATAACACCACAAAGACAAAGAAGGACAGAGGAAAGTGGTGTGAGTTACATAAGAGCCCCACTCACAACACAAGTGAGTGTCGAGCTAAGCTATCACTGGTGGCCAGGCTGAAGGCTTCAGATTCAGATGCATGTTCCGACTCTGAGTCAGAATCCGATAAGAGGAATGAGAAAGGGGAGAAGATTATTGATGCAGAGCCCAATGCCATTGTTTCCACTAACAAGATCTAGAAGATTGAGCCCAGATATCTAGAGGAGGGGGAGCGTCTCTTCCACTCATAGATGGGGGTGAAGGGTTTGCCACTACAATTCATTGTTGACAACGGGAGCCAAAAAAACCTCATTTCAGAAGAGGTCATGAAGTGGTTAGGAATACTGACCACACCAAACCTGCAGTCGTACACCATCGAGTGGCTTCACTAAGGATGAGATCTAAGCGTCAGCCAACAATTCTGCCTTCCTGACAACATCAAGCCCTTCACAGATGAGGTATTGTGTGATTTTGCTCCTCTTGAAGTTTGTGATGTATTACCAGGCCAACCATACTTGTGGAAGCATCATGCTATGTATGATTCGAGGCCTCACACTGTTATTATTTCTTTGGGCAATAAGTTATACATGATACTGTAGATAGCCTTGCATACCATCAACTCTTTGATCTCTACTAAGCAATGCAGTAAGATCATCTCCCAGACTAGGAATTTTTTTTCTTTCTTATTCGCTCTCAAATTAAGGGGAAGATCGTGGCCACATCCATGGCCCCTAGGAAGGGTTCCTCCATGCAGCAGAAGCAGGCAGATAAGGTCATGGAAGAATATAGGGACATCTTATCCTCACCCACAGGGGTACCCTTGCACTGTTAGGTCAAGCATTCTATCGATCTAACTCCTGAAACACCTCTACCCAACGGGCTGATACATCATCGCTTCATTATGGAAAATAAAGAGATCAAGTGGAAAATCCAAGATTTGCTACAAAAATGGAACATCTAACCAAGTTCCTCACCTTGTGGGAGCCAGATTGTACTTGTTCAAAAGAAGGATGGGACTTGGAGGCTCTGCGTTGATTATTGCGCACTAAACAAAATCATTGTCAAGAACATGTATCCAATCCCACAGATTGATGGCCTTCTGGACCAACTCAAGTGTTGTGGGGAAAAGTATCCGACTCGGAATGACCCTATCCCTACTCTAAGGGTGATAGTTCCTTAGCAACAACTGAAAGTAAAGCTTTGATATTTTTCCTTTATGAAAGTACAGAGAAGGAAGAAAAGATTGACCAACCGATGTCTTTCGCTTTTGTCGATCCTGTCTTCTCTCCTTGCCTCTTGTTCCCAACTCCTTGCTCCCTTTGCCGGCCCAGCTACACAAAGATCCTGCAAAAACAAGAGGGGGAAACTACAAGAAACATGTACTCATAACTGATGCATGGATTAGAATGGATCAAATATACAGATAAAAACAATACATCATTGCAATACAAGTATATAGGAGAACATCAAAAGCTTTATTGATAGAAGAAAAAGGTTCTGAGAAGGTTACAACCATAAATGGCTCCAATCCAGCAGCACCTCCCCAGCAGCAAGAAATCTCCTCTTCTCCTCTACAAAAGCAATCACCCAATAGCTCTAACTGTAAACCAACAACACTTCCTTGCTTTGCACAAAATTCCAGCCTCCCTAGACCTCATAGAAGAGCTCTATATATAGGAGATTTGGAGAAAGGATGAGTCAGCTTGAGACTGACCTAAAGCTGCCTTGTGTCCTCTCCCTCTTCAGTTAAACTTCAGTTCTTGAGTCCACTTGGAGATCCTTGCTTCCACATGGAGATCAAGTACCTCTTACTCATCATAGGGCGAATTCCTTGAACCAAGTGTCAGTTTGGAAGCTTCCTGGGCAGTTGACACCTTGCAGAATGACTGTGCCACTTGGCCAATCTCGCCCAGCGCAGGTAGCCTTCATTGGTTTTGACTTTCAGCGCAGGTACAAGGAGGAGCAGTTGACATTCAGCGCAGATGCTCAGTGGAGCAGCTGACATGATCCAAAAATAGCCTGTTTTTGAGTGTTTTCAGGTGGAGAACTGATAGGAAGTGCTGTGGTTTGCTGACCTTGTTCCTCTAAGGGTAAGAACAACATGTTTAGGGACTGAGGATCCCTGTAATTATTGACATTTCATGCTCCATGCTGCGAGGCACAAAAATGTCTATAACAGTTGCCCCCTAAAGTATGAGGTCGTTTATCGGGTGAAATGCTTTATCCAGAGGGTCCGAAGTTCATTCAAGTGCTGAGAGGTGCCCTGTAATACAATACAATACAATATATTATTTTTCATTCTGTTTTCATGATCTAGCTGAGGCGGGCATTCCCATGCTCAGCTTTATAAATACATTTTGGTACATAGAACAGACGATCGTCTGATGGTAGACTGATAATTTTTTTGCTGAAATTATCATCCTTTGAATAGGATGATCATCTGCTGCAATGATGTACATGACAAATGCTTTTATATTTCCTGAATATGTATCACAGCCCGGATGGATGAAACTAGATCCGGGGTCTTCAAACTCGTTCGATCTTCACTCTAAGTACAAGTCGATCCATGTGAGAATTTCGCTGAAGTCGAACATGGAAAGACATCGCTTGATTACCGGTCAATGATGAAAAACCGTTAACAAGCGCGAGAGGAATCACCGATAATGATAATGACCCTCAAGGTACTGTAGTACAATTCACGTGGCGTGAATAAAGGACTTGGCGTCGAACGCCACGCAAAATCTTCTGGTCGAAGGTCGTTGATGTATACCTGTCGCCGGAAGTGAGAAACTTGCCATTGAGGCATGCAAGCTTCAAAGTACTGATGGGGTTGTTCCTAGATCAACTTCTTGGATAATGAGCTGAAGTCGGCAAAAAGGGATCCGTCAAAGGAGGGCCTTAATGAATCCCACATCAATGACACGGAACGGAGCTAATGATTTTAGTGGAGGTGAAAACAAACTGTGACATATGATTCAGGGTGGCGATCATGAATGGATGAAGGATAATGTATGGCAGTGGATGGGACACGGTTGACACTTTCAGAATGACCTCTCTTGAACATATAACGACACTGATGCGATGGATCGGTAGCATTACCCCAAAATGTGGATGGTTTGGCGAAGACCATGGTGATGAGACCGGTGAATGAAACAACCCAACCCGATGTGGTACGGAAGAAAAGTGTCATGTTCAAGAGCGACTTGCTACCATTAAGCTTTGATGTTCTCCCAATTTTTCCCCAGTCATTTCTGACCAGTACCTCTTTATTTTTGTCAAGCTTGAGGAGGATAACATATGCTTGTTCTATAACCTGCCCTTCGGGCAAGCCCATCGCTATGATTTAACGAGCTTAGCGATAGGGAAACTCGTTCTCGTCTAAAGACAAGTTTGTCGCTATTTAATCATTTTAACGAGTCTAACGACAAGGAAAACTCGGTCCTTTTCATTTTTAAAGAGTCTGAAAAGGTACAGAAAGTTAACTCCATAATTCATTTTTCGTCATCTAATCCCTTAAGTCCGAAAAAGTATAAAACAATACAGAAGGGATGGGTGTTCGGTACTTTTAACGAGCCGAACAAGACAAGCGCTCGATCTTTTTGTGTAATAATCCCTCAGGTCCAAAAAGATTAAAGTCTAAATGAGGGATAGCCCTTCCGGTCCTTTTAACGAGTTGGAAGGCCAAAACTTGGCAAACTTTTCATATTTTACGAGTCTGAAAAGAGCTCAAAGAGGACTCGTCTTTTGAGGAACGAGTGATAAACAGGGATAGCAACTGATTCCAGGTACAAGTTGGAATTTTCCAATCACGGCAGTGTCACAAGGATGGCTAGGTGAAATCACTCTTCACAGATGTTCCTCAAAATGGGTAAACACACAAATGGAAGTGAATGATCGGCCAAATGACGGTGGAGGTGACGGTGCACAAACACGACCAAGGCTTTTATGGCTGATGAATTTACGATCTCAGAAGGTTATTTACCGGGATAGGTTCTTTTTTAGATAAAAATGAGCTTAAACTCTGGAGGGAACATTGCTCACTGCTTTTATTTATTTTTTAACGAGCATGAAGACCGCGTTAAAACTGCTCGGATCTTGCGTTTATTTTTTAACGAGCATGAACTATGTGCTAAAACTGCTCGATGATAAGTTTGCATGCCCCCAGCATAATAATGAAAATCGAGGTGCATGCCCCCCAAGCTTCATTGCATTCAACTTGGTGGTTGGAATGAAGGTTTACCTTTGAGATTTGGAAAGGGGATTTTTTTATTTTTTAACGAGGTTGACATGAGATAGGAACTATCCTCGAAGCCCACTGTATTTACAGTATTTCTATTAGGGCAATGATCCATGCTGACAAAATGTTTAGGAATCTTCCGAATCCATTAGATATAGAAGATTTCATATTGTAGGTTTCCACTGTGGCCACCTCCGCCAGATTACTTGCAGGCGGTAGGGAAAAAGTAACCATTAAGGCAGGGTCTTTTAGGAGACCTACTCCAATATTTTGAAGCGAATGATCGCTTCCATGTGTCATTGGAATGCTTCCCGTAACTTGTGAACTGTCGGGGAGGAAAGTTTGTTGGTCGACGACTGTAATCCCTCCTTGAAAGGGAAATGCAATCTTCCTGAAGTAGGTCGACACGACTGCGGCCATGGCATATATCCAGGGCCTTCCTAGTAGGATGTTGTAATCGAGGTTTCCATCAATTACTTCAACATCGACTTCTACTGTTTTGCCCCCCAGTTCAACTTGCAAGTTACCTAAAATCCCGTAGGGAGTGTATGATCGTCCATCAAATGCTTTTAAGGTCGTTGACGATTTCGACAAGGGTGGTGAGCCTAAATTTTTCCAGCAACTCATCGACATAAGACATGTAGATGCCCCCTCATCAATAATTGTTCGATGAACAGTTTTGTTGAGGGCTTTCACTTGAACAAGGAAAGCCAGTTGAGCTGGTAACTTAGGGTCATATCCTTTATGATCAAAGGCCACAAGATTGGAATCCATTGGGCCAATCCCACCTATTGCTGATAATAAAGTTTGCTCTTGGGAGGGGCAATTTTGCGGTACCTCAAGTGTCGACATAGCGGACGGCGATTGGGCCAGGTCCTCTATTATATTATAATTCTGTGCTATTTTGGCACGAGGATTAAATGTCGATTTGTGTACTACTCCTTTTGGCAACTTTATCATCGGTTTAGGAATGATGGGTGGCACAACTTTGGTCAAAGTTGTCGTCGAGCTACTAGGTTGTTCATTAGCCTTGTTATTCGACAGCCATGGATTCCCGTAATCTTTATTCCTTGTCAAAGCATTATTCTGCTGCTTTGAGGTAGACAACATAAGCACTTGGGATCGGGAAGCATTTTGATTAGCAACCAGATTTTGACCAGGATTAGGAAACGGATCAGTCAACACAGCTGAGGTTTTCGGACTCTTAAAGAATCTTTTAAGCTCAGCTTTGCATGGACAATCTGCTGTCCAATGATCCTCGTCGCATATATGACACCCCGAAGGGGGTTTCCCTTTTCTCCCTTTCTTTTTCTTCTTGTCTCCTGGTTGCTTCAGTTGTTTGCCCTTGTCGTCCGACATGGCACTTACTTCCGAGGCAAGAATTTCTTCATTTGCATTTTGATTCGAAGTCTTACGGGTATTCTTAGACGAATCCCGTGTTGACTTTGCGTTTGCAGTGCCAATCACACCATCGCCGGCATGAGAGTCACTATTTGATCTAGGAGGGGGAGGAATTGAAAATTCCGGTCTGGGGGCGTCAGGTATCTTGTCATAGAGCGTGCCAGACTGAGTATATACTAAGTCTAAATACTGGGCACGAGCAATAACCTGCTCCTCTGTTACGACTCCCCCCTTGGCCACATCTTCTGTTATAGCAGGAAGAAGCGACTTTATAAACCACTCAGCTAAAAGCTGATCTGGAACATAAGTCTTTACCATTCTGCGACGACGACGCCACTCATGTATATGATCTGATATATGTGTGGCCGTTGTCTGCTTGAAATTGGTTAAGATCTCGGTTCCAGTTTCGTACCTTATAGGTAACTGAAAGTGTGTTAACAAGCGCGAGAGGAATCACCGATAATGATAATGACCCTCAAGGTACTGCAGTACAATTCACGTGGCGTGAATAAAGGACTTGGCGTCGAACGCCACGCAAAATCTTCTGGTCGAAGGTCATTGATGTATACCTGTCGCCGGAAGTGAGAAACTTGCCATTGAGGCATGCAAGCTTCAAAGTACTGATGGGGTTGTTCCTAGATCAACTTCTTGGATAATGAGCTGAAGTCGACAAGAAGCGATCCGTCAAAGGAGGGCCTTAATGAATCCCACATCAATGACACGGAACGGAGCTAATGATTTTAGTGGAGGTGAAAACAAACTGTGACATATGATTCAGGGTGGCGATCATGAATGGATGAAGGATAATGTATGGCAGTGGATGGGACACGGTTGACACTTTCAGAATGACCTCTCTTGAACATATAACGACACTGATGCGATGGATCGGTAGCATTACCCCAAAATGTGGATGGTTTGGCGAAGACCATGGTGATGAGACCGGTGAATGAAACAACCCAACCCGATGTGGTACGGAAGAAAAGTGTCATGTTCAAGAGCGACTTGCTACCATTAAGCTTTGATGTTCTCCCAATTTTTCCCCAGTCATTTCTGACCAATACCTCTTTATTTTTGTCAAGCTTGAGGAGGATAACATATGCTTGTTCTATAACCTGCCCTTTGGGCAAGCCCATCACTATGATTTAACGAGCTTAGCGATAGGGAAACTCGTTCTCGTCTAAAGACAAGTTTGTCGCTATTTAATCATTTTAACGAGTCTAACGACAAGGAAAACTCGGTCCTTTTCATTTTTAAAGAGTCTGAAAAGGTACAGAAAGTTAACTCCATAATTCCTTTTTCGTCATCTAATCCCTTAAGTCCGAAAAAGTATAAAACAATACAGAAGGGATGGGTGTTCGGTACTTTTAACGAGCCGAACAAGACAAGCGCTCGATCTTTTTGTGTAATAATCCCTCAGGTCCAAAAAGATTAAAGTCTAAATGAGGGATAGCCCTTCCGGTCCTTTTAACGAGATGGAAGGCCAAAACTCGGCAAACTTTTCATATTTTACGAGTCTGAAAAGAGCTCAAAGAGGACTCGTCTTTTGAGGAACGAGTGATAAACAGGGATAGCAACTGATTCCAGGTACAAGTTGGAATTTTCCAATCACGGCAGTGTCACAAGGATGGATAGGTGAAATCACTCTTCGCAGATGTTCCTCAAAATGGGTAAACACACAAATGGAAGTGAATGATCGGCCAAATGACGGTGGAGGTGACGGTGCACAAACACGACCAAGGCTTTTATGGCTGATGAATTTACGATCTCAGAAGGTTATTTACCGGGATAGGTTCATTTTTAGATAAAAATGAGCTTAAACTCTGGAGGGAACATTGCTCACTGCTTTTATTTATTTTTTAACGAGCATGAAGACCGCGTTAAAACTGCTCGGATCTTGCGTTTATTTTTTAACGAGCATGAACTATGTGCTAAAACTGCTCGATGATAAGTTTGCATGCCCCCAGGGATCTGTTGCTAAGATCCCTGGTACACCTGTTGAAACTGAGGTTGTTGGTATTGCACCATCCATGGCTGCGAAGCCATGTTTTGCTGTGCGATACTAACCGACGGACCAAGATGCGGGGTTATGGTTCCCGTTTGTATCTGTGTCGTCCCGGCAGTTGGCGATTGCGGTTGTGTTGCAGGGTCAAGGGGCTGTCGCATTACAACTTGGGGTTGACATACAACAGGCATCGATTGAACTTGCGACACGGTTACAATTGCTGGCGTCGTCGGGATGCTAGACATAGGTACACATTGTTGCATGGAATATACAACTCTCGGTTGTTGGGGCAACATAGGCACCCAACCACTCGTCGTAACTTCAGTCAAACCTGAATGCGGTTGAAAACTGCTGTATGGGTATCCTCCCGGAGGGGGAAGTGAAAGGGCATATTGCCCCCCATACGGTAACAATCCGGAGCTCAAGGGTATAGATTGCCTTTGAGGACTGGATGGTCCAAACTGATTTCCAAAGGGATCAATTTGTCTAGTTTCAACATAAGAATTACCGGGTATTATACCGGAAGAACAAACTGGAACAGACCACGTTGTCATAATAGTCCCTGGGTGGACTCCTTCTAGCTGTTGAGAGCTAGTCGGGACAGCTGGTATGCCGGCAAACATCGTCGGAGTGACAGCAGGAGCTTCTGTTGTCGCTGTGTCATTTGGCACAGTCCTAGATGTCGACAGTTGCTCAGACATTTTAAGTCTATCCAATAAACTGCCTAACGATTCTACAGGAACTTCCACTGGCGATGGACAAACTTCTGATGCAGAAGGAAAAAGAGTGATGCCTACTCCAAAATGAGTTGGAGTATTTGCTTGCTGGTCCTCTACGATTTCCTCTATTGCAATCAGACCAGGAGGAAGAGGAAGACCGTCAGGTCCGTAAAAGATTTCTGGTGCCGAAGAAGGGGTTGCTTCGACAGCAACAGTTGTTTGAGCAACAAGACTCTGTGGACCGGTTTCAGATGGAACTGGTTCAGTTATGCAAGTACTTGTTCTCAGACTAGGATCAGTACAACTGTCCCTCTGTCGCTGTTGAACTTCTTCAATAGAGGCAGGGATTCCAGAAATATTAGGAGTGACCAGAATCTCAGATGTAGTTGGAACTGTTGTTCTAACTTTAATGGGAGATTTTGACCCGGTCAAGCGAGTTTGCTTCGTCCGTACTACTCTCGATTCCGGAGACAAAGACGGTTGACTCGTGAGTCTCCTCGAACGACGGAGTTCTAATTGACTTTCCTCCACGGTTGCAGATTACTCGATCAACTAAAATACAAAAAGGGGAAGTAGGTTTCCGTATTGAATGAATTTTATTAGACGCTTTTAGACACAACTTGCTTTTTCATGTTTTAAGAGTCGAGAAAAAGCTAAAGATGACTCTAGTCGCCTTCGATGTATTAACGAGCCCGAAGTGACAAATGCTCGGCAAACTTTTCATATTTTACGAGTCTGAAAAGAGCTCAAAGAGGACTCGTCTTTTGAGGAACGAGTGATAAACAGGGATAGCAACTGATTCCAGGTACAAGTTGGAATTTTCCAATCACGGCAGTGTCACAAGGATGGCTAGGTGAAATCACTCTTCGCAGATGTTCCTCAAAATGGGTAAACACACAAATGGAAGTGAATGATCGGCCAAATGACGGTGGAGGTGACGGTGCACAAACACGACCAAGGCTTTTATGGCTGATGAATTTACGATCTCAGAAGGTTATTTACCGGGATAGGTTCTTTTTTAGATAAAAATGAGCTTAAACTTTGGAGGGAACATTGCTCACTGCTTTTATTTATTTTTTAACGAGCATGAAGACCGCGTTAAAACTGCTCGGATCTTGCGTTTATTTTTTAACGAGCATGAACTATGTGCTAAAACTGCTCGATGATAAGTTTGCATGCCCCCAGCATAATAATGAAAATCGAGGTGCCAGTGGAGTCGCCAGTTTGTTGTGGGGAAAAGTATCCGACTCGGAATGACCCTATCCCTACTCTAAGGGTGATAGTTCCTTAGCAACAATTGAAAGTAAAGCTTTGATATTTTTCCTTTATGAAAGTACAGAGAAGGAAGAAAAGATTGACCAACCGATGTCTTTCGCTTTTGTCGATCCTGTCTTCTCTCCTTGCCTCTTGTTCCCAACTCCTTGCTCCCTTTGCCGGCCCAGCTACACAAAGATCCTGCAAAAACAAGAGGGGGAAACTACAAGAAACATGTACTCATAACTGATGCATGGATTAGAATGGATCAAATATACAGATAAAAACAATACATCATTGCAATACAAGTATATAGGAGAACATCAAAAGCTTTATTGATAGAAGAAAAAGGTTCTGAGAAGGTTACAACCATAAATGGCTCCAATCCAGCAGCACCTCCCCAGCAGCAAGAAATCTCCTCTTCTCCTCTACAAAAGCAATCACCCAATAGCTCTAACTGTAAACCAACAACACTTCCTTGCTTTGCACAAAATTCCAGCCTCCCTAGACCTCATAGAAGAGCTCTATATATAGGAGATTTGGAGAAAGGATGAGTCAGCTTGAGACTGACCTAAAGCTGCCTTGTGTCCTCTCCCTCTTCAGTTAAACTTCAGTTCTTGAGTCCACTTGGAGATCCTTGCTTCCACATGGAGATCAAGTACCTCTTACTCATCATAGGGCGAATTCCTTGAACCAAGTGTCAGTTTGGAAGCTTCCTGGGCAGTTGACACCTTGCAGAATGACTGTGCCACTTGGCCAATCTCGCCCAGCGCAGGTAGCCTTCATTGGTTTTGACTTTCAGCGCAGGTACAAGGAGGAGCAGTTGACATTCAGCGCAGATGCTCAGTGGAGCAGCTGACATGATCCAAAAATAGCCTGTTTTTGAGTGTTTTCAGGTGGAGAACTGATAGGAAGTGTTGTGGTTTGCTGACCTTGTTCCTCTAGGGGTAAGAACAACATGTTTAGGGACTGAGGATCCCTGTAATTATTGACATTTCATGCTCCATGCTGCAAGGCACAAAAATGTCTATAACATCAAGGTGCCCAAGTATTTCAGCAAGATCGATCTGAAGTCTAGCTAACACCAGGTTCCAATAGAGCCCACAAATGTATGGACGACCACCTTCAAACCCAAGGAAGGCCTTTTTGAATGGTTGGTTATTCCCTTTGGGTTGACAAATTACCCTGGTACTTTTGTGAAGCTAATGGATGACATCTTGCGACCCTTCACCAACTCATTTGTGGTTATTTATCTGGACGACATCCTCATCTTCAGCAAGAGTTGGGAAGAACACTTGCAACACATTCGACAAGTCCTTCAAACCTTGCGACAGCACAAACTGTTCCAACTTGGAGACATGCACCTTTAGCATGAGCTAGGTCCAATATTTAGGTTACATCATAAATGAGTGATGCATGAATGTGGATCCAACTAAGATCCAAGTTATTCAGGATTGGCCAGCCCCAACCACTCTTATAGACCTTTGCATCTTTTTGGGCCTAGCAATTTTTTATCGAAGATTCATGTTGGGATTTTCCCATATCACTTGTCCTTTGAGTCTAATTACCAAGGGTGGAGCGAAAGAAAATTTTTCATGGTTCGAGTCCCAACAGAAGGCGTTCGTTGTGTTAAAGCGCTGCCTATGCTCTGTGTGAAAATTCGAAGTCCCCGAATCACAACTACAACAACTGATTATATTTCTCACATTGAATCAAGTTATTTACAGTATTATACGGTAAATATCAAAATAAATACAATTGCAGGTTTCACAAATTAAATAATATGTGGAAACAAGAACTAAGCAATAAGGAAATAGCACACACAAGTGACTGTTGTTTTTGGACAAATGTCCCCGAAAAAACCAAATGCGGGAAAACCGATGCAACATCTGAGGGTTTGTATTATTATGCAGTAATTTCTTAGTACAATTCTTCAAATGCCCAAACTGGCAATCCTATACAGAGATCTAATAGGACAAAAAGATAGTGAGATGATCTCACCCTGTTACTGGGAAATTTGGCATTGATTTGTGCTAGAGATGAGCCTCTGCATAATCTCTATGCAGTATTGTGTCATCCCAACACAACTATTGTGTCACTACAGCTGGGACTGCGCTAGACCTCCTCTTGATCCTCTGCTCATTAGAAACTTTGGCCCTTTGGCCTCCCGATCTCACACCTCGGCTCTGACACTAGATTCTGACAGTTCCATAGCAGAAATACATACTCCTTCTGAATCTTTGCATTGCCACAATGTAGCTATACACTACCTCTACATGGCTGAATGTTGCCTCTCTGAAGTACTCTCTCACTTCTTTTCCTTACACTCTCCAGATCAAGAAAACTTCCTCCGGAAAATTTTCCCTCCCCCTCACTGCAAGAAATCTCCTCGACCATCTTCTCTAGCAACTGCTACACTGCTCTCTTGAGAAAATCGATTTCTGATATCTCACCTCATGTATTTTCCAAATGCCCATCAAGACTATTCTTATAATCCTCTCTTTGATTAATTAATGATCCAAATTAGATTCTAATCAAAGGCTCATATCATTTTGACTTGATCCTTATCTTCTTCTATAAGTTTCACCCCCAATTTAATTAATACCATTTAATTATTTTAATTTCCTAAGTTTAGACTTAGGCATCCATTAAAAATAATTAATTATTTTAATAAAACTGTCTCTGGGTGGAATTTCCCAAAATGATTTTTGGGTATTTATAGAATACATGTGTCCTAGCCTTCCTACAAATTTTGAGGCTTAGAGCACATATGATGCTACCATAAATCAACATTTCCTCTTAGCGAGGAATGTGCTCTAGTAATGCAACCTGTTGAAGCATCAACCTGACTCTGTAACATCTCCCTCTACACTACTGATGTCTGACATCACTGCCCACCAACTATTACACAAATGTTGCATCTGTGCTACTGTTGACTCAGCATGTTGCTGCCAACTACATTTGCACTGCAACTCTGTGCCAACTGCTACTACTACTTTTTGCAACAACTACAACGGAAAAACATCAAAAATAATAAACAGATGTTCAGCATGATGCATATGTTTTTGGAGTTCTGACTTCTATTAGTCTCTACGTTGACCCTCTGAAGCCTCTGTGTTGTTGCTAACTCTGCACTATGCCAACTGCACTTCTTCCAACTCTGCTCTGCGCTGCTCAATCTCTGGCGCTCCTAGCCACTGCAACTATCACTCTAACACTCCTCTGCACCAACTGATTCTGGTCCATCCTAATACTTCTAATATGGGTTCCCATAGAAAGGTATTGATCCAAGAGGTGGACTCCTCAAGGATCCTACCCATATGCAGTTCTTTTGAACTATAGTGCTATATCACCCCACCTCTCCCCTAGAGGTATCTGGGCAATGATGGCAAACTCCTCCTCCTCGATCTTTGTGGCTTTAGCCTACAGAACATGTTTCTCGTCCTTTTCCTTCTTCTTTAGGGGACATTGTGTAGCATAGTGACTAAATTCACCACACCAGAAACATTTGATCTTTGAGATGTCCTTCTTTTGCCTCCATTGCTCCTGTTGCCCCTTTGATGCAAGGGTTGCATTCTCTTCCTCCTCCTTGGGCTTTGTCCCACTGCTCCTGCTATTGCTATCAAGTTTGTACTTGACTAAGTCTCACCTCATCTCTTCTTGTTGAAGAGCGGCCCATATCCCTTCCCAATCTGACAATCTCTCTCTACCCAGGATAATCTAGACAAACACTTGTCATTCTTCTGAGACTGAATGTAAAGCCAACCTCACCATCTTGGTGGGCTGAAGTGCTAATCCTATAGCTTCCAATGAGTCTTGGACCTCTTGAATCTTCGATAAGAACGGATCAATGCATTTCTCCTTCTGCATCCTCATAGATATCATTTTCTCCTCCAAGTAGATATTCCATTGCTCGGAAGATCCCTGATACAATGTAGCCAAGGCATCTCACATCTCCTTGGCAGTCCCTTTGCTAGCAATGTGACATACAACATGATCCCTTACTCCATCGAGGATCAACCACTTGGCCTTCATCATTTCGGCCTTGTACTTCTTAAGTGGATCTGCATCTGTAGGTTCAACTACCACACTACTGACATAGGCTTTGAGATTATGTTCATCTAGAAGGTAGGAGATCCTAGCCTTCCATATCACATAGTTGGATGATTCGTCCAACTGATCTTGACCTCTCAGTCCATTAGTTGCCATCTTTGCTAACAAAATGTCAAATTTCCTCCTCTCTCCTCTATGTTGCTACTAGGTTGGCCTACACACTTCCTACTGGAGTTAGTAGACCTTCTCCTTTCTACTGTTTCTCAGCAATTGGGAAATCAAATTCCTTATCTAGGAATTCTTCGAGGAAGAAATTCCCTCAAAAAGTGTCTCCTCCCTTCTTCTGATGTTTTTCAGCCTCAACAACTGCTGCAGAAAATTGCCTCTCACCTGAAGACTACTCTGCGCTGAAGATTTTGCTGCACTACTCCCTCTGCCCTGACAAATCTCGATCTGGAAATATTACCTCTCTATCAACTCACTCAGAGAGAGATTTTCCTTGAGAATCTTGCCCTCTTGGCATGGACTGTGCAATCCCTATAGGGATTCCATCTGTTGCCTATGCAACACTTCAATCTCTCTCCTTCTCTTCAACGCTGGGCTCTTCTGGTCTGATCTCTTGCTTCACTTGCACTCTGATACCATGTGAAAATTTGGAATCCATGAATCACTAATGCAAAAACTAATTATATTTCTGCAACTGAATCAAGTTATTTTTAGTATTATACAGTAAACATCGAAATAAATACAACTACAACCTTCAAAAATTAATTAATATGCGAAAACAAGAACTAAGCAAGAAGGAAATAACACACACAAGTGACGTTGTTGTTTTTGGATAAATGTTCCTGGAAAAACCTAATGCATGAAAATTGGTGCAGTAGCTGAGGGTTTGTATTATTATGCAATAATTTCTAAGTACAATTCTTCGAATGACCAAACTGGAAATCCTATACAAAAATCTAACTGGACAAAAATATAGTGAGATGATCTCACCCAGTCACTAGGAAATCTGGAACTAATATGCATTGGAGATGAAACTCTGCTTTGTCTGTACATAATACTTCATCACACCCACACAGATATTGTGTCACTGCAACTGGGACTACACTACACCTCATCTTGATCCTTTGCTCGCTAGAAACTTTGGCCCTCTGGTCTCCTGGTCTCACACCCCGAATCTGACACTAGATCCCAACTATTCCCCAACAGAAATATGAACTCCCTCTGAAGCTCTACACTACCATAGCATAGCTCTACGCTACCTTTGCATGGCCTAGCATTGCCTCTTAGTAATAATCTCCGCCCTCTCTCCCTTGCACTCTCTAAATTAGGAAAACTTCCTCCAAAAAATTATCCCTGACCCTCACTACAAGAAATCTCCTCGATCACCTTCTTTGGCAACTGCTGCGCTGCTCTCTTGAGAAAATCAATCTCTAATCTCTCACCTGATGTATTTTCCAAATTCTCATCAAGCCTCTTCTTATAATCCTCTCTATGATCAATCGATGGCCCAGATTAGATTCTAATCAAAGGATCATATCATTTTGACTTGATCCTCGTCTCCTTCTAGAAGTTTCACCCCCAGTTTAACTAATGCCCTTTAATTATTTTAATTTCCTAATTTTAGACTTAGGCATCCATTAAAAATAATTATTTCTTTTAATAAAACTATCTCCGCGTGGAATTTCCCAAAACTATTTCTGGGTATTCTGGAATACATGCGTCCCTGCCTCCTTGCAAATTTTTAGGCTTAGAGCATATCCGATGCTACCACAAATCAACACTCTACATTGGCACTCACATTCCCAGACCTACAACAACCATTTGAAATTGAGACAGATGACTCCGACTATGTTATTGGTGCAGTCCTCACCCAACATGGGCACCCAGTGGCTTATCATAGTGAGACACTTTCTGATACAATTCAAAAGTACCCCGCCTATAATAAAGAGATGTATTCCATCATGCAGGCTTGCTGACAATGGAAGCATTACATTTTGGGGAAGGAGACAATCATCCACATTGATCATCGACCTCTTCAGTTTATACAGACTCAAGGGAAGTTGTAGAAAGATCACCATGAGAAGTGCTCTGCATATCTGCAAAAATTCCACTTGAACATTAAATACAAAAAGGGAAGCACCAATTATGTTGCAGATTGCCTCAGTCATCCCCGAGTTGCAGCACTGACTATTGTTCTCAACTCTTATGGCCATGAGACCTCTGGATGGCCACAACTATATGAAAATGATCCATAGTTTTCCTCCACATACCATATGCTAGTGGATGGCAAGCGAGGTCCTGATTTCCACCTCCAGGACACATTATTATGCTACCTGGGCCACCTTTTTGTTCCTTCAAGCAAGCGTGCCAAGCTGATTTGGGAGGCACACTACAGTCGGGTCACAAGACACTTTTTTGTGGAGAAAATTGTTTCCATACTACCAAAGTACTTTTATTGGTCAAAACTCTGATAGGATGTTGGGAAATATATCAGATATTGCACCATCGCCAAGCCAACCATCAAGAAGCAAGTCCTATACACTCCTCTGTCTACTCCCAACCAACCTTGGTAAGCCATCTCCATGGACTGTCTATCTATCCTCCCTTCTACTAGGCATGGTAATTAATGTGTATTTGTATTCGTGGACATATTTTCTAAGATGGCTATATTGGTGGCCTATAAGAAGAGTATCACAACAGAGGACACCACCAAACTCTTCTTTGAATGAGTGTGGGTACATTTTGGGATCCCACAGACCATTATATCAGATCAGGGTAGCAAGTTCCTGAGCACATTCTGGTTAAGCCTCTAGACACTATTGGACACCAAGCTCACCAAGTCAACTACATTCCATCCCCAGAATGATGGCCAGACAGAAATCGTCAATAGGATGATAGTGCACATACTCCGCATGTACAATTCCAAGCATCCATGAACCTAGGATGAGAGCCTTTCATATGTCTAACATAGTTATAATAGATATCTCCATAGCTTGATTGGTTGTAGTCCCTTTCAAGTGGTTCTAGGATTTCAACCATTGTGTCTGATTGATGTTGTCATGCCTCATGTGACTACATAGACAAAATCGATACATGTACTATCTGAGGCTGATAAAGCAACCATATTTATTGAATGCATCCAACACATCCACCAATAGGTTCACAACATATTGGAGAATTCCAATGCCAAGTACAAGAAGTGACATGATCAACATTAGGTGCCACACAAGTTTCAAGTGGGTGATAAAATTTGGTTGCATTTGCAAAAAGAATGCCTTACCAGAGCCCATCAAAAACTCAGACCACTCCTATATGGGCCTTACACCACTACTAATGCTGTGGGAGACAATGTTTTTTAGCTCAGCATTCCCCCATTCCTTGGTATGCGCCTAGTGTTCAATGTGGACCACCATTGGCCATACTTTCCACCATTACTGGACACATCAGACATTGCATAACAACTCACACCAATAGAGCTAAACCTAGACTGCATGGATCATGACACAACTGATAGTATCATGGACACACATATCAAGAACACTCTCTAATAGAAGATCCCACTATATCAGGTTGTCAAAGTTGGCCAGCTCTTGCACCAAGGCAAGTGGCTCACCAGGGACCAACTTCAGCAGAAGTTTCCCCATCTCATGGAGGCACTCAATGCAATGGGGTCCATTTATTCCTAAGGGGGGAGGATTGATCTAGGTGGATATTAGTGGCCACCCGCTTATTCCACTAGGATCCCCACCATTGTACCATTAGTTCTTTCAGTTTACGTAATTGTAGCACAATTTACTATTTTTGACAATTTTTTGGGTCCTAAACTTCCAGAGTCGTTTTGAGGCCCTAAACAACGTGTTTTTGGAAAACGGGAAAATGTGAGTTTTTGAGTAATCTTTGCAATCAAAAGTTATATTCCTCATATAGATGTTTCTAACGAGGTATCATGCATGTCAAACAAATATCATATGCCAAAGTTATGACCCCGAGAAGTTGATGTACCAATTTACCCCATTGGGGCCCATAGTTTTGGCACTTCATCTCCTAGGCTTAGGTTTTTGGGTGTTTAGGGTTTTACCTTGTTGCTCAATAATAAATAGACCTTTGAGCCTCATTGTAACATAGTTCAGCAGGATGTAGCCACCACATATCTTCTTAAAGATAAGCTACCATCACCTGAGCTAGTTTATTTCCATTCTATATGTAAGCATATTTCAGTTCTTTGATATTAATGAAATGAAGTTTTATTTATGCTGCATCTATGTGTTTATGTTTAGATCTGTATTTTGTTGCATTCTTGCATGGGTTTGGGTCACATATGGGATGTTGGCATCCCATGTCTATAAATCATGTTTATTCCAAAAAATGTGTGATAATTGGATTATGATGTAATTTAATACCTTCATCCAACTATCAACACATAATCATCTACATATAGATGAAAGGTACTACTCTCTTTTAGCTTGATTTCCATCATTCCACATAGAACATGTAATAAGTATTTAAGAAATATATTAGCATAGGTAGAGGTGATTGATGAAGTTAAATAAAATTGTGTCAATTAATTTCTCAAAGAGCCATTGTGTGGTCTATTGCACTAAAATCAAATTCTTTCATGCTCATGGCCATTGTTATGAAGTGATCCATGAATACATAAAATAATCCTTGGCCCTACTAGTTATGGATAAAGTAAATTCTCAAAGAGAAATTGTGTGGCTTACTGTAGTCAAATCAACTCCTTGCATGCTAATGGCCATTGTTATGAAGTGATCCATGATTACATATAAAATTCATTTACAACTCCTAGTTATGGATATACTTTCATGAAAATCTACTAGAATTTTCTTTCATGATCGTTTTAGGCATGGAAGTGGAATGCACTTACTTAAGTGATAATTTGTTTGCTATAAGATTGTATAAAGGGATAATTTCTCAAGAAAATTTCCATGGTGTGTGCCATTTCTAACCATTAGAAATATCTCTATGAAATCATGGTTGTCTTCTCCACACCAAAATGTCTATCTTAGAGTGGTGTTTCTCATGCAATCATTGCAACTTAGGATTTCTTAGAGGAACATAAAATTACTCACCCTGGATAAAATTTGTTTTTCAATTGATAAATGTGTAACTCTTCTTATAGAACAATATTTGGAGAGTTATATGATTAAATAATCACAAAGCATAGAAAACATGCATAAGCCTCTCAAAAATAATTTAACCCAAACTTTTATAATATGTAAATTTTGTCAATCAAATTGTTGGTGATTGTGATAGGTAATCTATACATTTGTTCACTCTTATGTTCAAGGACTCGATAATAATGTTGAACTACAATAAATAAGTAATTCACTTCATGCCATATGCATTATCATTCTATTTGTTTCTAGAGAATTTGGAAGATTTATTGTCTATGTGGATAACAATATATTTTGTAAGAAATAATGTTTCCATCACTTCATTAATTAAAATAAGACATACATATCTTGGTCAAACATAGAGTAATTAAGAATAACACCTAAGGAAATCCTAAAGTTACATGCAATAGGCATTTAATGTTGTATCAATATTCTGTCCATGGCATCTCTATAAGTATCCACCTCAATCTCAACAACATATTGAATGCCAAGTAAGGTGAGGATAGGAGCAATGGCAACTTGATGCATGACCTTTTTGAATGATTCCTATTTCTCAATGCTTCAACCAAAAGTGACTATTTTCATGAGTTTTTCATCAATTTTAATGTAAATATTTTGCAAAGAGAAAGCCCTTATCTTGTGATTACCACCCTCTAGTGACGAATCCTCTAATTTATAATAATATTTTATCATGTTCTTATGAATATTTTTTTTATTTTTTTCAATACATTTGATTAAAAAAATCAAAACTTAAAGACATGAACCAAGCCACTAAAATGACATAACCTATATATATCTAAAAAGGAATAAACTTATACAACATAACACTAATTATTATTAAATAATTCATTATTCAAACTTCATTCCAATTTAGATTAGAAATTAAATATCAACAAGGATAAGAAATAAATCATTCACTAAGATATACTAACACCAAAACATAATAAGTAAAGGAAAACTTGTGGCACAACATTCATCCTCATAAACCCATCATAACTTTATTAAAATCCACTAAAATTATTTTTGAGTTTCAAAATTGCATATGAATATGCATATGCTTTCTCCTCTTGGACGCCATATAGAACATAACGCAGACACATAATTTCACATGAACTTATTTTATAACATTATTTTACCAATAACTCAAAATTTTGATGTGACTCACATTTTAGAAATTAGTGTTATTGAAGTCTCAAATAGCCCTAAGTTAGCAGACTTGGGGACTTCCCTTCTCAAAACTCATACTATCAACTTCATATTTAAAAATACTTTTCTTGAAATTTATGCACAATTGTAATTTGAGTTGCATATGAATTAAAGGATACTAATTAATTAATTTATCTTGTGATTTCATGCAAACACTACTAAAAATTGAGCCACTTTTTGATGGACATTTTCCATTCTTGCGACAAAGTTTTGTCATTATAATGACAAAGGGAGGTCTCAAGAAATGTCATTTTGGGTATAGTCATACTATCAACATTTTTACAATCCTCGAAATTTCAACGATAGTTACTAACGTGTCATTGAAGAGAAATGATTTTTCTTGACACAAGTGCTCATTAGAGTTTTGATGCCAATAATCATCATTTTATATCATTGCAATACCAAAAGAAGGATGGTTTCTTAGTGTCGCAAGACCAACAAAATTTGGTGTCGATCGACTAATGACAATGGGCATCCTTCGACAACTTTCCATACCCACCATACTTTTTGTTCAACGATTGGGCATTATAGTTCTTGTAATACTAGTTATACTTCCTTCGACAAACTTTTCACGTCTTCTATAGTTTATGTTTGAAGGTGTTATCACTCAGGTTGTCCCTTGGCTCCTTAAGGGATACGGCCGAGGTAACCACAAACCAATCTTTGGGCTGCAGGTCCTAGCCTACCTGCAGTCAGAGAGGGCTCTCTCTTTATGATTTAACTTTGTTTTGGGTTGATTTTAGGCTAGTTATGGTGTACAAGGGTTTTGTTTTTATTTTGGTGGGAAGGAGATGTTCTCAAGCAGAGTTGGGATGCATAGTGTGAGAAGTTCAAACCATTGGGCATGGAGTCATGGATTAGGGCTTGCTGTTGCATTTTCTTGGTCACAAGAGGAATATAGAGCAGGATAGCTACACATAGAACAATATCAAGCTGGAATAAAGATGGGATGAAGGTCAGAGATGAAAGGCAACTAAGAATCTTTCATTAGCTAACAGAGAAGGAAGGTGGATGAAAGTTTGTCTAGGAGCAGTCAAGAATTCCTAAATAACAGTCATATGTGAAAGAAATAGGGTAAACATGATCATTTAAGTATGCATATTCATAACCATTTCTAAAGAAAACATATAGAAATAACAAGAACTGAGCATAGGGTGTAGTCAAGAAAAACCTAAGATATTCTTTTTTCTTGCTATTTAGATGGTAACACAATGGTGCATAAACATATATAAACTGTAAACAGAGATAGGATAACACTTATTGAGCCATTTAGTAGCACAAGAATTTCACAGTCACTCTTTGGTCATTAATAACACAACAACCAGTTCTTCATCCAAAGCATTCCAACAGTCTTTGATTATAGAGGTCTCAAAAATATACAGCGCAAGTCTCGGATGAGATTTATCAACCAACCAACCCTTTAAACAATGAATTAGGGTGGCTTATATAGGGAAAATATCTAAAATATCTATTAGAGCAGACCCTAAACAGGTCTGAGGGAAATGAGTTTTTTAACCTAATTTTGTCCAGAAATTAATGCAAGAAAATATCTTTTGAGCTGCACTGGAGGCAGCTACATCAAAATGAGTTAATATCTGTCCTTATGGCTCTGTGCTGTTCATTTAGCCATAACTGTGCTTTGGGCTTTGATCCCCTGCTCTTGAGTGGTTTTGATGTGCATTAACTGTGATCTGAGAGCCTTAAATGGCTTCACTGCTTTCTTTGACTTTGCTTGGGGGCCTTTAATGTTCACCTGCTTTGGTATTGCCGATCTGATACTCTTTGCCGCTTCACTGATACTCTTCAATTTAATCTGGGCTTCATCTTTCCTCTGATACTCTTTGACAGTTGATTCGGGCCACTTTATCTCTCTTGATACGTTTGAAACTGTCAAATCG
Source organism: Pinus tabuliformis (assembly GCA_031772625.1). Classification (NCBI taxonomy): domain Eukaryota; kingdom Viridiplantae; phylum Streptophyta; class Pinopsida; order Pinales; family Pinaceae; genus Pinus; species Pinus tabuliformis. Next base: position 698,143,418 of record CM062819.1, read on the forward strand.
CCCCCTTTCTGGCCTTTCAAGGCAAAAATAGCTGCTGAAAATGTTTTTTGTGGCCTCTAGAATGCTATCGGCGCTGGCCGATTAAATATGAACCTTTTATGAAGAAATCCTGTCAAATTGCGAATTTTTGAGTTTTGCAGGTAGCCGAGCGATAGACAACCTTCCATTTTGATCATTTTTTCTTGGCGATGCGCTAATCGCGAATCAAAAACTGCCTCAGTTTTTCATTCCGGGCATCCTTCGCTGTGATTTTTGCGCTTCGTGCCCTTTTTGGTGATGACATCAGCAGTGGGACCTGGTACGACGGTGACGTGGCAGGGTGACGTGGCACAAGACACGGTGGCGGGGTAAGGATGGAGGCAGATGCGGTGGCAGTGACACGTAGCAGTGGGGGGTCGACGTAGAGGTGACGTAGCGCTGACGTGGCGCTGACGTCAGGGGCGGATAGATAGAAGGTGGTTTGTGGTTTCATCGGACCACCTTCTGTACGAGGGTAGTTTCTACCAGAGGAGCTCCGATGCAATCAAGGGTGGACACCTGTCTTCTATACGACGGCAAAACTGCCATGCTATCGGACGCTAACTGTCGAGTGACGGAGCGGCTCCGAAATCGCCGAGAGCCCTCAGATCTGGGCGGGCGGATCGGAGGGCTGACGGAGTGCGGAGCTGGCGGCAGTTTTATGTGTGGGGGCCCACCCAAATATTAAATTAATATTGCACGATGGGGCTTTCGAACTTTGGGTTTGTGGATAATGTGGGTTTTACATGGTTTGTGCGCCGAGGGTACAGTTTAATCAAAATATTTAAACCAAACCTGAAAATGTGAGTGCGCAGGGTAAAACATCAAGGTTTATGGGTAAGAGAGGGGAAGGGAATGGTTATTAGTTTAACCAGAGGTTAAGCTAACTCCTGGTTAAGACATGGATGGGTTAATAGTAGCCCCAGGTGGACTATCATTTCCCAAAACCATATATACATAGGTATAATACTATAAGGTGGGATATGTATTATTTTTGGAATTTTATATAGTTTTTGTATAATAGGGGATAAGGAAATGATCTAGGGAGCTAGATAATAGAGTTAGGAGTTAATATGAATTTGTGGGGTGAAGTGTAGGGGAGAGGCTAAGTTTGTGAACTGAAACTTAGACATAGGAAATGAATGGACTATGGAGAAATGATTTTTACACAAGAAATGTGGCTTCTTTTCACTGAAGAAAATCAAAGATTGACTCAGTATTTTACAAAAATGAAGTGATAACAAGACTGGTTGGGCAGATCCCAAGGTCCTCAAGGGGATGTTAGTGAGTGATTTGGGGAATAAGAAAAAGGGGGAGTTAGACATGGCTCGCTTGAGCTCCTCCAAATGAAAAACTGCCTCATGATTTGTGATCTGAATAGATATAACACTTGAGAACATGAAATGGATCACATAGCTTGATTCTGCAACCACAAAACTACTTACCCAGCCTATTTACCTAGCATTTTTCTTCTTTTTGCAAGGGTGCATTTGGACTTGCAGACCCTGATTATCTTCTTTTCTTTTGAATACCCTCCTATCTAAATGTACCCTTATATCTTCCAAGGGCCCAGATTAAGCAATTGGGCTCCTTCATTTCTCTACCTAGCTACTGATCTGCCAAGCTTAAGCTGTTTGGACAAATATTCATTCTCTATCTTCTAAAACAAGCAATTTAAACCTAGGGAAGCCAAGATTAAGCTGTTTGGCTTTCCCTTATCTGCAAAACTCTTCAAAAATGGTATGATTCTTCAAAATGGAACTTCTTGGAAATATGGAACCTTGCAGCATGGAAAGATGACATATTTGGCATGAAAAATAGTCAATCATGAAATATGAAACCTATTGCAATAGGAGGCTAACAGTGGCTCCACTTGGGGATGGTTTTTCAGGATGAAAAGCCAAGAACAGCAGGTCAGAATGCCTTGATCTTCACTTGTTGCTGTAAACTGAAATTGTCCTTCTTCTCAATGCCTTTGACTGAATTCTTATAAGTTGATATGCAGTATCCTTTTGAGCTGACTTGCAAAAAAATTACAGCTTTGCTTCTTGCCTTTTGGATGCTTGTAAACATATTGAAATCTGCCTGAGCACTTCTTTGGATTTATTTCAAAAACAGAGATCTGAAATAGAGCTTTCTTTGGTCTTTCCTTCAAAATTTGCTGCATTGTTCCCTCTTATTGGCCTGCTATAAGAAAATTGCTGAAAATACAAATATTAATGTACAGATAGTATACAGAGCTATGTTGCGTTCAACAAAAGGGATCATGATAGTGCTTTAGCATTTGGCCATTGACAGGGCCTTCTTCAGCTGTGCTGCCATCCAAACTCTTCAAAAAATATGTGTTGTTGCCTTGAACAGTAGAAATAATAAAGGGGCCTTTCCACAGGAAATCAAACTTGCCATGCTTTCCTTTGTCCTCTCTTCTTGAATCCCATCTTAAGACTTTGTTGCCTATGCAGAAATATTCAGCCTTGGTTCTTTTGTCAAACATTTTCTTGAGCTTCTCTTGTAAAATCTGAGCTCTGTCGTACACTTGCTCTCTTGTTTGCTGCAAATGGATGGTTTGGTTTATTCTTCTTTGGATATCATTTGGCTTTGCTTGCATCTCTTGCAGCAATTTGATAACAGGGATTCCCAAAGAAGAGGGGAACTTGGCCTCCATGCCATAGACTAACTCATATGGGCTCATCCCTATGGACCTCTTGGTTGACAATCTGTTTGCCCATAGGGCATTTACAAGCCTTTTGTGCCAGTTCTTCTTGTTCTCCTCCAAGACTTTCTTAATGATGTTAATCAGACTCTTGTTGGATGATTCGGCCAAGCCATTACCTTGAGGGTAATAGGCTGTGGAGTGACCCAAGGTAATGTGGAATTTGTGGAAAAAACTGATCATTTTCTTGGATTTGAAGGCAGCAACGTTATCTGTAATGATCTTCTCAGGACAGCCAAATCTGGACAAAATGTTGGTTTCAAGGAATTGGATAATGGTGGAGTCATTGGCTTGCCTACATGGGATGGCTTCAATCCACTTGGTAAAGTAATCTGTGGCTGTTAGAATCCACTTATGCTGGCCAGATGAGGATGGATGGATTTCTCCAATGAAGTCAAGACCCCATTGTTGAAAAGGTTTCTTGGTTGAAATGGGTTTAAGGGGCAAGGGCAGAAGCTTTCTTTTACCTTCAAAGATTTGGCATTTGTGGCATGAAACAACAAACTTTCTCACATCAGAAAACAAAGAGGGCCAATAGAAACCAGCCCTTAGTATCTTATCAGCAGTGGAGTTCCAATATAAGTGCCCTCCACAGAGCCCTGCATGGAATTCTTTCATGACACTATTAGTTTCATTCATAGTTAGACAATTCAGCAATATTCCTTCATGATTTTTCCAAAACAGCGCATTATCTAGGACACAAAACTTTGATTCTTTCATCTTTAAAATTCTCTTTTTGGTTCTGGAAAACCCTGGAGGAGCACACAGGTTTAACAATATAAAACATATATTAGCATACCATGGGGATTGTAAAAAAGCTTGACTGATTTGTGGAGTCGCCAGCTCTTGTTCATTGTCCAGTTGATTAATATCTAAGGCTTGAAAATTGGTTTCGGACATCAGTTTGGCTAAACCTTATCCCTTTATCAGCTTGGTGGGTTTTATCTCAATGTCATACTCAAGGATATTGGCAATCCACTTGCCTCTTTTGCCTTCTATGCCCTCTTGAGTTAATATGTCTTTTACAACAGCATTTGGTACATAAGCAATTGCATGTGAATATAAAATGTAAATTCTGAAATATTTGATTGCTTTAACAAGGACATATGCTTGCTTCTCCATAATTTGGTACTTCAAGGGTGCATCTCTAAGGGCTCGGCTAAAAAATGCAATTGGCTTTTCATTTCCCTGATCATCTTTCTGCAAAAGAACAACAGCAATGGTGTGTTGAGATGCAAATGAAAAAATGATGAAATCCTTATCAAATTGAGGACTTGTGAGGACTGGAGCTTGGGTTAAGGCAGATTTTATGCCCTCAAAGGCTTGCTTGGCCTCTAAAGTCCATTTTACCTTGGAATCCTTCTTTAACATTTTATTTAGCATTCTTATCAGCTCGGCCAAGTTTGGGATAAATCTCCTTAGGAAATTGATCTTTCCTAGGAATGCTTGCAATTCTTTGATGTTTCTCGGATAAGGGATTTGCAGGATGGCTTGAATTCTTTCAGGATCAATTCTAATCCCATCTTTTGAAATGATATGGCCTAGTAATTTGCCTTCTTCAAGGCCAAATAAAGACTTCTTGGGGTTCAAGGAAATGCCATATTTCCTACATGTTAGGAACACTTGTCTCAAATGTTTTAGGTGCTCTTGATCAGATTTTGAGAAAGGAGTAAGGTCATCAAGGTAGACCACTAGGAAATCATGGATTTCCTTGGCAAATGCAATTTCCATGGCTCTTTGAAAGGTAGCAACTGCATTCTATAGTCCAAAAGGCATCTTCACATACTTAAATGTTCCCCACGGTGTTGTAAAGGCTGTCTTGTCTTGGTCATCCGGGTGAACAAGTATTTGATTAAAACCTGAAAAGCCATCTAGCAAAGAAATTATTGAATACCCCACTACTCTTTGTAGAATGTGGTCCATTTTTGGAAGTGGGTAGTGATCTTTAAGGGAGACTTGGTTCAGATTTCTCAAGTCCACACATAGTCTGATCTCCCCTGTTTTCTTCCTTGTGGGAACAAGATTGGATACCCATTCTGAAAATCTAATGGGTGCTATGATACCGGCCTCAAACATTCTTTTCACTTCTTTCTCGATCAAAAGGAGAAGCATAGGATTGATCCTCCTTAGTTTCTGTTTGAAGGGATTTTGATTTGGTTTTAAGGGAATGGTATGTTGAATAATAGAGGTGTCATAGGACTTAAGGTCCTCATAACTCCAGGCAAATACATCTTGAAACTCTTTAAATAAATCAACATACTTTGGTTTTTGATCGGAAGGTAAAGACTTGGAAAGTTTAATCATTTTGGGCTTCTCTGCTGTCCCAATATTACAGTCTTCCACAAAAGCGTTTAAGGGCTGCATCTTTGGCTTTTTGGGGAGATCGTTTGAATCAAATATATCTTCTAATGGAGTGAGGCCAGCAGGTAAAAAGTTTTCCTTTAAATCAATGACTTCAGCCTCTGCTTCAGCTATTTCATCTAAATGCATTTGCTTCAGCTCTTGCATGTTTTTCTCATCAAAAATGGTTGGGTGCAGCATTTGATTTGCTGCTTCAGCTGTTATAGTTTGCTCATTTTGGCTCATTTGCTGTTGTGAGTCATCCATGGCATCTTCATCAATGTTTGAGCTTGAGAATTCTTGCTGTAAGGTAAGAAAATTGTTGATTTGAGCATCATCCTCAAACACTTGCCAATCTTTGATATTGTTAGGGACAGTAGGCCTGTGCTTTATCTCAGCAGTAAAGTGGTAATTGGGCTCAAAGGGTAGCTTGCAAGTGCTAGAAAAAGTAGCTAGACTATGAGCATGCATGTTATGGTTTCTAGAAATTTTAGCAAGCTTGGATTCGGTGAAGAAATTTAGTATTTATGTGGCAGCAGACCTATAAGCTCTTAGCCTATTGTCATTAGTAACAAAGTTACCTTTCATCTGTTGAATGATTAAATCGGAGTCACCTAGAATGGACACTTTTGCAGCTCCTAGAGCTTTGAGCATTTTAAGGCCTAAAAAGAGAGCCTCATACTCTGCCATGTTGTTGGTGCATTTGAAGTTTAGTCTGTAAGCATGACCCTCTGCATGGCTGTTATGTGTATTGTGAATCCATATTCCTGCCCCTGCTCCTAGCTTATTAACAGAACCATCAAACTCTAAATACCATGTGATTTCTTGCTTGTGGTTAGTATTAAGAGTTTCAGTCATTTTAGGATTGGGCGGACCTAGGTTTTGTGCTTCATGTGATTCTTCTTGTATGCTGGTTGCACTAATTGTTTTAACAGTTTCATGGGTATGGGCAACCGACTCTTGATTGATGCATGTTTCTTGTTCTAAAGGCAAAGGCTTCTCATCAGTGGGAGGGCAGCTTTCATCATTGAACAATATAAAGGAATCCATATCAGAATGGATTGAGTAAATGGGAAAGTTTTGGGGTTTTTCCTCACTACTTACCACATACTTCATCAATGTTTCTCTATACAGTCTCTTTGGTTGCCCAAAGACTGAAATAGTGGCATAGGAGAGGTCTAGTTGGAGAGATCCTTGGAGTTTTGCTCCCCAAGATCTTGATAAGAGCATACCATACTTTGGTGGAATGTCAGCAACCACCACGTCCATTAGGATCGTTTTGTTGGGAAATTGGACTAAAGACACACACAGGTCTTTGATTAAGCCTAAACACTTGACCTGACTAGAATCAAATGAGAATAAGTCTTTGTAGGGTCTAGTGACATCAAGGTTTAGCTTCTCCATTACAGCTTTGGGCACTAGATTGTGTGAAGCACCTGAATCAAACATAGCATTGTGCAACACTTTATCATGAATGTGCAAACTGACATAAAATGGTAGAACAGCTCCATGTCCTGATTTACCATTGACTTTAGGACCAAAAAGTAATTCAGGTTGATTATCTAAGACATTAACATCATCCCTATTCTCTGGCATTTGCAGTGATCTTTTGATTTGCTGTCTATACACATCATGTTTGGCAAGCTCAGAGAGAGGAATAGATATCTTTAATTTACCAATTTCTACTTCTAAATCAAAAGGTTTTTCTGACTATGTTTTAGTATTGTGACTGGCAGATTTTCCCTTTTCAATTGTATCTTCAGTGATCTTCTCTTGGTTATCAGTGATTTCATGAGATTGCTCTGTTTTGGGAAGGCTTTGAGGAGTGATATTTACATTGTCAAAAGGCTGGTTATTAGAGGGCTGTATGTCAGATACATCCTCTATGATCACTTCTTTTAATTTTGGGTTTGTTTTATCAGCAGGTTCTGTGATAGCGGCCTTGTCCTTTACTTTCCTAGTTTGCTTGGCATCCTTTGGCTTGATGGGATCAGACACATCAATGGTTCTTGTTCTCAATTTGTATTGTTTATGGACTTCATAGACAGCTGAATCATAGCCCTGTTTGAAGTCAAAGGACTCTCCAAACTTGGTCTGAAATTGCTTTATATCATGGTCATCTTGGTCTTCTTGGGTTAGGAATACTTGTTGTTCACTTTTCAAACCCATCAAGTTTATGTGAGTGTCTTCTGTCTGCTCACTAGATGTGGATGCTTCAGCATAGTTTTCATGAAAAGGAGGTCTTATATCATGGTCAAGACTTGCCCTTCCAATGTTTGGGTTCTGATTTTTTCTAAAGTTTGGATTTCTGATAGGATTTTTTTGTTGTCCTTCCCATGAGGCTTTTCTTTCAATAGTTCCCATTCTATTTTCAAAGTTGTCCATACCTTTGATGATTGTGTCCAATTTTTGCTCAAAGGCTGAAGGTTCATCTTTGAAAGTGGTTCTTCTCTCAGCGCTTACTCTATTTTGCTTGGCATTCAGATTTGCCTCCACACTAAAAGCTACATTTTGCATGTCTGCTAAGGTTTGAGGGGCTCTTTCTATTAACTAATAAGCCATGTCTGAATCAAATCCATCAGGGAATTTGTATAAAGCAAGATCAGGTGGAGGTCTCAGATTTTTTGGAATAGCGTTGTAAACATTGTTAAACCTGGCACAATAGTCTAAGACAGCTTCTTGAGGACCTCTTTTGATAGTGTCATACTCGGATAATATGTGCAGAGGGTCTTTCTTCTTCTCCCATCTGTTGAGAAATGCTTGGTAAAGGGCCTCTGGGTCAGCTATGGAATTTGCAGCAAGTGCTCTAAACCAAGGCCTTACATCTCCTGTTAAACTTTGGAAAAAAATCTTCATTCTTACACTATCATCATCTATTTCATAACTCTCAAAATAGTCCTGCATTTTCTTGGTATGTTGCAGGGCTGTGCCAGAACTAGTAGCATCAAAGTATGTGATTTTGGTTTGATAATCCTGAGGCATAGCCCCTGGATTTGCAGGTAACTGTAAGGGTGCATATCTGTTAGCCATATTTACAGGGATAAGTGGAACAACTGGAACAACTGGAACAGCTGTAATAACAGTGGTGGTAGTGGTAGTATGCGCAGTGAATGGAGGTGTGGAAAAGGTGCTTGGAGAGGTGGATGATGAACAAGGGGAAGTAGGGGTTGAACGAAACAAAACTTTAACAGGGGTTGGAAAACAGCTTGGCTGAACTATTTCAGGACTAGAATCAGCAAGATTTTCTTGTTTTTGCTTGCTAAGGTTTCTAGAGATTAAATTGGGATTTTCAAAAACAGCTGGTGGATTTGGGTCTGGATTTGACCTAGTATTATGTGTTTTCTTCTTGGGAGCCAGCTTCTAACTTGTTTTTTGGAATTTTCTGAATAAGATCCCCAGTGGAGTCGCCAATGATGTTATCACTCAGGTTGTCCCTTGGCTCCTTAAGGGATACGGCCGAGGTAACCACAAACCAATCTTTGGGCTACAGGTCCTAGCCTACCTGCAGTCAGAGAGGGCTCTCTCTTTATGATTTAACTTTGTTTTGGGTTGATTTTAGGCTAGTTATGGTGTACAAGGGTTTTGTTTTGATTTTGGTGGGAAGGAGATGTTTTCAAGCAGAGTTGGGATGCATAGTGTGAGAAGTTCAAACCATTGGGCATGGAGTCATGGATTAGGGCTTGCTGTTGCGTTTTCTTGGTCACAAGAGAAATATAGAGCAGGATAGCTACACATAGAACAATATCAAGCTGGAATAAAGATGGGATGAAGGTCAGAGATGAAAGACAACTAAGAATATTTCATTAGCTAACAGAGAAGGAAGGTGGATGAAAGTTTGTCTAGGAGCAGTCAAGAATTCCTAAATAACAGTCATATGTGAAAGAAACAGGGTAAACATGATCATTTAAGTATGCATATTCATAACCATTTCTGAAGAAAACATATAGAAATAACAAGAACTGAGCATAGGGTGCAGTCAAGCAAAACCTAAGCTATTCTTTTTTCTTGCTATTTAGATGGTAACACAATGGTGCATAAACATATATAAACTATAAACAGAGATAGGATAACACTTATTGAGCCATGTAGTAGCACAGGAATTCCACAGTCACTCTTTGGCCATTAATAACACAACAGTCAGTTCTTCATCCAAAGCATTCCAGCAGTCTTTGATTATAGAGCTCTCAAAAATATACAGCGCAAGTCTCGGATGAGGTTTATCAACCAACCAACCCTTTAAACAATGAATTAGGGTGGTTTATATAGGGAAAATATCTAAAATATCTATTACAGCAGACCCTAAACAGGTTTGAGGGAAATGAGTTTTTTAACCTAATTTTGTCCTAAAATTAATGCAAGAAAATATCTTTTGAGCTGCGCTGGAGGCAGCTGCATCAAAATGAGTTAATATCTGTCCTTATGGCTCTGTGCTGTTCATTTAGCCATAACTGTGCTTTGGGCTTTGATCCCCTACTATTGAGTGGTTTTGATGTGCTTTAACTGTGATCTGAGAGCCTTAAATGGCTTCACCGCTTTCTTTGACTTTGCTTGGGGGCCTTTAATGTTCACCTGCTTTGGTATTGTCGATCTGAGACTCTTTGCCGCTTCACTGATACTCTTCAATTTAATCTAGGCTTCATCTTTCCTCTGATACTCTTTCACAGTTGATTCGGGCCACTTCTCTCTCTTGATACGTTTGAAATTGTCAAATCGCCCCCTTTCTGCCCTTTCAAGGCAAAAATAGCTGCTGCAAATGTTTTTTGTGGCCTCTAAAATGCTATCGGTGCTGGCCGATTAAATATGAACCTTTTATGAAGAAATCCTGTCAAATTGCGAATTTTTGAGTTTTGCAGGTAGCCGAGCGATAGGCAGCCTTCCATTTTGATCATTTTTTCTTAGTGATGCGCTAATCGCGCATCAAAAATTGCCTTAGTTTTTCATTCCGGGCATCCTTCACTGCGATTTTCACGCTTCGCGCCCTTTTTGGTGATGACGTCAGCATGACGTCAGCAGTGGGTCCTGGTACGACGATGACATGGCAGGGTGACGTGGCAGTACGGTAGGGTGATGTGGCACAGGACACGGTGGCGGGGTAGGGATGGAGGCAGATGCGGTGGCAGTGACACGTAGCAGTGGGGGGTCGACGCAGAGGTGACGTAGCGCTGACGTGGCATTGACGTCAGGGGCAGATAGACAGAAGGCGGTTTGTGGTTTCATCGGACCGCCTTCTGTACGAGGGTAGTTTCTGTCAGAGGAGCTCCGATGCAATCAAGGACGGACACCTGTCTTCTGTACGACAGAAAAACCATCGTGCTATCGGACGCTAACTATCGAGTGACGGGGCGGCTCCGAAATCGCCGAGAGCAGTCGGATCTGGGCGGGCGGATCGGAGCGCTGATGGAGTACGGAGCTGGCGGCAGTTTTATGTGCGGGGGCCCGCCCGAATATTAAATTAATATTGTGCGACGGGGCTTTCAAACTTTGGGTTTGTGGATAATGTGGGTTTTACATGGTTTGTGCGCCGGGGGTACAGTTTAATCAAAATATTTAAACCAAACCCGAAAATGTGAGCGCGCAGGGTAAAACATCAAGGTTTATGGGTAAGAGAGGGGAAGGGAATGGTTATTAGTTTAACCAGAGGTTAAGCTAACTCCTACTTAAGACACGGATGGGTTAATAGTAGCCCCAGGTGGACTATCATTTCCCAAAACCATATATACATAGCTATAATGCTATAAGGTGGGATATGTATTATTTTTGGAATTTTATATAGTTTTTGTATAATAGGGGATAAGGAAATGATCTAGGGAGCTAGATAATAGAGTTAGGAGTTAATATGAATTTGTGGGGTGAAGTGTAGGGTAGAGGCTAAGTTTGTGAACTAAAACTTAGACATAGGAAATGAATGGACTGTGGAGAAATGATTTTTACACAAGAAATGTGGCTTCTTTTCACTGAAGAAAGTCAAATCTTGACTCAGTATTTTACAAAAATGAAGTGATAACAGGATTGGTTGGGCAGATCCCAAGGTCCTCAAGGGGATGTTAGTGAGTGATTTGGGGAATAAGAAGAAGGGGGAGTTAGACATGCCTCACTTGAGCTCCTCCAAATGAAAAACTGCCTCATGATTTGTGATCTGAATAGATATAACACTTGAGAACATGAAATGGATCACATAGCTTGATTCTGCAACCACAAAACTACTTACCCAGCCTACTTACCTAGCATTTTTTCTTCTTTTTGAAAGGGTTCATTTGGACTTGCAGACCCTGATTATCTTCTTTTCTTTTGACTGCCCTCCTATCTAAATGTACCCTTATATCTTCCAAGGGCCCAGATTAAGCAATTGGGCTCCTTCATTTCTCTACCTAGCTACTGATCTGCCAAGCTTAAGCTGTTTGGACATATATTCATTCTATATCTTCTAAAACAAGCAATTGTAACCTAGGGAAGCCAAGATTAAGTTGTTTGGCTTTCCCTTATCTGTAAAACTCTTCAAAAATGGTATGATTCTTCAAAATGGAACTTCTTGGAAATATGGAACCTTGCAGCATGGAAAGATGACATATTTGGCATGAAAAATAGTCAATCATGAAATATGAAACCTATTGCAATAGGAGGCTAACAGAAGGTTGGGCATTACTAGTTATCATAAGAATGGCGAAAGTGGGCATCAGTTGATTGACGACATTGGACATCCTTTGACAAATTTTCCATACCCACCACACTTTCCTTCGATGGTTGGAGGGTTGCATGTCATTGTAATTCTATCAAGAATTATTTTCAGAATACTGACAAACTCAAAATTATTATAAAAAAAATTAAAGCTAGTTTTGGCCATTAATCCCAGCAAAGCATAAAAATTAATGTACTCTAAAATTGACATGTCAGTTACAATTATTTCAATTTCTTCTTGAATCTTGTCCTTGTTTTTCCCATCATCGATCTTCCTAGACTCAACGTGAAGCTCTGCAGCATGGACAAAGTTCAACTTTCATATACACCTTCCTATTCATTCTTATTTTGCAAATTAACCTTAACACCCAATCATTACATATACAAACTAGGAAATTAAGAGATAAAACTATCTAACTAAGAAAAGTTACAACATTGAACATTTGTACACTCCAGGAAGCTAAACATTTTATTCTTAAGACAAATGATGTAATGAGGTTAGGTAAAGACATATTTCTTAATAACCTTTATTATGTTTCACCTGCTTAGCTTCCCTCCACGTAAGTTGCAACACTCGAATTTCAAAAGAGTTGTACCAAATGTAACATCAGATTGTTCTTGGCTCTTGGTAAATGGCCTTTAAATGGAGTATAGAAGACTAGTTTTGTCAGCTCAAGCAGTTCACCAATAATATTCAAGTCATGTCAAGGATAAAGCTTACTCACGAGGATGAGAAACCAACAAAGAAATAAGATCTGGTAATGTAATCCCCCATAGCAAGGAGCCCTTGAGTTGCTTGACAAGTTGTAGGGATCTGTTGCATCTATTGTAGAGCTTATTGCTGAAGATTGTTTTCCTATTTTACAAACCATTAACTGAATGTTGGTAATATTTCTCTGAGAAATACAAATATAAAATAATTTTCTAAAGCAACAACCAACTCAATCCATAACTATATGTTGTAAATTATTTTTGGTATTATTATTTAAAACAAGGGAAATGAATCACAAAAGAAGTAGGGAGAATACTTAATACTTCAAGGTAATTGTCTAGGAAAAAATATCCCAAATAATTCTTTCAAGCACCTTATTGAAATATGACTTGGAATATTGGGATAATACTATATGTGGATAACTATAAAGTAAGGGGTGTTGGAAGCAATGTTTAGCACTGAGAGTGGGGGTGAATAAGTATTAAGTGGCTAATTTCACTTTTACTGCCAATTTATATTTTTACATTCAAACTTAGCAACCATCATGTGAGCAATCAACAACAAATCATAATAGAAACCATATGAATCAACACAAATGCACACATCATGAGCAACATACACATGAACACAAAGGTTTAACGTGGAAACCCAAAAGGGAAAAACCACCAAAGCTTATTTGTTTTTTGATGAAAAAATGAGCTCATAGTCTATTACATCCAATTGTTTGTGAGCCACCATTCACATGAAGCACCAATAAAATTTGATTGTTTCTTAGCACCTAATAATAGGAAGCACCAACTCTCTTCTTCTGCAAACACCTAATCAACTTACCATGAAGCACCAACGTCATGGATTTATGCAAGCACCCACTTGCAAGAGGCCCTGACCTCCAAGCTCTCCTTAGATACCCACTAGATGGAAGCACCAACTCCATGGTTTGCAGGATCCAACCCACACCCAATAAGGAGCTTAATGCTCATTGTTAAGGCACCCACTTGGCCTAATTTGAGCTCTCTTTTCTTATCAATTTGGCCATCTATTCACTTTTATAGCAACCACAACATCTTCCATTTGTTCTCTTCCTTGTACATCTGATACAAACTCAATAACTCTCGTCCCACAACATTCAACACTTGAGCAACATACTCAACACTCTGATCTCTACTCTCAGCCCTCTTCTTCAGCACATGCACACACGACCTCTTCTCAATGACTTTCTTACATAGAGCTCCTTACTCTATACTCCACAATGCTACATCCCCCCCCTCCCCCCCAAATTGCATAACTTCATTCCTTGTTTTTGTTGCTTTGTTGCACAGGGAACAAATATGTCTCTCTTGTCATTCCCACACTACATGAGAATGAACTCAATGCATGGTTCTCCATCCTTCTGTTGCATATTATTACATGTTTATTTTTTCTGCAACCATCTCACAAAAAGATAGATCAACGACTTAAAAATTATCCTCTTCAAGGGGGAAACCTACTTTACATTACATAAATGAACAATCCTTGGATGATACAAATGATAAGACCTACTTAGTATATATAGGAGTCTAAGGGATCACAATATAATCAGAGCCCACATAATAATAATAATGTAATGGCACAACAATAACAATAGTGGGCTTCTATGGGGCACAACAATAACAACATGGGGGATACATGGGTACAAAAATAACAATAAGGGATTACACTAACAATAACGATAGGGGAATACACTAACAATAACAATAAGCGGAAGAAATTAATATTATAGGGACCTAACATGCCCCTCTCCTTCAAAAAAGTGTTGTCGTCAATGCTTGAGTAGTTCTAGATATTTGTGTATAAAATGATCATCCTCCCATGTGGAATCTTCAGCAGGTAAGTTCTTCCACTTAATGAGATACTTTGAAATTAATTGATTCCATAGCTATCAGGTTCTTGTTTTCGTGACAACTTCAGGATCAAATATGATTTTCCTTATCTCTCAAGTTCTAGAAAAATTGTTTGAACTAGGAGCTTGTCACCAATAACCTTCTTTAAGCATGAAACATGGAAAATTGGGTGTACTCGAGAAGATGCAGCAACTCCAATATGTATGCCATAGTACCAATATTTTGCAACACCTTGTAAGGACCATAATACTTGGGTGATAATTTATTATCCTTCTTAGCTTGCTTGAGGAATTTTTTTTGGTATGGTTGTAGTTATAAAAATACCCAGTCGCCTACATAAAAAATTATTTCACTGCGATGCTAATCTGCCTATTTTTTCATTTGATTTTGCACCAGAGTGAGGTTATCTCTTAAGAGTTGGAGAACTTGTTGTTGATGCTCGATGTAATATTCCACTGAACCCTAGAATTTCCCCTAAATATGATCTGATGGATGGTGGATGATATCCATAAAGTGCCATAAATGGGGTCATTTTTGCTGCAGTATGGAAGGAAGTGTTATACCACCATTCAGTGAGAGGTAACCACTTGACCCATTATGTTTGTTTATCATATACAAAGCAACAAATATATTCTTCCAAACATTTGTTCATTATCTCAGTTTTCCCATCAGATTGAGGATGATAAGATGAGCTATGAGCTAATTGAGTACCAAGACAAGAAAATAATTTTGTCCAAAAATTTCCAGTGAAAATGGGATCTTTTTCACTTACAATAATCTTTGGGTTTCCATGTAGCTTTTGAATTGTTTCCATAAATGCAATAGCAACTGTACTGGCTTTAAAAGGATGAGATAATGCATAAAAGTGTGCATACTTGGTAAGTCTATCAACTACCACCATGATGACACTCTTTCCTCTAGACTTGGGTAAACCTGTGATAAAATCCATTGAGACCTCCTCGCAACGCTGACTTGGAATAGTTAAAAGTTGTAATAGACCTAGGGTCTTAATTGTCTTAACTTTATTTTGTTGGAAAACCAAACATTTTTCCATAAACTTCTGAATATCAAATTTAAGGCCATCCCAAAAAAAATCCTTCTTGACCTTGTGGTAAGTTTTTAAAAATCCTGAGTGCCCTCCTAAGGGGGAGGTGTGCAATTCCAAAATAACTTTTTTCTTGATTTGGGAATTCTTACAATGATATAAGTGATATTTGTACCATAATGAAAAAATTTCCAGCTGAATGTATCATATGTATTGGGATCTTGTTTCAACTTTTGAATGAGTGTCCACACCTTCTCATCAATCTTCCATTCATCCCTTGCTTCGATTATCCAATTAGGTTGGATAATAGAAATGGAACAAAGCAATGCTTCTACATCCTCATCCTTTCTTGGAGTGCATCTGCAACAACATTTTTCTTCCCTTTTTTGTAGATTATATCAAAGTCATAACCCAACATCTTTGTGACCCATTTTTGATGCTCTTTTGAAAATAATCTTTGTTCCAAAAATTATTTAAGGCTATCATGATCTATTTTTACCTTGAAGTGCCTTCCCATTAGGCAAGGTCTCCATTTCTTTAGTGCATGTAGTATTTCCAACATTTCCTTCTCATAAATAGTTTTTTGTAAATACTTTCCTTTTATTGGACGACTTTCAAAAGTAATGGGTCTTCTTTCTTGCATTAAAACAACACCAATTCCATTTCCTAAGGCATCACATTCCACAATAAAGGTTTTTTTTAAATTTTGGCGTAGCTAAGATCGGTGCTTGGCACATTGCCTCTCTAAGATTTTCAAAGGCCTTAGTTGCTTCTGGAGCCTATGAAAATGTATCCTTATTTAGTAACGTTGTTAGAGGTGTTGTTATTCTTCCATAATTCTTACCAAATTTGTGATAATACCCTGTCAACCCGAGAACTCCTCGAAGATGCTTTATGGTTGTGGGGATTTTCCATTCCTTAATGGCTTTGATTTTGTTAGGGCCTACCTTAACACCCTCATGAGATACAATATGACCCAAATATTCCACCTCTTGTACTCCAAAGAAACATTTGGAGGTTTTTTCATAGAATTGTTTCTCCTCCAATAGTTTGAGCACTCTGTCAACATGTTGAACATGATCCTTCCAAGACTTGTTGTAGATTAGTATATCCTCAAAAAATACTAACACAAATTTTCTAAGCAAGGGTTTTAAAATGGAATTCATCAAACCTTGAAATGTGGAAGGTGCATTAGTAAGGCCAAAAGGCATGACCAAAAATTCATAATGACCCTCATGAGTTTTGAATGTTGTTTTCAGAATGTCTTTAGTCTTCATTCTAATTTGATGATATTCTGAATGAAGATCCAGCTTGGTGAAGTAAATTTCTCCATGTAATTCATCGAACAATTCATCAATGAAAAGAATGGGAAATTTATATTTAATAGTGAGCTTGTTGATCTCCCTATAATCTAGACACATATGCCATGATCCATCCTTATTGTGCACCAATACTACTGGAGTAGAGAAAGAACTTTGACTAGGTTGAATTATACCAGCCTCTAGCATTTCTACAACCATACTTTCAATTTCACTCTTTTGGGCATAAAGATATCTGTAAGGCTTGATGTTTGGAGGAAAAATTCCTAGAATCAAATGAATATCATGATCATGATCATGAATAGGTGGGATGCCTTTGGGAGTCTGAAAAACCTTGAAATGATTGTTCAATACTTTTTGGAGATCTCGAGAAATAGATGATTTCAATGTTTGAACCTCTAGTGAAAATAATTGTGAAATTACGCCCCATTATTATTTATTCAAAATATTTTTCATGCCATTAGAGTTGATTATCTTTCCTGGTGTCCCTCTAATACCCCTTAATTCAAATTCCTTTTCTTCCCAAAAAACTTTCAATAAATTTTCTTGGAAATTAAAATCTATCATCCCTAAAGATTGTGCCCATTGGACTCCTATTACAACATCAACACCACCCATTGGAATGGAAAGCATTGGACTATTCAATACATATTCCCCCATGGTTCGCTTGATATTATGGAACTTTATAGCGCACTTTATAGTTCCTCCATTTGCAACCATCACTTGACACTCTAGTGCTGGATATAGGAAGCAATTCAAGTCCTTGGCTATCTTACAATGAATAAAATTATGGGTACTACCCGAATCAATCAATGCTATTACCTTTTTCTTCTCGATATATCCTTCTATCTCAAGAGTTTGAGGAGTGGTAATTCCTACCAATCTATTACAATATATGGTTGGACTCATTTCTTCTTTCTTTGGGGTTGTTTCTTGGTGTATATCCTTGTCTTTTGATGTTTATTGTTCCTTTCCTTCCTCCTCTTCACAATCTATGTATAATAATTTCTTCTCAGCGCACTTATGACCTTTAGTGTATTTTCTATCACAACTATAACAAAGCTCTTTTTCTCTTTTTTCCTCCAATTTTTGTGGCGTCAACCCTGTAGGTTGTGGAAGGCTAGGAGAAAAAAAACTTCCATATTTATAGTTATGAGTGGTAGAATTCCTTCTTGCCATAATTTTTCTTTCAACTTTTCTTTCCACCCTGAATTCCTTTTCTAATGAATCAGGTTCCCAAAGGTGAACCTCATAGTGGATTTTATCCTTTAAAGTCCCTATGAAGACATCAATCCTATGCTCCTCTGGAATATTAGTTACCCTGATATTCAATTCTTGAAAGTCCTTAATGTGCTCTGCCATTGAACCCTTTTGTTTCATATTTATCAATTAGCTAAAGAAGGTGTTGCTCTTTGGATCCTCATAATGTGTTGTAATTTCCTCTGTAAAAATTGGTGAAGTGACAAGTGGTTTACGAGAACAAAGAAATCAATACCATATAAACTGATTGGGTTCTAAATATAAAGATGCAGTGCGTACATTTTCTGTGTGTTGCACATCATGGAGATCAAAATATCGCTCCATCTGTAGTATCCATGTTACCGGATCCTTGCTATCAAACTTCCTCATATCGATCTTTGGAATGTGGTGGGTCTTAAACCCAAAATCGGAGTATCTAAACTCATGATTAACATTCCTTTTGTTCTCATCATGAGTTTCATGGAACACCTTTTCACCATTAGGAAGTGTTTCTTGTAGCAAATTTTTCAAACCTTCAATGTCTGGTTTTGAAACATTCATGTCACATTTTAAACCGTCCATGTTTCCTTTTAAAACATCCATGTCACCTTTTATTTTTTCTTTTAAACCATCCATGTCCCCTTTTGAGCCATACATGTCCCCTTTTAGTTCATATTTGGTTTCTCTTTGTGAGAGCGAAATTTGTTGCACTTAATCCCATAACTTTGATGTATCATGTTGCAATTCTTCCTCTTCGTGCATCATAGTAGAGCTTTATGTGGGCTTAATGGGTGTATAATTATTTTTTTTGGGAGGAATTTTATAACTCAATACTAATATATATGCTTCAATATGCCCTTAGAATCACTTCAAACTATTTTTTCTTTTTTTTTCCTGTGGAAAAAGTCGTAATTTTATTCATAATGACAAAATTACATTTTGTAGATGCTAAGAAGCATATGCATATGGCCTGTACCTGTTTTAGCAAGATGATGGGCAGAAAAAAAGTAAAGTAAAAATTAAAAACAAAGTAAAAAGATTGATTATGGTTCTTTTCTTCCCTTCTTCTTTTCCACCTTGCGCCACCCTCCAACATTGGGAGTGGTCGTTACAATGGAAAGCTGATTTTCAGTGAGAGTGTCTTTGTCAAATTCGGATCCTTCTGATTCATGAGTTCGCTTGATTCCTGTTGTTTCCATTCCTTTATGCTGTGTTTATTTGCTAGAGTCTTCCTCCTCCTTTAATGGGCTCTTCTGGTTCTTTTGATCCTCTATTTCTACTTGATATGATGTTGTTTCTGTTGTTTCTACTTCTTTCTCCAGGGGGGCTATACATTGCCATCCTTTTGGCTATTTTTGTTGCTTCTTGTTCCATTTGGGGGTTTTCTTTGCTTTAGGACAGGCACTGTGGAGGTGTCCTATTTGTAGACAACCACGGCATTGGAAAGATGTGTTTTCATAATCTAGTGGTTGTGTCCATTGTGTATTATTGAAGTTCAAATTGATACTATCCGGTAGTCCCTCACTAAGATCTACCTCAACGCATATCCTGGCGAATGTTAGGATCCCTCTTGAGATTCTATCCTCATCAGTCTTGAGGTATTTACCCAAAGCATTCCCTATGGCGATTAATACTTTGTGATGCCAGAAATGTAACAGGAGGTTGTGCAGCCTAACCCACACTGGCATCTTTGATACCACCATTGAATTGGCATCGAAATCTGGAAACCATGGGGTCATGAATAGTCCGGCATTGCCCCTGAACCATGGCCCCTTGTTGAGAATGTGTTCTCTTTCTTGTGTTGTTCTAAAGCAGACTATGAAAAAGCCTTTGGGGCATAAGTAAATCTCACAGTCTGGTGACCAGACCTCATATATCCATTGATGTAGAATGTCAGATTTTGGCCAGAACCCATTGAATCTACATATAACTGAATTGGAGTAAAGATCTATAAACAATATTTTTACCTCAGGCATGGCAGTGGTGAGTGTAGGATTCTCATATTTTTGTTCTATTATGTAGGGCCTTGGAAGATCCACTGGTGTTGTGGTTTTGTGTTGTGCTTAACCCTTGCCTTTGACTGCTTCCTTGAAGGAGCTTGTGCTTTTAGAGCTGGTTCTGGCGCTTCCTCCCCTCAATCGCAGGTTAATTATTATGGTTGTGTCTGCGTTGATACCATATTCCTTCAGTGTAAGATTGTCCTGTAAGCTGTGACCTAAACAGATCAGGTTTTTTTGATGTGTAGGAATGCCTAGATGGTTTTGTATCTTGTTTTTTAGCTCCTGGATTTTCCTCCCTTCCCAGATCCTCCAGCAAATAGTTTTGCCTTCCAAAGTTTTAATGAAGATTTGTAGCAGCTCCTCTGCCTTTGGGTGCGTATCCGCCTGTGGTGTTGCTGCAAATTTTGCCCTTGTGCCTGGGCTTTTCATATCTGATCATCCTATTTCTTCCTCACAGAGCTTCATCCTAGCCCCTCCTATAAGGTGACCACCGCTCAGCTTGCCAATTGGGTGACTGAGTTTCATTTTTGACATTTCTGGTGCATGTTCTAGTAGGGTCAGTAAAAGTGATAGGGGTTGCCAAGGTCCTGGCAGCGCTGCCCTGGTAAAGCCTTTTCCTGTGATTTGGGGCTCTGATCCGGCATGGAAGGATGTTGTGGTAAGTACATACCTCCAGATCTAATCATGGGGTGGCCCAATCGATCTTCTGGGTGCCAGATCTATTAGATCGATGACAGATCTAAGGAGAGTACTGTCTTGTTCAAGGTTTGCCTGTTTTGGGGCATATTCCCCTATTGCGAAGGTGATATGCCGATCCAGCTCTGCGTGGTCCTTTAAAATCTGGATAAAAGCCAGATCTGTCCTCATAAAGATCTTAACATCAGCAGAAAGGTATTGGGTATTGTTGGATCGAGTAGTTACTTCCAAATCTCACTAGATCGAGGGAAAATCAATCTTTTAGTTCATCAGATCTGAGAGGATGTGGCTCAAACTATGACTAAACTTCCATTCCGAATCAATAGCAATCAGTCCTTGCCAATGGGTAGATCTAGTAACCTCTGGGGGGTAGCCATTTCGAAACAGCGTTTGTCTGAACTCCTCTGCATGGCCTCCTTTTATTTTGTTAGCAGGAGGGAGCATTCCATGTCTAGGGCTGCCTTGGCCTCCCTGTCTACCATGGATGGTTGTTACGTGAGCACGTGAGGCCATCCCCACCTTCAGATCTCCCTCTCCAGGTCTGTCGCTGCAGAGAAACTAGGCTGCAATGATGATCTCGCCTTCGACCTTGTTGGCTTTTCCTTCCTCGGCCTACGTGGTCTCATCGTTCCTTTCTTACGGATCGCGGGCCGATCCGGCATTGCCGAAACATCCCCAGTTGCCCTCAACAAAAGACTTCCCACTGCCCGCTATAGTGGCTTCTTCGCGGCTTCCAATGCCATCGGGTTGGACTTCCCTCTGGACTTGGGCAAACAAACAGTGCTAGGTACCCTTATTTGACATAGTATCAAAACGCCACAGGCCGTTAGACTCAGATCGGGCCATTGACGGTGCGATGAGGACGAGAACAGACTTCCTACACCGATTGTGGACTCTCACAGTGCTAGAGCTGTTTTCCATGGCCGCCATTTCCTTCAGAAACCCTCTCAAGTAAATCTCTAGATCCACCTCACCGTCTCTGTTTAGAAATGATCAGACTCAAATTGTATACCTCTTCAAACTAATTTTTCAAACAAAAGTTATGCAAATTTCAAAAACAATACACACATTTTTCTTTCTTT
This sequence comes from Pinus tabuliformis, assembly GCA_031772625.1. Classification (NCBI taxonomy): domain Eukaryota; kingdom Viridiplantae; phylum Streptophyta; class Pinopsida; order Pinales; family Pinaceae; genus Pinus; species Pinus tabuliformis. The sequence continues at coordinate 698,165,137 of CM062819.1, forward strand.
TAGGAGCACAATATTAAAACTATTTTTTCTCTGCGATTTTAGCTTCCCAAGGTTTGAAATTCTGTCTTATGGTAGCCCTTTTAATTTTTATTTCCAATGCCACAAGTCATACCAAGATTTGATTCTTCAAGAAAGAATTATTCCCAATCTCCCATAATGGTTTGATTGTTCAATAGAGTGAACTTGTATGGAGTTCCATGTGTCATTGTTCCAGCTTTTGGATATGAACATGATACAAAAGCAACTAAAATCTATGAAATTTTAGTGAATGTTTACAAAATTCCAATCTGATGCTCATAGAGAAAGTTATGACTATTTTCCGTAGGTCACCTATTTGAGACTGAATCCTAGAGCCTGCAAAAACTCTAAATTCCTCAAATCATATATCCGAAAATATAGCAAACCAAGGAATGAATTTCATACAAACTATTCACTAAGATTTATTGTCCACATGGTCGTAATTCTAGCTTCTAAAGCCTCATAGAAAAATTTTTACAGCAAACATTCCAAGATGTCTTGTTTGAAGAAGGGAAACCCTAGAATCCAAAGCTCTGATACCAAATGTTATGCAACCAACTCACAAAAATATAGATCAACGACTTACAAATTATTCTCTTCGAGGGGTAAACCTCATTTACATTACATAAATAAACAATTATTGGATGATACAAATGATAATACCTCCTTCCTATATATAGGAGTCAAAGGGGTCACAATATAATCAGAGCCTACACAACAATAATAATGTAAGGGCACAACAATAACAATAGTGGGCTTCTATAGGGCACAAAAATAACAACATGGGGGACACACGGGTAGAACAATAACAATATGGGACTACACTAACAATAAAAATAAGGGGAATACACTAGTATTATAGAGACCTAACGAGTTAATGCAGCCACATTAACTCTGAGAATGACTTCTAAGTGTTTCTCCATATTGAGAATTAATTCTAAGTCAAATTGCAGACTCAAAGTACCCTTCCACTAAATTCAACTTGTACTACATGGAAATATGAGCTTTTGATCCTATCTTTTACACCCATCATTTTTCATTAAATTCTATATATTATGCAAAGAAGCTCAAGAATGGATTGTTCCTATTTAAGATAGACTCCATTAATTCATTATGTACATTGTGGTCCTTCATTGTCTTGATCTAGAGCTCTCATCATTCATCATTGACTCCATTAACAACTCTGGTTGTCATCCTGTTCATTCTTTAAATGCCTTCTTAATCCAATTGAACACCAATAGCCAATTTTTCCATTGCCACCAAATCCTCTATATTTAGATGCCTACTCGTCCATGCTCCATTATCCACAAATGTGGTATAATGTTGCATACGGAACAACTACCAAATATAACACAAACAAAGTTATTGACTCATCCATGTCTTTAACATTATGCCCACGGTTCTTAAATCCTCGACCCTTAGTTCTTTAACCAACTATCGACTCATATTTCCTTTGACATTGTGATTTGATCCATTTTGTGATAAGTTCCCAGCACATAGCAGTTGTCAACCCATTCATATCCACAATTTTTAAGCCCTTATCCTACAATGCATTTTTAATTTCATTTTTCCAAAAGTCTCTTGGTCGTAATAGCACGTAAGACCTCCATAAAACCACGATCTGGGCATGCCTTCCGTCATTTGAAAAATTATCAACTATTGGAAAAACTCCATATCTTAGATCCATGACCCCAACTAAAAATATTGACACACGTTTGTTTTTCCTCGAGGGTGGACCTTTCGGGATCAAGCCTTTGACTCTCGACTCCATTATCCCAGCTAAGACACTTGGTGTGCTTCTCGACTAAAAATTTTGGTGTTCTTCCTAGCTAAAACTTTGGGTGCTTTATCGGTTAAAAAATCTCGTTGTTATCTTGTCTAATACTCCCAATGCTATCTCGGCTAAAAATGTTGGCATTCCTTTGTTTTTCCTCGAGAGTAAACTTTCTTGGATGAAATCATGCTTACGTCATTGACCCCACATGGCACCTCCTGAGTGGTGAAATGTGTCACTCTAATTTGGCCCACTAGGCCACCTGAAAACACTAAATTTTCCTGCCACGTGTCCTCTGGTCCAACATCATCATAAGCCAGTAGAATGTTGCAACGCATCATCTATCGAGGAGAGAGAGAAAAAGGGTCTGAGGAATTTTCTCTAACACTGCACTGCTTTGCCACATTAGCCTAATGCTTTAACTCATCATGGGCCTTTTAAATTTTCATGGACCTTTCTTTATTTTGAGGTAGTCATCCTGGGCTATCGTCATCCCAGGCTTGCGTCATCCTGGGAACTCCCTTATGCACTTAACCTTGAACATTTCATGGAAGATGATCACCATTTCTATCAAAGCCACATCTGCCTAGCTCTATGTTATCTACTCTACTAAAAATATCTACCAACCCTTTCTGGCTACCAAACTTGGTCACCACTTTGACCTTGCACCACATTTAGCTCTACAACTTTGACTTTGGGGCACCTAAATTTGACTAGAAATAATTCCTGATCCAAGAAGCCATTTGTAGACTTCAATCGATTGTTGGAAATATCTTCCTGAGAACTATCCAACTATTCCATTTCTAGGAGTCTTTGAGATCAAATATTGAGGAAAAAACTCCTTCAAATCCTAGGCTAACAAACCATCTTATCTATAATATTTTATAGCTTCTTTTCATATCCTTCTAATATGATGGTTCTTTACCAAATATTGAAACAACCATGGGACTCCCCCCAATCTCAACACTCCATGCACATCAATTCTATCTTGTTTCACATCAATGCTATCTTGTTTGACATCAATTCCAACTCACTGGATTCCACCAACCATCCAGAGAATGCCAAATGTCCAACAATATTCCCCTTTGGCATTGATGAAAACAGTTCATCACTTCTCCACATTAATGGCAAATCCTTGTGCTACTTTCACACTTCTCCTTACATAAGCCACCAATGGATTTATCTCCTCTGCATGGGCCATCACAACTTACTCTCCCCCTTTAACATCAATGGAAAAGGGATTCAAGATGCTTCTTCTCCCCATTGGATTAATATCTAAGGTTCTAGCTACTGATGTGCATTATTCTCTGCAAACTTCTCCTCAAGGGTTGATATCTTCTTGATGGGGCACTTGAATTCTACCATTAAGCTAAACTACAATCATAATGGGAAAAGATACCTGCAAAATAAGACATTAGAAAAATATGTCCTTGTGTCTTCTTGTATTTACTGCTGCTACTCTTGGAATTGGACGTATATGGTATGCCCCCCTAAACATATACTGCCTCTTCTTTGAATGCCTCTAATTCTAGACAACTCATGGCTGCTAGCTAAAATCTCTTATTTTCCAGTGCATCTTTTGTACCAATTAAAACAAAATTGATACCAATTAAAATTGCACATGGTATTATTGTTGTTACAAATACCAACCATTAGTGATGTAGTTTAGGCTTATCCTTCAATGTTTTTGTTATTGTATCTATGACTATGCTCACTTCACATAAGCATGCTAAAAATTTCTCCCCCTAAGATCATATTTCAAAAAATAGATATTGTTGCTTAATGATACCAATTGCACCAAAAGGTTGATACAAATTGAACAATGTATTTGGAAAACTCTTATGACTTCATCTAAAAAAGAAATGTCCACTTACACAAAAGGTTACGCCACATGAACCAAAGACCTCCAACAGACATAGTGGTTCCAATTGAAAATTAAGGACCATGCACACCAGGTACCAATTATGTTCATGAACATAAGATTGCTAGGCTAAATAAAATTTACAAATTAAATGAAATAAAGGTATTTCACTCAAGATACAAACCTTTCATTTCCTCAACAATCTTTCTTCTTGATGCTAAAATTTGTTGTCTGCTACTACTATTAAAGAAGTTCTCTTGATTCAATGCTCTCTGATCTCATGCATCTGGTTCTTTGATTTAGCTTCGCATATGATAATGTGGACCTGATTTAGAATCTAATCCTCTCATCATTCCATGCACCTACTACAGTCCATTTTTTTCTCACAACATAAAGTGTTGTGAACTCCCCTTGAAATCATGTTGGCTGCACTCTCCTTTAGCTTACTCCTATGCTATTGATATATTTAAGATAAACCAATTTATTATTGTAATCAACAAGGGGACTTGACCATACCTTCAACATTTAGATGCACCTCTATGATTGTTCCTTTTAACTGGCTGCATCTAACCTATTTTGCCTCACTTGAGGCCATTCTCTTCTTTCAATGAAGAGAAACTGAGGATCTACTCCCACAAAGTAGATTTTCCTCCTTCTTCTTCCACACCTTTAAAGGCTAAGTCTGGGTAAGAGAATTACCTTTTAATTTCCTTTTCAGCAATATGAAAGCAAGTCCCATCACCAACTCCAACCTATAGATTTTTGGTGTTTGGAATCGATTTGCAAGAGTCACACCCATGTTCATTTTACTTTGGTTCTCATCTTGGTTTCATAGGTATGAAATCCACTTCTCCTATAATTCCTTTTTCTTAATCCAGAACTTCTTTTCATTTCTTTTCCTCTTTGTCTTCAAAGAAGGATTAACTAGGTTGCTCCCTTTTCTTAATTGAATATTGTGCTTATTGCAACCAATACTCATAGAGGAGTCTACCAAAAGGGTAAGAGGATAATTCTTCTTGTTTTTCTTTTGATTTATTTCTCCTCTTTTCAACATGTCTTCACATAGAGCACTAAAGACAAACTCATATCCGTAGCTTACTGCTTTATTCCCAAAGTTGCCATAATTATAGCATTCGACATGATATAGGAATGGGGAAAAAATATTGTTAACTCTAGCTGCATTCTTATCAAAGCCACTACTCCTACCAACATGATTTATGGTCGCCACATTATGAATTTTTGGGTTATTACTACCCAACACATTTTATTTCCTTAAATGACATCTACAACCTATGGATTTATGCCCAAAATTATTGAAAAAAAAATCAATATGCTTGTTTTTGTTTTTCCATGACACTAGAGAATATAGGTTAGGGTATTAGAATCTCTAACACTACCAATCCTAATGCCACAACATACTAATTTACACAACATAACACATACGAGAGTAAATCAACTAGTGCACAAAATAGACAACTTTTTACAATTTTTACAATAACCCATCTTTGTTATATTAACCATTTTTAATACAAATGTATTAGGCTTCTATACCAGGGATAATGGCCCTTATACAATCTTTGATACAAGGATATACAACTAGGGTTTGGTGTCAACTACTATGACAAACAATCTACCCTAAACAAAGTACAACTAACTGTATGGCTAATAATGTATGTGTCATATCTCCTCTTGGTCATGCCTTGAACACACTTGCTAGTCCATCTACTCCCAACCCACAACTTTGCCTCTATCAATGATCCACTAAAAATGGCTCTCCAATCTTCCCTCTAGCTCATAATTTGTCCATCAATGACTCAATACATAGGGACTCCTTTTGAGTTGTTCACAACTTCGTTTGTGAAAAACTCTAGACTCCACACTGCTTCTCCTTAGATTCTTTGGGACTTCTTCTCACTATTTCCTTCTTATGTTGCTCCAACGAGGCAGACTTAGGGCATGGAGGGCTTCCCTCTATCATTGTAATACATCTTTATATTTAGTAAACTTGAGCTGATATAACTGCTTCACATGGATTCCTTCTTTCATCACTTCAAATATTAGTCCCTGAAGCTCCAAATATACCTCTCCTAGCATACATAATATCCTATTTAGATGTACACTCAGGGCTCCCTTGAACACCTAAATTTTTCCCTCCAAAAACCCGAGGCAATCTATCTTATACTAGGACTGTCCATTCACTAGAAACAATTCAACTTAAACACATCAAAAATACCTTTGAGCTGGTTAACTTCTGCTGCAAGTTTTGTGTCCTAGTTAGGGTTGATATCAAACAATTTTAGCTCTATTTTATGGTTTTAAAACCCTCTTCTCAGCTGCAACCTTCCTCACCTAACACACTGCACCCATTCACTTCCTTTCTAGGGTTGGTCTGCACTTGTTGTAGGCCTTTTGGACCCTCCAATAGTCCATTACAAACCCTCGGCCCTTCTTCAATTACTTTATGGAATGCAGCTTGGTAATATAAAGAAAACACCACAAAAATATTGCACAAACATCCCAAAAATCCCTCCAAAAATCCTTCACCTTATATCCTCCTTGAATCTACCCAACAATAACAAGAAGTAGCCCTAGACATCTCCTTCTTTCCTTCAATAAACTACAAGGTATGAACCTATTTTAGATGATGTGTTCCTTATGAATGTTGCACTTAGATGATGCCTTTTGAGGTCTCCACTCTCCTCCTTTTATATGCTTCTCTAGTGTGGAAATGACTATCCCTTGGGAGAAAATTCTAAGCCTAGGCCAACTTGTTCTTTGTGCCACACGCCCACTTGAAACATTCAAAAATTAATACATTAATTTCTAGGAATCTTCTCTTCTTGCTTAAAGCTACCCCTTATTCCTCTAAGGGTGATGTTCCATCTCCAATCCTCAAGTCAACAAAATCATCTTTGGTTTCACACCCACAAGCTTGGGTGCAAAGCCCACATGTTGGGTTCTTATCCCACAAACCACTTTTGTGGTGCCAATTCCTCCACAACCCTAAACCCTAGGGTTTGGAGTACCTCCCAAGATACAAATATCAACACCTCCTCTTAGTATGGGAGGTACTTCCAAGACTAGGAAGTAACTTGTCATCATTGTCATTGTTGGTGGCACTTCCCCAACTCCTGGTGCTCACCACTCTAGTATACCCTAAAGTATGAAATATGCCCTTATCAGAAGTGTCACTACCACTAGAATCCTCTTGCTTCATCTTAATATGAAATTATTTTAGGTCATTCCATGATTCATTCTTGCCAGCTATAGAAGCACCCTTGCTCCCCGCTAACCACACACTCTTCTTGGGTTGCACATTCTCCCTTTGAACCTACAAACCTCCATCAGAACTTGGCTCCTTCTGAACCTCTAGAACCTGGACCTTCTCTTCCTTCTTCTCATGATCTATAGGTTTTCCTGTCATCATATATAAACCATGCTCTCTAACTCTAATCACAACACCTATGGAGCTAGAGCCTCCAGGTTTGAGTCTTGCCTTCCCACCTTGGAACATCAACTCAAACCCCTTTTGCTAAATCATTGAGATATAAAACACATTATATTTGAGCTCTAAACAAAAAATACATCCCAAACTCGCATCAACTAGCTTGAATCCATCCTAAATGGTACAACACATGATCCTTTGATTTCCTTCTTATTCTTGTCACCCACCACCATGTGCAACTTCGTGTCCCACTCAACTAGAGTCTCGAGCACATCCTGCAAACTTGTCATGTGCTTCGACACACCAATGTCCACATACCATTCAACTACATTGATGGTACCCTGAGATAAATGAGAAATCAAATCAAAATATTTGCACTGCAATCTCTTGGAGAGGTCATCAATATCGATAGAAGTGGTGACACCTGCAACTAGCTTCCCCTTCTTCTACTCATAATCTCCCTACTTCTTCCTCAAACAGTTGATCGAATAATGACCATAATCACCATATTTGAAACACTTAAACTTATTCATATCCTTCTTTTGCTTGCCCTTCATTCTTGTGACAAGAGCCACATCATCATCAAAATCCTTCTTGTTTGGATGAAGATCCTCATCTCGCAATTCTTCCTTAATGAAGTCATCCCACAACCTATTCTAGTTTGGCAACTTGTCTCTAGAAATGATCCCTTTGATGATTTACTTCCACTCTAGAGTAAACCCCTTCAATGCAATCATCACCATATTAGAATCTGTAACAGTCTCACCGATGGAGGAAAGCTTATCTTGAACCCGAGACAATTGTGTTAGACACGAAGTCACACATTCACCTTGTATCATCTTGGTGGCCTTTGACTTATCATATGATAACAACAACTGGTTCTTGTTCTTATGCTGGAACAAATATTGAAGAGATTTCCACATCTCATGGGCAACGTTCTTCCCAGACATATGAGTTATCAAAGGATCCTTAATACCATATAGGATGATCAACTTGGCCCTCATATCCATCTCTTCTTACACTTCCATCTCCTTAGTGTCAGTTGGATTCTTGATCTTTTTCTCGGCAAAGTCTCAGATATTTTTCACCATCAGAACCAACTTGATCCTTTCCTTCCATGGACTATAGTTGGATAACCATTCCAACCTGTTCTCATATTGCAAACCAAATGACAACTTTGACATTGTTGTGAGTCCTTCAACAACAATGTGAACAACTCCCTCTTAAGTTGTACTCATTGTGCACACTCTGATTCATTGGCCCTTCAAAGTATCTCTTACACCATGTTGTTTTTCCATGACACTAGAGAATAGAGGTTAGGGTCTTAGAATATCTAACACTACCAATCTAAATTTCACATCAAACCACTTTGCATAACTGAAAAAATACAATTGTAAATCAACTAGTGCACAAAATAGACAATTTTTTACAATTTTTACAATAACCCAACTTCATTATATTAACAATCTTTAATACAACTATATATGGCTCCTGAACTAGGCATAGTGGCTCTCATACAATCTATGATACAAGGATATACAACTATATTTGGTGTCAACTACTATGACAACCAATCTACCCTAAACAAAGTACAATTGATCATCTGGATGATATAGTATATGTCACTACTCCTCTTGGTAGTACCCTGAACACATATATTGGTTTGTCTGCTCTCAATCTATAGATCTGCCTCATCAATGATCCCACTCCTTTACATCACTGAACAGGACCCTCCAATATTCCCTCCAGTTGATCATTCATCCATTAATGACTCAACACATAGGGATTCTTGTTGAATTGTTCACAACTTCGTTTGTGAACAACTCTATACTCCCCACAACTGGTCCTTAGCTTCTTTAGGACTTCTTCTCACTATTTCCTTTATGTGTTTCTCTAATGAGAAAACCTTAGGGCATGTAGGGCTACTCTTTATCACTGTAAGACATCCTTCTCTTCAATAAATTTGGGCTAATATAACTACTTCACTTGGATTCCTTCTTTTGTCACTTCAAAGATTAGTCCCTGAAGCTCCAAATCTACCTCTCGTAGTAGACTTAATATCCTTATCATAGCTACACTTAGGGATCCCTTGAACACCCACTTATTTCCCACCAATAAACTCAAGATGTCCAATACAATCTGTCCAATACTTGGAATTTCCATCCACTAGCAACAATTCAACTTAAACACATCAACACATACCTTTGATGTGGTGCACTTCTGTTGTAGGGTTTGTAACCTAGTTAGGGCTGATATCAGTTCATGTCATCTCTATTTTATGCTCTCAAATCCACCTTCGTAGCTATGACCTTCCTCACCTATCACACTACTCCCATTCATTACCTTTCTAGGGCTAGTTTGCACTTGTTGCAGGCCTTTCAACCCCTCCAACAATACACTATAGACCCTCATCCTTTTTTCATTATCTTCAGGGAATGTAGCCTGGTAATACAGAGAAAACACCACAAAATTATCGCACAAAATGCTTAGAAATCCCTCTAAAAATACCAATTCTTGTCTCCTCCTTGAATATTCCTAGCAATCACAAGAGGTAGCCCTAGATGTCTCCTTCTTTCCTTCTCTGAACTCCAATATCTGTGGCCTATTTTAGATGATATGTTTCTTATCAATATTGTACTTGAATGATGCCTTTTGAGGTCTCCACTCTCCTCCTTTTATATTCTTCTCTAGGATGGCAACGACTAGCCCTTGGGGCACATTATAAGCCTAGGCTGACTTGTTCTTTGTACCACAAGTCCACATTAAACATACAAAAATTAATATTTTCATTTCTAGACCTCCTCTCTTCATACTTGAAGCTACCCCTTGCTACTCTAAGGGAGCTATTCTATCTCCAAAGGTTAAGTCAAAAAAATCATCTTTGGTTTCACACCCACAAGCTTACGTACAAAACCACCTATTGGGTTCTTAGCCCCCAAAGCACTTTTGTGGTGCCAATTCCTCTGCAACCTTGAACCCTAGGATTTGGAGTACCTCCCAAACTAAAATCTCAACACTCCCTCTTAGTGAGGAAGGTACTTCCAAAACTAGGAAGTAACTCGTCATCACTATCACTACTGGCGAAACTACCCCAACTCCTGATGTTAACCACTCTAGCATACCCTAAAACGTGAAATACACTTTTCTTGGAAGTGTCACTACCATTGGAAGCCTCCTGCTTCTTCTTCTCCTGAAATGATTTTAGTCCATTCCATGATTCCTTCTTTCCAACTATAGAAGCACCCTTGCTCCCCACTGACCACACACTCTTCTTGGGTTGCACATTCTCCCTATAAACCTAAAAACCTCTATTAGAACTTGACAACCTCTGAACCTCTAGAACCTGGACCTTCTCTTCCTTCTTCTTCTCATGATCTATAAGATTTCCTATCAGCCTATATAGACCATGCTCTCTAACTCCAATCACAACACCTGCGGAGCTAGAGCCTCTAGGCCCAAGTCTCACCTTCCCACCCTGGAACATCACCTCAAATCCCTTCTACTCAATCACTTAGATAGAAAACACGTTATATAGGGAGGTTTCATGGGATATGTTACCTCGAAAAAATGAAAAATGAAAAATATCTATATATATACATAAAAAAAGAGTACATTACTAAAAGGTATAGTATGTTGGAAAGCAATGATTTTCCACTTAAAATATAGTTTTTAATGTACATTAGTTGTAACTTTCATTAGGTACTATGACTTGGTAAACTTTCATTAGTGATCAATTCCTTAGAGGTAAAAATTTCCTTAGAAGACAGGGCCAAAATGACTCTTCACACTTTAGTGTTGATCACTCTCCTCTTCCAATATCTATCTATCTATCTATATATATATATATATATATATATATATATATATATATATATATATATATATATATATATATATATGCACATTGAACCCTAGTTGTTGACGATCAAGATATTCTTTGTGAATAACAATGTAAACTATCAAACGAGAGTTGTACCGAGCACCCATTTTTTTCAGGTAGCAAAAAATCATCCGATTTTGAAAAGTGTTGATTCAAAATACACATTTTTTTTCTAGAACATATTTTTGATACTTTAAATCTTCTTATGTATTAAGTATGAACTTTTTCTTTTAAATGTCAGTGATTTTCAAGCTGATTTTGAAAAATGTTGATGTAGTATCAACCCCTCTTTTTAGAGGGCTTATTTTTAACACTTTAAATTTTCTAATGTATTAAGTGTGGATAATTTTTTTAGATGTTGGTGATTTTCATGTTGATTTTAAAAAGTATCAAAAATTTTTAAGACATTTTTTACACTTTAAATTTTCCTATGTCCCAAGTATGCACTTTTTTTTAAATGTTGATTATTTAACCATTTTTCAAGTTGCTTTATTCCTCTTCTTATTTTTCGTCGTAAGATGTTTGTTTTTAAGGGTTTTCTAAACATGTGTTTTCTTTTTCTTTGCAATGCTTTTTTATAATGAAATTTTTAATTTTGTTTTACAAAATTTTAAAAAAATTAATAACATTAATATTTCGAGGTTAGGATTTTTTAGATATTTATATATCGTTAATTAATACTTCAATACAAATAAAATAATTGTCACTAAGAAATAATAATTTAAACGTTGGAAAAAATATACATTTTGCATATAGATATAATTAAAAAAATATGCATTTCAGGACCTTCCCACTAAAAATGACACGTTAAATAAAAGAAAAAAATTATGAAAAACTTGAATAAAAAATGTTTGAAAAATAACAAATTTTATGAATATTTATATGACATTTGAACTTCCAAAAAAAAAGATTCACATAAAATTTTAAGTAAAAATAACCAAAAAAAATTGTTACAAAACATAAAACATACAATTTAAAAAAAAAAATACAATTAAATAAATAAAAAAAACATTGAAAATTAAAATCATTAAAAATATTAAAAAAATATAAAAAAAAGAAACTTTAAATTTTTTTTTTTAATTAAAAAAAAATTAAATTGAAAAAGAAACATTAAAAAAACGCATATAAATCAATAAAAAATAATTAAAATAAGATTAAAAAACACTTCTAAAAAAGAAAATAAATAAATAATAAAAAAAATCGCAACCCCATGGGCCCTAGGCAGTGCAAGGTCGATTCCGAGAATCGATCTTGCCGCACCTAGGGCCCATGGGACGATGAGCGTATGTGAAGGGAGCTAGGTGCAGCTCCCCTTACCTAGGCTTGTGACCCCGTGGGGCTTGAGCGGTGCTTGGTCGATGACCTTGCCCCACCGAGGGCCCGTGGGAGTGTGGGCCTGGGCAGGGAGGGAGTAGGAAGTTGCACGCAACTCCCCCACCCAGGCTCGTGACCCCATGGGCCTGAGCGATGTTTGGTCGATGGCCTTACCCCACAGGCCCTGGGCGAGGCTTGACCGATGGCCTTGCCCCACCCACCCCCACAACCCCACAAGCCCTTTTCTTGGTAATCGAATTCGGGAATCGAACTATCTTGCCTAGGGCTCGTTGGCTCGTGGGGGTGGGTGGCGAAGGAGTTGCGTGCAACCCCTAACATTCCCACCCCTACGACCCAACAGTTCTTCGGCGGCGCAATCCAATTCTCGGAATCAGACTATCCCGACTAGGGCCTGTGGGGCCACGACTTTTATTTTTTTTTAAATTTGTTTTCATTTTAAAGTTTTTTATATATATATTTTTTTAATATATTTGTTTTTTTTTTTAATGTTTTAATGTTTTCTATTTTATTTTAATGTTTATTTTATTTGTTTTTTTGGAAATATTTTCTTGTATTTTTTTTTTACGTTTTTACGTTTGGTTTTATTTTTTTGTCTTTTTTTGTATATTTTTTGTATTTGTTTTTTGGGTCATATTTTTAATTTTTTTATATTTTAATTATTTACTTATTATTTTATTTTTTAACCTTTTTCTTTTTCTTTTTCTTTTTCTTCTTCTTCTTCTTTTTCTTTTTTTCTTCTGTTTTAGTTTTTTTTTTCTCAATGTTTAATTTTATTTTTTTGGGGTCATGTTTTTTAATTTTATTTCTTTTTATGTTTTAATATATATTTTTATTTACTGGTTATTATTTTTTAAACTTTTGTGTGTGTGTGTTTTTTTCAATATTTTAATTTTGATTTTGTTATATATATATATATATATATATATATATATATATATATATATATATATTCCTGCAAGGTTCATATCGAGCTTCGACTGGCAACCCAATCCCATTATGTGTCAACTTGATAGTTAATTTTAAAGTTTTTGTTATAATGGATCGATTTCACCCCACAATGTGTTAATTTCATGGTTTGTCTTTAAGTTTTCATTACAATGGGTTGAGTTCGCTTACACTGTGTATCAATTTGATGGTTAATTTTAAAAAATTTGTTGCAACATGTCAAGTTGTCTTAAACTAAGATTTTAAAGTTGTTATACTTTTAGCATTTAAAAAAGAAATTACTCTTGGTATAATGACTATTTCATTCAGGTGTTCATTTTAAAGTTTTTTTAATCATAATTTTTTTTTCAAAATGCCATGGTTGAAATAAATTGAAAACTTAAGGTTTTTTGTAGTCATGATCTTTGGTTTTAATTTCATGGTTGAAATTTTAAGGTTTTCTGAGTCATGATATTTTATCTTTAATGTTATGGTTGCAAACAATTATAAGTATTTTATCTTTAACACTATGGTTAAAAATTGTTGGAAATTTAAGGTTTCTCTAAGATGTGATATTTTATCTTTAATGTCATGACCGAATATCCTTGGAATTTTAAGGATTTTCAGAGTCATGATATTTTATCCTTAACGTCATTGTTAAAAAATGTTGAAAATTTACCTTGAAAAAAGAGACGTTATTCCAACATCAACACTTTTTATTTTTCAGAGTGTTTTTTATACGAAAAAAGGTAGTTTTTATTGGATTTTATTTCCATCTTTAAAAAATGTTGAAAATTTACCTCGAACAAAAAAAAAACGTTATTCTAGCATCAACATTTTTTTATTTTCGGGTTGTTTTTTATGTTTTTTTGGGGTTTTTTGGATAGCTTTCTCGTTTTGAGTTTACATTTCCCATTTGATAGTTTGAATTGTTGAACAAAAGCAACATTATTTTATGGTATATATACCTAACATAAGGGTGTTATGTATCTCCTCTAATTCTTTAAATTCTATTATATTTTTTTGTGCTAGTCTGAGTTATGTCTGCATAGAATATTAACAAATGGTATTATAGCAAGTTAAATTGGCATCAAGTGTTGTTCTTCTTTTATTCTATCAACAAACATAAAATTTTCTAAATTTGTGATTTAATGTCAATTATTTGAACTTGTGAAATTTTTATTTGCACAAACTGGATCATCCTCCATCAATGTTATGTTGAATTCCTTAACAAAAGAGCTTCAAGTGGGAAAAACTATATCAAGTGGGCCCAAGCAACACATTTTCACCCCTCTATAGATTATGGGGTTACATCACTGCCTAAAGTCATGAAACCTATTGATAGTAAGCAATATAATATAAAGAATCCATATCATGAAAACATGGATAGTGCCCTTCTAATCATAAACCTTGTTGTCTCCTTACCATACAGAGAAATATTAATACGTCCAAATGCTCAAGACACCTTGGCCAATTTTCTTACCAGTTCTAATGATGCATGAATCACCTAATTCATCAAAAATTTGTGCATACAAGGATGTGCGAGGACAACTTTTTTCAACTATTTTGAAGGCTTGCTTCTTTAGGAAGAGGGATTGAGGAATGAAAGAACCAACAAAGGATATTCTTCAAGAGCCTATGCCACCAGACATAAGGGGAATGCAACCATGTAGAAGAATTCAGGTGCACAAGGGGGCCAACAACAAAATGGACCATGGAAAAGGGTCACAAGCTAGAACTATAGGAGTAGAGCCACTATGCCAAGTTCTGTGGGAAACCCAAGGAGCAATCTTGTAACACAAAATAAAACATTGAGGAGAATGTGTATGTTGTTTCCCGAAAGCCTCTCATGATGGATATTCTTAGCATATAGAGAGTGGAGCTATGAGGAACATGATTGAAAGAAAAAATTCATTTCAAACCTTTAAGAATCTAGTGGTGACTCATAAATATTGGATAACAAACTATTGATGGTGTTGGATGTTGCCAACAGTAAGGGGTCTCCCTGGTATGAAGTCCCAATTAGACCTCACGTGGTTTGGAGTAGGAGCCCCAACTAGAAATTATGGTTGGTTTCCATTATGTTAAATATTTTCCTTGGCTGCAATGAACGACACAAAACAAAAAATGCCCTTTCAAGATAAGTAAGTAAGTTAGCCCTGCATATATATTGTGATTCGCCGAAATTGTTGACCAAGTAAAACTGCCACATACATCTTCCTAGTTAGCACCATGTTAGTAGTACGAACTGCTGACTGAGCTATCAATTTTTTTGAAAATATTGTCTATTTGGGAAAGTGATCAAAACTTGATTCTGAGAGCATATGGTGTATATTTCCCATGAAATGAGTTGTGTTGGATTCAAGATGATGAGAACTGCGTGGTTGTCCAAGTTCCACACCAATCTGACAACTTTTAATTTTGAGCTATTTTTTGAACCCCTGATTATTCCTCCCCAATGGAAGCCTTTTGGACCCCAAAATATCACTTTCAGTTTTCCAACAGGTGAGGGTACAGTTCCCTCACCTTTCCAATCTCGATCCATTCATCACCGACTTGGAACTAGAGATCTATACGATGTTTGTCGTGCCTTGTTTTATACTTGCCTTTACTCTTTTCAAGTTGATCTTTCACTATTTGATCTACCATTTGGAGTCGTTCAATGAACTTCTTGGCTTTGTCCATGTTACCATCAATAGCAACATCCTTCTTACCAAAACGACACAACACATTATGATGAAAATGGTAAAAAAATTTCTCTACTTGATTCCTTTGACTCAATCTTGAATGTACATCTTGAAAGTATGTATTTTGTTGATCATAACTTGCATGTAAAACAAAATGATGCTTGAGAAAAGTAATTACACAAACAATAGGCTTAGAAAGTACATCAAAAAACTTGTCACTTATACCTTTCTTATTCCTTTTGACTAAGTGGAATAGTAGAAGAAAACCCATCCAATGAAAGTTCCTTTGTCACTACAACTTAAACACTGCACCATTGAAAATTTATGAATGAAATGAAATGGGCTTACCACATTGCATAAAGGTTGCACACATGGCATAGTCACATACATCAACCTAAAAATCAAATGAATTTTTCAAGCATAGAAGAGAAAGTAAAAATGTTGAACTCATCTTTTGTTTCAAAGCATCAAATGCCTCTTGTTGTTTGCCTCCCCACTGGAAGACCTTTTGCACAACTTCCAAAGAATGCAAATGAGCTACAATAGAAGAAAAATTAACAAAATCTTTCCTCCAACATTGGGCTGCTCCAAAAAAACCTCTTATCCAAATAACTATCTTGAGCGTTGACCAAACCATAATGGCGTCAATCTTGGAGAGGTCTAACTTCAACTCACCTTCTCCAATATTATGGCCCAAATATATTAAAGAAGTTTTATTCGACTCACACTTTGACATCTTCAATAAAAAAATGTTCTTGACATATGACATAGAGTATTTCTTTCTCACACATGACATGTTCATAATGAAATTTTTTGAAAATGAAAATGTCATCCAAGTAGACTATAATGTCTAGAAATGGTTTCAATACATCTTTCTTCATATGCATGAAAGTAGTAGGAGCATGGGAAAGACCAAAAAGCATAACAAGCCATTCAAACAAACCTTGCTTGGTTTTGAATGTTGTCTTCCATATATCTCCTTCGACAACTCTACTTTGATGAAATCCACTCCTTAAACCCCATTTAATGAAATTCTTTCATTTCTTCTTGGGTGCCAAAACAATAGGTGCATCACATGGTGAAGGAGATGGTCAGATGATTATTTTATTCAACCCTTGGATTTTCTTTGTTATTTCTGTACTTTCTCTTCTTGACATCCGATGCATGTCAATGTTAGAAAGAAGACACTTTTGTTGCAATGGTATTTCATGTTGGATTATCCTCTTCAGAGGAAATTCCTTTTCTTTCTGGAACACCTCATCATTATGGTTAGCTACATCAACCAAATCAGTTTTCAATTTTGAAATACAACCATCAAACACTTCATAATCAACATCAACATTGGGTTTGATCATAAAAGCACTAAGTTCTTGCTTGAATTCATTAGTCTTTTCATTTGCCCTGCATTAATTAATGAAATATTTAGTTTCTTGCGATGAGCTCTCACAATATACTCCACACCATCTTTGAACAAGTGGTATTTGTTTTCATGACGATAGAATAATTTTTTTCTATCATAGAGGTAAGGACTACCGAAAACAATTCTTGATATATCAAGTGGTACAACATCTAATTCAACTTCGTCAATGAAGTTTGCTATGATTGCAAACCAAAGAATACATTTTATTGTAACCTGTAAGTTTGTGTCCTTACATATCCAACCCATTGGGTATGGATTGGGATGTAAAATAGTTTCAAGATTAATTTTCTTGACTAAGTCATCAGATATCAAGTTGTCTTGAGACCCACTATCAAATAGTGTGTCGATTTTTGTATGTTTTGAGATTACCCTCACATGAAATAATTCAATCCTTGTTTCGTCATTTGGAGTGCTAGTGTGGCAATTTGATATACTAGTGATAGCAATGGATTCTTTTCCTTTTATACCCATGGCTGTATTTTTAGTTTCATCACCCGAATCAGATCCAAAATCCTCTTGAATAATGGTAGATGTCTTTTCTTTTCCTTTTTTGTTGAATTTCTTTGGTTTCATCTCAGGATGAAGCTTCCAACAATTAGCTTCATCATGACCCTCTTTGGAACAATGCTTACATATTGTTTTCTCTCCTTCCTTTTTAATGGATGCATTTTTCTTTCCTTTGAAACCCTTTTCATTTTATTTACCCTTAAATGGATTTTTACTACCCTCTTCTGGAGTGTTTTTCCCTCTTTCCTCAAGATGAGTGGATTGCACACACACCTCATCTAGATTATTGGGATTAAACATAAGGATAGTATGCCTAAGGTAATTGTGTAAACCCCCTATGTACTTAAGCAACGTGTCTTGTGATTGCAAATCTACACCTAACATTAGAGACCTTTTCGGAATTATTGGGCGTAATATTGTACATTTTTACCTTTAAGTTGTCTAAAGTTCTACCAATTCATGATAGCTTTTTACATATAAGATAGAGGGTTGAATTTCCTTTTAATTGCAACAATGAAATCAGACCAAGAAAATGAGATCTTACCATGTTTTTTTTATCTCTTATTGTGTCTTTGATTCCCACCATACTAGTCTTGCACCCTCCATCCTCAAGGAAGCTAAGTGAATCTTTATGTCATCCTCTTGAATGTTTTGAATTCTACAATAGACCTCCAACTAACAAACCCAATTGTCAAGCTTCTCTACATTCACTTCACCATTATACATGGGCAGTTCAAATTTAACATCAAGTTTTAATAAGGGTGTTTTACTAGTTCCTTTTGAGGTATGTTGATGAGTATCAGTAAGGGTTATGTTAGTGGAAGAGGGTGAAGATGCTTGTGAAGAAGAAGATGAAGAAGATGGTGGAGAGGGTGGAGGTTTACCTCCATTTCCATTACCTCCTCTTCCTGAAGAACCTTCTCCTTTGGGATATTTGGGGCTTTCACCCTGCAGTCTGGTATTCCTCTCTTCATAAAGGAACTTCACCATCTATGTCATGTCAAAGAAACCCTTCCTAAATACCTTCTCATCCTATGTCATGTTTGTAGGCTTTCATTCATGAGACATGCTCTCTGGAGTCTCAACTACAACTTGAGGAATAATTGGTGATGGAGATAGTGGAAACCTTTCCCTCCTTCCCCTTGACCCAACTTCAGGGCTTTCAACCAACTTCCCTTCTCCTCTCTTGAGATTTAACCTTGTAAGCATGGCATTCACTTGCAAACAGTTAAATCCTTCTTGCACAAATAAAACCAATAGCTCTGATACCAAACTTGATCTGATTGAGAAAATTAGTTTTGTTGTGCTAAAATTCCTTTTTAGAATATATTAAATATGCTTGATGATTCATGAGATTGTTTGCAAGTTTAAAACATGAGTTTTGAGTGTTTTTATGTATTTTTTATGTGCAAATTAACATAAACAAATGACTGAACAATACATATAACATACATAAACATCACTGTAAATAGTATCACAACAACACATGATAAAGGACTTCACCCCTCTTGGGCTATGCCTCCTTGGTCCAACTTCCAATGGCTTGACCCTCTCTATTATGCTCAAAAGTGTGAATACATTAGTTTACAATACTCAAAAATCTCTGAAACTTATTCCAGTGGCTCCATAATGCCCAAAAATGCCTGTGTAGCCTCTTTCTTCTCCCGATTTGGTAAAAAAATGAAGAATTTATGCCCTTTCCCAATCTTCTACTAATCACACTACAAATTCCAAAAAATTCGACACCATCCTACAAATTTGCCCCAAAACGCACTAACGGAGTGACAATTTTGCCAAAAATCAGGCGAAATTGTCGAACACTTTAAATGTCTGCTAACGCCTATTTTCTGAAAATTATAGACACGTGGGGATTCACGTGCCTGGGGCTAAGGCCAACGGCCCACCCCTGCTGGTTGGGCCCGCCATCCCTCTTCACCTGTGGTTGTATGCGGTAATGTAACCAAGGGTCGGCCCCCATGGGTTGGTCCTACCCCCAAACTGCGCACCATTAAAATTCAAATAGAACCCGTCAACAATATGGTTAAGAAACAAATCGATGGTGTATTGGTGAAGACTTGGACTTTTTTGTGGGAGGTCGTGGGTTCGAACCCCGCTGCCTCTACCCAAACTTTGAATAATAATTTTGGTGGCCCCTGGGCTGCCATGTTGTGGCCTTCGACTGGGCCACGTGTCAGTCTGTGGTTGGCCACCAGTCTGACCAATAAGCATGAAAAATTGCACCCATAGGAATGTGCCACTTGGCACATTGTGATTCACTGAAAAATGTTGACCAAGTCAAACTTCCACATACACCTGCCCAATTAGTGCCACATCAATAGTACAGACTACTGACTGGGATGTCAATTTCTTTGAAAAATTCACCTGTTTGGGAAAGTGAACAGAACTTGATTCTGGGAGCATACAATGGTTGCTTCGTGAAAAACAAGTTGCGTCAGATTCAGGATGACGAGAAATACGCGGTCATCTAAGTTACACACCAATCTGACAACTTACCCTCTTTTTCTGTCCATCTATCTATAGATGTTAAGTTGTAATAAAGGCCAAATTTGTGCCCAAACCTGCAAATAAATCCTTCCAAAACTTGGAAGTGAACTTTGCATCTCTGTCTGACACAATATTCTTTGCAACTCCATGCAAGATAACCACATATCTAATGAATACATGTGTTAGATCGCTAGTTGAGAATGTGGAGTTCACTGGAATGAAGTGCGCAAACTTCGTCAACCTGTCCACAAAATCCATGATGGAATCATGTTGTCTCACTTTGCTCAGAAAAATTGTGATAAAGTCCATGGAAATGACCTCCCATTTCCATTCTGGAATCAAAATTAGCCGTAGCAGTCCACCTGGATGCTTACACTCTTCCTTCACACACTGATAATCGAAACACCTGGCCACAAACGTTGCGACATCCTTCTTGAGATTTAGAAAATAATAAAATTTCTTTACTACGGTCAATGTATTATGATAGCCGAGGTGACCTGAATATGGTTTCGCATGAAACTCCCTCAAGATCACCTTCTTGAGCTCACTACTATTTGGCACATATCATGTCTCTAAATCTAACCAATCCATCTATTGTAAGGCAATAGTCCCCATCCGATGCACCTGCATTTGTACTTGTACCATTACTCATACATGTACCTGTGATACTACATGTATCTGTACATGTCCTACCACCTGTACATGTACCTGTACTACCACATATACATGTACATGTACTACCACCTCTACATATATATGTACTCTGTTGCAACCTGTGCATAATCTCCATGTACCTAAAATCATGTTGTCCTACCTGCAAGACTTTATCCTGTAAGTCTGTCCCATAGGATCTCATAGTTTCTAAGTGATTTACCTGTACCTGCCTATTAAGAGCATATGCCACCTTGTTCTCCTTTCCTTTGATGTACCTAGTCTCAGATTCGAAATCATTGACCATGGCCAACCATCTAGCCTGTTGGGTGTTTAGATTCGGTTGGTCAAACAAATACCTCAACCCAATATGATCACTCATTAGTACAAACCTCATGCGAAGAAGATAATGCCTCCACATATTCAATGCGTGTATGATCGCTGCCAACTCAAGATCATGCGTCAATTATTTATGTTCATGTTCATTTAGTTTGTGTGACTTGTAGCATACCACTTGTCCATACGACATAAGGATCCCACCAAGACCTCTCTTGCAAGCATCTGTGCATACTACAAACTCCTTGTCTCGATCTGCAATCTTTAACACTGGAGCATGTGTCAACAATTGCTTAAGTTGCTCAAAACTGGCCTCACACTCCTTTGTCCATTCAAACTTCTTACCTTTCCTCTACAATGATATAATAGGATAAGAAATATATGAGAAGGCACTGATGAACCTCCTGTAATAGCCTTCCAACCCCATGAAAGATCTTACCTCATCCACATTCCTGGGAGATACCCACTCCATGATGGCCCTTATATTTTTGGATCTACTGCAATGACCTCCTTGGAGACAACATGTCCCAAGTAATGTATCCCAGTCTAGAAGAAAATCCATTTCTTGAGCTTAGCATACAACTAATTCTCTCTCAACAATCTCAACACTGCTACCAAATGCTCGACATGCTCTTCCTAATTTTTAGAATATACCAATATTCCATCAATGAACACAATAAAAAACTTGTCCAAATAAGGACTCAACACATTATTCATTAAACACATAAATGTAGCTAGGGCATTAGTCAAACCAAATGGAACTACAACAAAATCATAATTCCTGTACCTGGTCCGGAATGCGGTCTTGTAGATTTCCTCTTCTTTGATGTGTACATGAGGGTATCCTGACCTGAATTCAATCTTAGAGAGCATTGCTGCTCCCTTCAGCTGATAAAAAAAATCATCAATCCTTGGTAATGGGTACCTGTTCTTGATGGTCACTTTGTTCAACTACTTGTAATCAATGCACAATCTGAGAGTACCATCCTTCTTCTTCATAAACAATACCGGTGCACCCCAAGGTGATACACTTAGCCTAATGTATCCTTTGTCCAACATTTCCTTCAACTGCAACTTCAACTCTACCAACTCAGTTATGCTCATCCTGTAAGGTGCTTTTGATGTTGGAGCTTCCCCTGGCACTAACTCAATAGAAAAGTCTACTTCCCTGTGAAGTGGAAACTCTAAAATATTTTCAGGAAACACATCCTAAAACTTTTGTAGAACTAGGTACCTGCTCAAAACATCTGCATCCTCAACTTCCTTACCTTTGTCACTAGAAATGTGCACTATGAATAACACAAACCCTTTTTTTCAATTATGCTTTGCCTGCATAGCTGTCACCATCCTAATTGATGTGCCTTTCTTCTTTCCCTACAAGACTCTTGGTTCCCCATTGTCATCTACACACTCAATGGCTTTGTCATAAAAATCCACCTTGGTTTTATGAAGTTACAACCAATCCATGCCCAACAACATATTGTATGATCCCAATGGTAGTAAATTCAGATGTATTTTGGTAGGCATACCATTTAAATCAAATGCATAATATCTTACCCAATGATGAACTCACTTCTTTGTGCCTGTAGCCAACTACACTAACCAATATTCTGCATGCAATTCCTTACTCAAGCCACACTTATCCACCAAGTCAAGAGTAACATAGCTATTAATTATATCTAGGGTTAATAAAAATAGAAATAACTTGATCACAAATCTTACCGTCCATCTCAATGATAGATGTCTAGTGTTCTGCCTGCCTATTTTCCATGACTGCATAAATTCAAGGAATACTCTACCCCGCATCTCCAACAGTCTGCGCCTCTTGTGCATTGTATATCTTAGGCCTACCACCCTGATTCTGTGGAAAATATCTCCTAAGGTGTTCCTCAACACATGTCCAACACTCCAATCATCTAGTATAATTACCTTTGTGCTACTGTTGTAATCCATGTCCTTGTCTAGCTGCATCAAACTTCTTTTGAGGTGCCACAGTTTCTTTCTCCCTTGCATTTTGAGGCCTTTCTCTCTTAGGGTGCTATTTACCTTTACCTTTGTCTTTCCATTTCCATCCTTGTTAAGATTCATTCTTATTCTTTGACTATTCATAGCAGTACATCAATTTCCCAATGAATTCCTCAAGTGACAGAGGCTCATCATACTCAATATGATCTCTAAATTCTAATGGAAAACCACTAACAAATTGCTAAAATTTAGCCTTCTCATCTGTAAGATACGGTACATACCTCAATAGCTCCAGAAACTTCATCGTGTACTCTTCATCTGTCATTGACTCCATATTTAGCTCATAAAATTCTTTTGCCTTACTGTCGTGGTACCTTTTGTAACAAGTATTTCTTCCTAAAAATCCTCTTGAGCTCATGCCAACTCAAGTCCTCCATCCTGATGTCTCTGACCGGCTTAACATATTCCCACTAAATGTATGCTTTACCTTTCAATTTCAAGATAGTGTTTCTGGCCTTCATGTTATCTGTGTACTCATGCAATTCAAAGAATTTGTTCACCCCAAGTATCCAAGCCTCTGCATCTTCTGGCTTCTTCACATCTCCATCAAAAGTAGGTGGCTTTTCTTTCTTAAATTCATATGGAAAGTATCCCCTACCACTCCTCATGTACGGATGATAACGATGGCGATCATGATGTATATCTAAACCAAAACTAGAATAGTACCTTTACTCATCACCCCTCTATCCGGAGTGTCCAATAGCTTGCCATCTCTCACCATGTCAGTTCTATCTGACCTATGTCTACCAGGAGACCTACTTCCATATGCCCCATTTATTTTGTCCTCCTGTCCATGGTTGATCAAAAGTGGCCCTTGTCCCTGCAATTCTAACAAACTTTGAAGGAGTATTGCATTAACCTTTGCTTGTTTCTCTTGTGCCTATATGATCCTGTCATTGTCTGCCTTACAACTCCTTATTTCTTCCTTCAAACTTCTCAATGTGTCTTCCAAATTAGAAGAGTGCCCACCACTTTGCTCATATGATTCAAAGGGAGAGTCTTTGTAATCTACCATCTTGCTATTCATTTTGACCTTCCTCCTGCAATGCATAGTATGTCAGCTAAACCAAATCATAATAAACCAATGTACCTTAGTATAATTTAGGGAGGATACCTCATCCGCAAGATCACCCAAATCAGCATGATACATGTATAAACATAATAATAACACCATATAAACATATAACTAAGTGTGCCAACACATAACATCATTCTAGCTAGAGTTCAGTTATCACTGCATGACGACGGTGCATCATTTTGCCAATATTAAACACCTAAACATGTTTTACCCACCTTTCCTTTGTTGTTTCAAGATCCTACACTACACATACTATGACCTCATGCATGACAACATAAACCATAGTAGTATACGTGGACAATATACAATCATAAGCATAGATGATACACCAACATAGACCCGGAAAACACATCAGCATAAAAATGGAAAACACACGCATAAACACATATAATCAAGCATAAGCAGATAATACTTGTAGCAATAGGTAGCAACATGTAACCAAGCATACAAGAATGATACATGGAAGAAACATATAACAACATGTAACCAATCACACACTCATGACGACATACTTCATACAACAACATCCTCTTTCACATGGCGACATCACTACAACCATGACTAACACCATGCATATGCAACAAGCACATAGACCACAAGGATGATTAACACACGTGAAAATGACATGAATTCATGACCAACACACCGCTCATCCAGTCTAAGGGGTGAACCATGCTCTCATACCACTATGTAACACCCTCCTCCCACATCTACCCAAGTAACTGACCAACTAGGGTAAACATGTGATGAAAGGCTACTATAATTGGATTCAACCTCCTAGGTGACCTTAAGGAAATGGAATCGATGGAAACATATCATACCAACCTTCCACATCAACTATAGGACCCATAAGAACCATCCCAACACTTCTGGTAACCAACCCCTAGGTACCCCTAAGGTTTTAGGTCACTTGACCTTTGGATGCTCCCATGCTATGGGCCTGATAGTGTCTAGGAGGCTTTGGATGTTCTCATGACAAGGCATGCCAGTGTCCAGGGAATATTTTGATCAGTATTGTGCCAACACCACTAGGATTTGAGCCACTTTTTCATGTCTAGAGCCCGGTCACTACCCAAAATTAGATGACACCTTTAGAACATAAAGATAACAAGGAAATAATGATGAAAATGAAAATATTTAACAAGCCCTTAACCAGACCTCTACTAGACATGACAAACATTTCTTCTAACATGTCACGAATATGTAATCTACAGGTGTAAATAACATATTTAAGCATAGGGGTCTCATACTTATATGAGGATCGCTATGAAGCATTGTTTCCTTATATCATTTGTTCCATAGTATCCACATATAAGCCAATACATTTACACATGAAAAACCAAGGGAATAAATTTCTCATTAATGAATTCATAAACCAACCAGGGATGGGACTACCATGTTCCACCGACCATATATTGGCTAAGCCAAATCTCTCTTCAACCAATCACCCCCATGCCATATTCCAGGCATGAATGTGGGACTCATAACCAACTGAAAAGAACCAAACAAGCATGGATGCTACCGGAGTTCTTTGCCTACACCGTGAGGAATTTTAGTGCTTCCCAGTCTCTCAAGCTTTACCATAATCCACAGTCCAATCCAAGGATCACTAGGCCCTACATCGAGACCCACTTTCCAGGCTTTACTGTACATCCCATCTTGGGACAACTACATCTAACGAAGAGAAATCCACCTCTTGGTTTTAACATATATCCTGACATTCATCGGCAGGGATTCCTAGGCCCACTGAGGCACACAATCATGGCTTTACTGCAACCCACAGTCTAGCTTAGGGGTTACTAGGTAAGTGGCTTTACCATGATCAATAGTCCAATTTAGGGACCACTAGGCCATGTGTTTGTCATTTTAGAGATCCACCCCACTCAGCTTCGAATCCATCCGACAATCTAGCTCAACAGAAGTATGAGAACTCATCTCATCAAGGCTATCTGAAAATGGCAAGGCTAGGCTAAAAACATTATCACACCTGGAAAAACCCATGCCATGACAAAAAAGAACCACATGTAATACCATGCATGCCCAAATCTAGCAAGGAAATCACACATGCAAATCAATACCTACAAAGAATCATGTTGTAGTTTCTTGATCCTGCTCTTCCTTTCTTTCTTTTTCCTTCCTCTTTCCTTATTTGCCTTTCTTGATCCAATGCCAAAGTGCTCCAAGAAAACTTTGTGTCCAAGAGTGAGAGAGAGAGATAATAACGAGAGAGCTCCAAAACTAACTAAGAAAAAGGTACCAACTGATCCTCAAAAACCCTTTTATCAATTAGGCCTCTATTTTCTTTTTTTTCCATTATTTTCCTTCAATTTCCTCCTCATATGCAGCCTGTGACCTTTCTCCTTCATTTTCTCCTAATTTCCATTATTTTCATAAATAATTGTGCCAAAAATTCCACTTTGCCTTTCCAAATCCTTAGCCATTGCCTTTGCCAACTTCCTTAGCCATAATAAACCAAATAAACACCCCCTAGGATTTTTTTTTCCCATTATTCATCTTGGAATAAGTGTCCCATCAAACGTGGTTATTATTTTTAACTTTTAATACATGGAATTTTCACTAGGGTTGTTACACTTTTTATAGCTTCCATCTCAGTGATTTACCTTCAAAAGAAGATTTGATTGACTATTTTACCTCTCTTGTTCCTTCTAATTATGAAAATGAAAAATCAAATAATAAGAACAAGATGCCTCAAATTCATTAGTTAACCTTGAATCAGAAATTGATTTTATTGAGCCTACAAATAAACTTAAAAATATATCATAGTCGCAATGTTTAGAAAATTATTTCACACACTTTCAGATTTCTGAAATGGATCATACAAATATAAATATGAAATATGAAAGTGTAGTTGAAGCATTTCCTAATGTTTGTAGTGAATAACAAGAAGACCCAATAAAAATAAATCAAAAACAAGATCTAAATAATGAACATGTTAATATTTATTCTCTAGAGGTAAATTCAAAATTGGTTTCTACTTCCACAACTAAAAGTTTTTCATTTAGTCAGGATTCTAATTTTATCAATGATGTTGAAAATCATCATGATGAAAGTTTTCAGCCATCATCTAATTCATTCTATTTTGGCAATCATTACTTGTTGTATTTGAATCTTTTTTTATATTTGATTGCATTTAGTAATGATCCTCTCAATATTTTTGTTGAAATGATTCCCACAACCAGTTCTAATTCCTTTAAGAATGTGACTTGTTTGGATGGTGATTCTTTGCCCATTAATGTTATTTCTCAACCTCCCTCTTATCCTTTTAATGATGTTGTTAATTTAAATCAACCATGTAATTTTCAAGAAAGGGAAGTTATATTTGATGAGTATTCTTATTTTGATGGCATAGATTCTCATTCTTTACAAACTAAATCATGTTCAAAAACATATTTCAATCAAGTAGATTCTCATGCTTAAATTTAATTTCCTTTGACTGAACACAAATATGATTTTGAACATTTTGATGAGATTGATTTTCAAGTTTCCAACAAAACTCATTCTAATTCTCTCTTGGAAACTTGTTTTGATGAAATGTTGTTGGAACTCCCTTCTAGTGGAAATTCTAATATTGAGAATAATCATTGGTTCCAGAGTTTCCCTATTAATCCATCTTGTAATAATAGTGTAAATATGGATGCAATTTTATTATTTTGCTTCAACTCTTTTGGTTATTTTCATATTTATTTCTTCTTTCATTTTTAAATTTTTAGATAACCTATGCTTGCATATGGAACAATTAAGTATTGAAAAATCGCTAGATGCATTTTCCGAATGGGAAGATGAAATCAAAGCATTAGTTATGAACGTCAAAACTTTTAATATTCCAATTTCATTTAATGTTCATGTCTTATCACCTCTCTCTTTCTTCTAGAATGCATTTTCCACATGAATCATCACATGAGAGTGCATTAATATGATATGACCAGCCATCTAACCCAATTGATGATCTTCCAACAAATTCATTAAACTTCCATATGTGCTTCATTGATCCATTTGAAATTTATTTGGAAGGTTCACTTATGCAGAAGATTGTTGATATTTCATCATATGTACATAATACTAACTGTGTTATGCAGGTTCCAATGCTTAAAGATACATCATTGGAGCTTTCCTTGTTAACCTTTCTTCTCTCGAGTCCACTCAAACCATTAATTGATATTCATCCATATTTTTATGATCCAATAGAGATTTGGTTGGAGGAAAATCTTCAAGAGAAAGTGATTGTAAATAAGCTTCTTTTTGTAAATAAGTTAGCAATAGATGTACATATTGCATTCAAGTTTATTTTTGTTAGCTTAATTATATTCATACTTTTGTTACTAATGTTTGATGTGTACATACATGCAGAAAATAAAATTCTTGAATGGTTACACTGGAAGTATGGCTATACCTAGTCATATTTTCCCTCATACAGTTAGATTAGGGTTAGGAATAGATCAGTTAAAATTTACTTTGTTTTTCTGTTTGTTTCTCTTTTAATAATACAGGTAGAGGAATAAAGAGAGAAATTATCCTTTTAAAGTCATAATCATGTTCAGGGAAGTGTCCTATTCCTCATCAGAATATTTATTTTTATATCCTGAATAAGTGTTTTTCCCTATATTTCTCTTGCTTTGCAAATTTACAAGACGAGTCATGATCATATTTCTCTTTTTGTTGCAGCTAAAATAAAGTGCTTAGCTCCTATTTGTTCGAATTTCTTGTAGGCCTTTAATTTCTCAAGTTTCAAATGATCAATCAAAGAAAGGGCTTGAAAGTAAAGGAAAATCACAAAGGAATCTTGCAGCAGTTGTAAAAACACTCATGTCCATGGCCATACCTTTGCACTTTCTGGAATCTTACATTTGTTAAAACCATGTTGAATCAACTCTTTTTTCCACATTGTTCATCCAGTGTATTCTTTTTTAGTTTCGCTTCTTTTATAAATCCCGGGATGACCCACAACCTACAAGGTCATCTAACACACATATTGAATACACATGGGTCACTATTGTTGGGTTTTCATTTGGCATTCATTCCTTGAGACTAGAACCACAATTGTTCCATACCTTCATTTCTTTCTGGGTGACACGTGTAGATGAACCCCTTTACCTTCACTCCATCCTTCCACATCTTTCACAGTACCCCTGGTACCTGGAAGCCTATAACCTATTAAAATCTAATTCTAAAATCTTTTGGGCATGTGAGCTCTAGGCTCCATGTCATCACAAGCTTCAAATTGCATGTGTTAAAGGTTTGGCCCCCACTCCTGCTAATATAGTATTATCACACTATCTTATGAGTAGTGGCCCCACTCTGTTTCAATAGTCCACACACCCAGAAACCCGTAACCTTTTTCCAATTCATAATATATTCTAGACATCCTCACTCTAGGTGGTTGTGTCTCCTCTCTATTGACCTGCACCTTTAATACCTAGAACTTTATTCTAATTGTATCTGATCTCTCCCTTCCAGGCTACTACATGAATGCTCACTCTTCTACCACTCCACTTTAATAGCTTGGAAGCCTAGAAGCCCAACTAGTTAATAAAGTCACATTTCAATTCTCTTCTGGGCACTTCAATTCCATAAGCTAGGATGGGTCCCACCTTGCACTACTGATATATCTGATCCTTGTGAGCCCAAAAATATTTCTAATTCACCTTTATAATAAGCCAAAAATAACTTCCTATGGGCTACCACAGTTAGATCCCTCTAATAATCTTGCTCTACCTCTTGGTATCCAACCTTTCGGACTATCATAACTTATGGCTCATTTGTGTTTTTGTCCTCGATTTACTATTGGATTCCCATCCCTTTCTCCTCTTCTCTTAGTCCCAAGTATTATCATCCCAACCATATTTTTAGCATGCATCTCTTTCTTTTCAGGACACTCATGAGCATCCACTATGCTAAATTGGCAAACTTGTAAGAAAACACAAATTATGAAAGGGTAATGCATCATGGCCAGTTTATGTTTGATTCACAATTCTCTTGTGGTTTGTTTATTTTTTACACATCGCTCCATTTCAGTTATCACGTCATAGTCAATTTCCTCTTCATTTATATATCCATAAATCATTGTTGCATTGATATGGACTTGGGATTATATCAAAACATTCGGGTTGATATAAAATTAAAAGAGATAAGAGGAATAATTATTGTTGAAATTCATAATGAAGCACATTTTTATGACTACTTATTTACTTCTAGTTCCTTGAGAACAAGTTATTATTCTTCTAGTTTAACGCTCACTCTAGTTTAGATTCAATAAATTGATGATCTTGGGAAAATGAAATCTACATTAGAATGTAACTTCTTCATACTTTTAATTTCAATCAAAAGAAGAAGTCACCTCGTTTTGAAGAAAATTGGTATCTTCTAGGTAAATCTTAGTGAAATTATTCAAAGTAAGTCTCATATACTCATTTTCATTTGTTACCATTTTCTTATGCTTTTCATTTTAGCTTTGTTTTTAGTTTTTACTAATCTAAAGATCTATTTTTGCAAGTCTTCAAGCACTATTTTGAAAACTCTTCACTCATGTTTGCTTAGATTTGGAATTTACTCTCCTCGTTTTTATTGCTTTCGAGCTTTGGAAAAACCATTTCTTTAATAATTTTTTAACTAACTTACCAACGGCTAGTTTTCAACAGCTATCTCTAGGAAATGATGCATCCATGCTATTTATACCTACTGATCGATTGATTTCTCACCTTGTCCTAAGGATGAACCACATTAGTTGGTTTGAAATGTCGACCAAATCCTAACTATGTGATTAATCTGAAAGACTTCTATCTACATTATGGATCACAAAAGTCTTATATCTAACACAATTATGATGTTGATTAAATTTCAAATCAGCTAAACCCGGGGGTCTCTGAACCTCTAGTTTGTTCCACAAGCCTTATAGTTTTATTAGAAAATTGTTACGATATTTCCACGCATTCGTAGTTTTGAAACAAGGAAAATTTCAAGGGAAGAAACTTATTATTTGGCTTCACTTTCTGTCATAACTGCTATTCTAAAATTAAAATTTTTGTTTGAATAAAATTCTAATCAATTACAACTTTACAAGACAACTTAACAAGATCTCAACTTAAGAAAAACTTGCATGTTGTCCCTCATATTTGTTCTTTTGTTGAGACATTCTTCATAAATTGTCTTGTTGAGATTTTCTTTCAATTTTGGCTTTTAATTCAACTTTTTCTTTTGGTTTACATCCCTATTATTCTTCTTGCAATTTTTGGAGTGTTGAATTCACTTTTATTTTGGATTTGTTTTGGTGATATTACCAAAATGTATATGGAAGACTTTTTCCTACCCAACATTTTTCGGCATGCATGGGAACGTTTTACTCTGTCAATTTCATAGGTTTTCATTCACCATAAAGGGACATCTTTATTAAATTCCAAGTCCTTCCACCTTAATTCTTTTCCCATGGAGGAAAATTCATATTTTCCAAGTGATAAAGCTCATCTTCCAAGGAAAGAACTGGTTTGAGTCTAACTCAATTAATCTCACCCATTCCCCCCACTTCACATAAAGAGCCTCTAGATTGATAGTTGTAGGGAAAGATGAAGGAGTCAAAATTTTATAATTATTATGTCCATTACAATTAAAATCTCTTGTACCACCCCACCCTCTTCACCCAATTTCAAAAAACAATTGTCTAAAGAAAGTTTATCAAAAGGGTGGTAAAAGAGGGTTGAAAGTACTTATGTGTGGGAAGCACAAGTAAACCTGATAGGGTACTGAACAAGCCCACTGGTAGTGAGGCTATTCTTGTGTGGTACTAAGATAACTTTGTTGGGGCTATGGATGCCCACTAGCAGCAAAGCAATGTCGGGTAAAATATAGCATTTATATCAATGGATGTATACTTTATTTAAAACTTCCTATTTGTACCTCCTCTATCACTCATATGAGGTAATTTTTAAAATTAAATATTCCCCTAAAAACATGGATTTGTGGTTTTAGACTCAGTTTATTTCAAGTACTTATATTTTCAGAGCTCATATCACTTGATCAATTAATGTGGGGCCCATGAGAAACATTTTGGTGTTTGAAGGCTTGATAGAATTCATCATTTTAACCTTGTGGTAAATTTAAACTCATTACCTTTTTTGACCAGATATAATTGTTTCACCCAATGTGTCGCCAATTCTTGTGGTTAAACAATAACCCCCCATTTTCACTTTATTATCTTCATAATAATAATGGGGACCCTTCATGTAAAGTTTTGGTGATATTGCCTCTTAAATTATTTCATTTGGTTTATTTTGTGGGATTTTATTTTTATTGTTTTTTCACTTCAATTGCTTCATCAAGTATGGTTTCTCACAAGCTTTCCAATGACTTTAATTTCGCTAAGTTTGGATTTACATATTACAAATGGTGTTTATTCAAAGTTTGGTTATTTTTCATTGCTTAGGCTAAAAATGTACAAAATGTATTTCACTTTTGTAAATATAATTAATTTCATAATTTGTAACTAGTATTTTTTAATTAATTTATTAACATAGATTAACTAAGTTAATTGTAATTAGTTTAACTAAGATGTAAATATTAGGTTTTAATTAATTAATATACTAATTAATGATCCTACAGAACCATCGCAACCAAGATGGTATATTTCTTAACCATAAAATAAATGAAATGAAATGATATTTTAAGGTTCAAGAGACTAAAAATAGTCTATGAGACCATTGGTTCCCTATTTTTCACTTTTTGCAATTCAAGCATTTTCCGATTCAAATTGATGATGAGCTAGCCCAACCTTCCTACAATCCCCTCGCTAAAAAGGCAATGCCAAGAAATTGATACTAACATGTTCTCATATATATGTAAATAAAATAAAATATTAACTTTTAAAACAAGCTCACAACCCAAAACTATTTTTAAATACCAATTTTATAAAACTTACAAGCTCTAGGGATTTCCAAATGGAAATGGCTATAATTTTTTACAAATACAATAATGGTGGGAGGTCTCACTTACGTGTGGACCTCCTTTCCTCTCCCTCCTCTTCTTATTCTATTTCTCGGCTTCATTTCCCAATTGTATCTGGGCTCACCTTCCTTCTGGGCTTCGAGGCCTCTTTTCACCTTATAACTCCATCCCCTCTCCATGCCCACATTAGCCTGGGTCTCATTATTAATTCCCTTCAGGCATCCTCCTCTTCACAGGCTTCTGGGATCACTCTTGTTTAACTATTTAGAGTAATGTGTATTAATGGAGGGAGGGCCCCACTACACATGGAGCCCTCCCTCTCCTCTTAACATACTTATAGGATCATTAATGAGTCCAAAATAAATAAATAAACCACTTTTGTTCCTTTTTAATATTATATTAAAAATGTTTTTATTATTATTTTAATTGAATAATTTATTTTTTTTCATATAAAGTTTTAATTAAGTGATAGTAGAATGAGTTATGCAGAATCACTCTGCAACCCTAATGGCATTGTGGCAACCATGAGCTAAACTTAACCGTGACCTAAACATTGACAACACCTGCAAAGCTATAAACCAAGAGGCCTTTAATAAGGTCAGAATGATAGAGGAGGAAGAAAGCGAAAGATCCCCTCCTACTGAGACACAACGACAGGGGATTCCCACGAGAACACAAGCAACCAGAAGCTAACAGGAGATACAAACAAAATGTCAGGACTAGTCCTTGGGGCATGATGACAGGCAGGTAATAGAGGAAAATGTCTGCCATATGCGACAAAGAAACCAAGATTCATCATCAAAACTAGAGCGATACAGAAGTTACATGAAAGACCACATGCTAATATGCAAGTTCATCAGAGTCTGGCCAATGAAGAAGGACCTCAGCAAATGGATACAACAAAAATGGCAACCCAAAGGCCATACCGATCTCAAGCTGGGAGCTAGAGGCTTCTTCACTATAATATTCTCGAACCTGCAAGATAAGGAAAAAGTATTTGAAAATGATCCTTACTTTCATTATAATGTTGGTTTGTTTATGAGGTATTGGGAAGAATGCTATGACCCAGACAAGGAAAAATTTCTGGCAGCCCCGGTTTGGGTTAGATTATTCGGTCTCCCAATGGATTTCTGAGACCCAGAAATACTGGAGGGCATTGGAAATATGATAGGAAGATTTGTCAAAATAGCAGAAATGACAAAAAGAGCAGATACACTTCATATGCGAGAATATGTGTATACATGAACATAGCTGAACCTATACCTGACTCAGTGGAACTAGAATATCATGAAGAGGTGTGGCAACAAACCCTAGACTACGAACACATCCCGTTTAGATGTTGTAGATGTCATGAGTATGGCCACCTATTTAAGGATTGTCCACTGAACCTAGAGGAAGGGGAGAACATGCACAAGCAATAGAGGAAATTGCAAGAAGATAAGGAAGGGTTTCAAGAAGTGAAAAGCAAGAGGAGACAAGCAAAAGAAACTCACAACATAGGGAAAAAAGAATATCAAACTCAGCCAAGTAGAATGAACAGCTTTGAAGCGCTACAGGGAGAAGAGGAAGAAGAAAATGAGGTCCAAATTATGGATTATCAGGAGAAAGGAAAGGAGAGCAGTTCAAGTCAAGGCAAACCGAACCCCAAGAGGAAAGCTCAAAGAGAGCCGGCAGATAAAGAGGAAAAGGAGGACAGGGAGAGGATGGAAACCACTACAATGGAAATTGACCTAAGCAAAGGAGAGGAACTTAGCATGGAAGAGGAAGTGTTGAAGAAATTGTTGAATGAATGGAGACATTTAGACGAAAGATTTATACCAAAAGACCAAAAAAGACTATATAGAAATACATTCCAACAATATCAAGCTAAACAGGGATAATGATAGGTGTGGAGTACTGAAGAAGCTATGTTTTATTGATTATTTTGTCATCTTTTCTTTAAAGACTTATAATCCCTTTGCATCATGAACTAGGTAATTAATAAGAAAATATGGAAAAATCTATGAGAATTGTATGTAACGCAAGATAACTAATAATTACCATTTTCTTATGCAGAAAAAGGGAAAAACGAAAGATTGTCATTCCAAGGAAAAAGACAGAGCAGAGTTAACTGTTGTCCCTGTGGCAGGAAACCATATGCAAACACAACAATCCAAACTGAAGCATATCAGCCAAGGAAAGGAAAAGGAGATATCGAATCGACGCAAGAAAACAAAGGGATAACTAGAATTAACAATTTGGCGAATCCCTCAGGATCCTCTGATACTAAGGGATCACAATCTTAACTATTTTTGCATCATTGATATCTCAGGCCAACTGTTATAAAAGGGGCAGCACTACTAGCCCAGGAGACGGGTTGTTGTTACTTTTATGTAATTTCTCATTGTATCTGAAACTTTGATCATCGACTCTCGTTGAGAAGTGATCCACTGTAACTCTATTTTAATGCTTTAATATAAATCTGGTTGTCGTTCCATCTTTTATCCTGGAATAATTTCAAGCGGTGTGTCCCTGGAGGCTAAGGGCCCGGCCCTGGTGGAACACTTGCTCCTGTACCATTATCTTTAGTTCGTGTGTGGTTTTCATTATCAGCTTTGATCGGTAATCTGGTGTGTTTTGTTATTTTATATCACAACTTTGTTATATTTACAATATCGTTCTCTGTAACAGGAAGGTCGTATTGTTCATTCTGACTTTATAATGTATTGTTGTTCCTTTAAGTCATTAATGTAACCTTACTGTTCTTCACAGAATGTTATCGCTATTCAATTACAGAGTAACTGGGCTGTAATATTCTTAAGTTGGTATTACTGTATTCGTCTATGGTTTATACTTCATTACGATTGTTGTTCAATTGACATTGTTGTTCCATTATGAATTGTGATCGTTATCCTTTATAACTAAGATCAATATTTGTGGTATCGGAGTCAGATTATTGTTTTCTCTCAATATCTATGTGTGCTATTTATTTCGGTACTGTATATTCACAATTGGCTCTAAGCGCTATTCTATATTTCATTGCTAATTGGTTTCAGTTCCATTTCTATTTGTTTTCCGATTTATTCTTAGAGTAAGGATTGATCTTTGATTTCTGTATGATACGATTGTTGTCTTCATTTTCTTAGAGTAAGGTTTTGTTGTTTATCAAGCCTAGTTGTTGTTTCAATTATAGTTGCTATTCCATTTCTTGTTATTTGCATTGCCATTGCATTGAACGATCTGAAACTGTAGCGAGCATTGAAATTCATTGTCTAGTTCCCAGATTGATGATCTGTTCCTTGATTTTCTTTAGTTACATCAGTTTACGAGGGATGAGTTATTGTTACTGTACCCTTGACTGATAATTTACTTAGTCTTCTGAATGCATGATTTAGGCTTTAAAGTGCTTTGCTGTAAGTAGATTTTCTTTTAAGCATCCGTTTACTCTTGTATTTTCTTGAGCACTATACTACTAGAATTACTTTGACAAATGACCGCCTCAAACTGAGTACACTCTTTGAGATAGCAAATCATTCCTGGATTGACAAGTTAATGTGAGGTAATTAGAGGTGAAAAAGACCCTTTTTACGGCTCGACATTTTGGCGTCGTTGTCGAGGAAGAGTGTAGCCATTTGTTTCTTTTCCAGAGTAGTGTAAGAACTTGTTAGGAAAGAACTAGGTTTTAAAACAAAAGGTAAGAACCTGCATGTGGAGTATGTAATAGCCCTGCTCCCCTACCTGCTTTCCTGTATATTTGTTACCGTTTTGTTTGGGTAGAACCTAGAAGTTGATTTGTGTGCATGACTAAGCAGAAAAAGCCAAAAAGAATCCCAAACCTCTACCCAAGCCTGATAAAGCTAAGGGGCCGGTGACCCTTGGCCAATCGACCTTTATAGACGAAATCCTTAAGAAATCATAATCTCAGCCTTTAGTAGGACCTAGAAAAGTTACTTCTAGACAGCCTACTAGTTCCCTTCAGGCCATAGGATCACCATCTGTAGCCTTTGCTAAGGTGCATAGTCAAACCGAAGAGCAAGATTTTCAAGAAATTGAAAATTTTAGCCTAAAATCTTTACAGGAAGGGAACCATAGCAATCTCTATCAAGGAAGAGGAGAAACAGGAGAAGCTGAAGAACCAAAATATCCTCTTAGGGTAATTCAGCCATTAAGCAGCCCAGATAAGGGAAGTGCTGTAAAAATCGTTTATAACGAAGTTGAAGAAATTCAAGAACCTGAATCCCCCCAGACATTAGGCACTCTCATCATCCCAGATAAAGGAAGTTCTGTCAAGGCCATTCCCATTAGAGCCATTCCCCCTCGACAACCTAGGAATACCCTCTTAGATACCCGAGAAGGTTATTGGCATATATTTGACCAAATGGCCCAGAACCAGCCAAACACCCAAACCTCTACACTACAATACCCCATTGTGGATACTGCAACTAATGCACCTATGAAAGCAATTCCTCTTCACCATATCCCTACATTCTATGGCCTTACATCAGAAGATCCAAATGCATTCTTGTTTGAATTCGATGTATTGTGTAGAGGATATGACTATACCACCAATCCCCAAAAACTGAAATTATTTCCCTCTACATTAAAAGGGGCTGCTTTAAGATGGTTTATGGGATTAGGTGGTGGTGTTATAAATAATTGGGATCAAATGAAAGAGTCTTTTCTAAAAAAGTATCAGGACTATTGCAAGTCTCGAGAGTTAAAAGATGAAATATTTCAGATGGTAGCTAGACCAAATGAAACATTAGAAGAGTATGTTGAACGTTTCCAGTATAATCTTCAAAGATCTCCTTATGCATCATTACCCTTACCTGATAATGTATTAAAAACAACATTAATTAGGGGAATGAAGGAACAATGGATTGAGACATTAAACATTATGGGGAAAGGAGATATTTATCAGGAAAATTTTGCTGACATTATTGATTTATGTATCAGGAGCTCGAGAGGCAACACAAGACTAAAACCAGCAGAACGTGATCGGTTTGTAAGAGATAATAGAATTTTTGCAGAAGAAGTAACTCGTGTAGAAATTGGAAATTTATTAAAAAAATTTAAAATTGAAATATTGGGGACACTGACAACACAACTTGATATTATGTAGGCCAAACAAAAGCAAGCAGAAGCAGAACAAAATTTGGCAATCTTCTGTCCCAGATGCAGAAAGAAACATAGCCATAAGGAGTGTCCATTAGATGCAGTCCAAGTTTGCGCCATTTGTACAAAAGACCACTCCACAGAAAGCTGCCCCTCACTTCCTGGATTGAAAGCAGTATACAAGGAAGCAGAAGAAGAGCCAGAATCGGTGTATCTACTTAATCAGCACCGTCAATGGTAGCCGCGACAAACAGGTATGTTTTCAGACCCAGCTTCTTCTTTCCAGCCTCCGCAATATCATGCTCAACAATATAATACAATGTGGAAAAATCAACCCCCTTCCCAAATTGGTCACAACAATCATTCCCTTCATCATCTCCATGGCTGAATCAAGCAAGCCAACCCAATTGGCCAAATTTTCCCTATACCCCACCATATTGGCAAAACAATGTTTATCCACCACAATGGACCCCTCCTACTTCACAGAGTCAAACCTGGCAGACAAACTGGCAAAGACCGATGAATCAGCCAGTAGGAACCATCCCGCTCCCTCAACCTACACTGCCAGCCCTACAACAAAACCCCCAGTCTAACTTAAGGCCGCAACTCCCAGCCCAACCCAACCCCAATCCGAATAACAGACCGATCTAGTCCATTCAAATAATCGAAACACCAGAGATAGGAACCAATCTAAGGGAGTGTAATGACCTTCAATTAAGATCTGGGCGTATCATTGAAACAGAGGGAGATAAAACAATTCAAGTTGAAAATCAGTTACCTGTAGAACAACCGTTACAAGAAGAGGATGTGACCAGACAACAAATTCATGATCCAGCAACCACATCCTCTCCTCCATTCCCAGAATGCTTAATTATACCTCGACCTATACAATATCCTGATTTTGACATTCTGGGAGAACTACGAAACCTGTACATAAAAATTCCACTCCTCCAAGCCATTCAAGACATCCCGATATATGCAAAGACTATCAAAGAACTATGTATAAAGAAACCAAGGAGGACAATAACAAATAACGCAAAAGTCCAAGTAGTTGGCATTTTATCTAACTTATTATCAGGAAAAGAAACACCCATTAAATACGAAGACCCAAGAAATCCAATAGTAACCGTAAAAATCTATGGTCAAACCTTCTCAAATGCCTTAGTTAATCTAGGAGCTGCAATTAACATCTTAACAACCACTACTTTCCAAAAACTGGGCATTACATCAGTAGAACCGACCTCCACTTTATT
The DNA here is from genome assembly GCA_031772625.1 of Pinus tabuliformis. Taxonomy (NCBI): domain Eukaryota; kingdom Viridiplantae; phylum Streptophyta; class Pinopsida; order Pinales; family Pinaceae; genus Pinus; species Pinus tabuliformis. The sequence continues at coordinate 698,204,882 of CM062819.1, forward strand.
AGAACTGGCTGACCGATCTGTAGTTAGGCTAGAGGGCACACTACATGATGTTATGGTATCCGTTGACTCCTGGGAGTATCCGACCGATTTTCTGATAATAAACCACACAAACCGACTTGATGGACATACATTGATCTTAGGCAGACCTTGGCTCACAACTTCCGATGCTTATATTGGTTGCCGACAAGGCAATATGACCATTACTAGGGGGGAAAATATTAAGAATCTAGCTTTATACCCCCTAGCGCAACTAAGTGTCACAGTAATAAAAACTAACAAGCATCCTGTATCATACCTCACCGAAAATATTAGATCTCCATTAACCATACAAGAAGCCCTTGATTTCAAAGACCAAACAAAAGATGATGCCATTAATAATTTTATTAGCCAAGCTGAACCCAGATCCCACATACAATGTCACATGATAGAAGCAGCATTTGATAATGAATTAGAAAAGAATCCTCTTAAAGATACACACGATCAAACAATACCTACTACTTCTGTTTCACATAGCAAAATTGTAGAAATTGAGCCAGGAAATACTTTAAACATTAATGCCAACCTGATTTTCGAGCAAGAAAAGAATCTCATCCAACTATTGAGGAAATATAAAGAAGCATTTGCATGGGACTACCTTGATATGAAAGGAATTGATCCCCAGTTATGTACACACCACATTTACATAGAAAAGGATGTGAGGCTTGTTCACCAACCACAAAGGAGACTTAATCCTCATCTAAAAGACATTGTAAAAGCTGAACTTCAAAAACTTTTAGATGTTAACTTCATCTAACCTATCTCCGATAGTAAATGGGTCTCTCCACTTGTTGTGGTACTAAAGAAGAATAGAAAGTGGAGGATTTGTGTAGATTATAAAGAGTTAAACAAAGCAACACAAAAAGACCACTTTCCCCTTCCATTCATGGATCAAGTATTAGACACTCTGGTAGGAAAGAAATTCTTGTCTTTCTTAGATGGCTTCAATGGATACAATCAGATTCAGATTACCCTTGAAGACCAAGACAAAACCACTTTTACTTGTCCTTGGGGAACATTTGCCTACAGATTTCTACCTTTTGGCTTATGCAATGCTCCTGCCACATTTCAAAGAGCTATCCTCAACATTTTTTCAAATCTAATAAATGAGGGGCTTGAACTCTACATGGATGATTTTACACCATACGGAGATGATTTTGACCCAGCATTGGACACACTGGAAAAAGTCCTACAACGCTGCATTGCCACCAGGCTTTGCTTAAGCCATGAAAAATGCTATATGATGATGACTGAAGGACTTATTCTAGGCCATTATATCTCAGCAGCTGGCATACAAGTAGACCCAGCCAAAATTCAAATAATTTTGCTAATTCCCACTCCTACCACTCAAACAGAGGTACGCAGTTTTCTTGGATTCTCTGGTTATTATAGAAGGTTTATAGAACATTTTTCACATATTGCTGCACCTCTATATGCACTGACAGGTAATGTTGACTTTCTTTGGACAGAAAAATGTGACTGTGCTTTTCAGGATCTGAAGAAGCTTGTGTCCATAGCTCCAGTCCTTCGAGGACCAAATTGGGACCTGCCATTCCAAATTTCATCAGATGCCTCAGATACAACTATTGGAGCAGTCCTTGGGCAGGAAGAAGATAAAAAACCATATGCAATTTATTATATTAGCAAGAACTTATCCCCTGCTGAATTGAATTATACTGTTACTGAAAAGGAATTTTTAGCTGTAATACATGCTGTCAATAAGTTTAGGCATTACATTACTGGATATCCTGTTATCTTGTATACAGATCACTCTACCATAAAATATTTAGCAAATAAACCAATCACAAATGGTAGAATAACTAGATGGCTGATTTTATTGCAGGAATTTGATATTACAATCAAGGACAGACCTAGAAAAGAAAATCATGTAGCTGACTTTCTCTCGCGAATGCCAAAACCAGTGGACGCAGCAGCAGTTGAAGATCAATTTCCAGATGAGCATTTGTTTGCTGTCACTGTTAAAACACCCTGGTATGTTGATGTTGCGAATTACTTAGCAGTAGGTAAATTACCAAAACATCTGACCCCCAATGAACGAAAACAGATTGTCCAGCAAAGTGCTCGATTTTCCTGGATTGGGGGCTACCTGTTCCATACAGGAGCAGATATGCACATCAGGAGATGTGTCCGAGAGGATGAAATTTTTGATATTTTGAAAGCTTGTCACGACGGACCATGTGGCAGACACTTTTCCAATCAGAGAACTGGACATAAGGTACTACAAATAGGGTATTATTGGCCTACGATCTTCAAAGATGCAAAAAAGTTCATTCAAGCTTCTGACAGTTGTCAAAGAGCAGGATGCCCTGGTCAGCCCGACGAAATGCCCCTGAACTCACAACTAGTTATTGAACCATTCGAGCGATGGGCACTTGATTTTGTTGGTCCAATTAACTCATCCTTGAACCAGAAAACATATATTCTAGTGGCAATAGAATATGTCACCAAATGGATTGAAGCAGAAGCATTACCAAGAGCTACAGAGGATTTTGTCATACAGTTCTTGTTTCATATATTTGTGCGATATGGGCTTCCAAGAGACATAATTACAGACGGTGGACCACAGTTTGCTGGTAACAAGATTGCTGCAACACTTAAAAACTATCATATCTAGCATAAAATTACTACTCCATACCTCCCACAAACAAACGGTCAAGTAGAAAATAGCAACAAAATAATAGAAGCAATCTTGACAAAAACCATTGCGTCACATGGATGCGATTGGGCTGCAAGACTACCAGAAGCCTTGTGGGCCTACAGAACAACATGGAGAAGCACTACCGGCTATTCACCATACCAATTGGTGTTTGGAAAGCAACCCATTTTTCCCATAGAATTCGAAATCCAAACACTGCGAACAACACAAGAAGTCAGCCTAGATCTAAACGAGGCACATATTAATAGATTACAGCAGATCAATGAGCTAGATGAAATCAGGCTCTCTGCCCTTCAACACACTGCATTAATCCAACAGCAGCGAGCTAAATGGCATGACGCTCTCATTAAAAAGAAATTCTTCCGCGAAGGAGATTGGGCGCTCTTATACGATTCCAGGTTTCAGGATTTTCTCGGGAAACTTCAGACTCACTGGCTGGGGCCATATGAAATCCAGAAGGTACATGATAATGGCACCCTTACTCTAGTCACTATTGATGGATCTAGACATACCTTTAAAGTAAATGGCCACCGAGTTCGATTATACCGCAAACCACTTACTCGGGAATCCTTCTACTAGCAACTACGCGAGGACTCCGATATGCAAATTTTACAGGAGGAAGAGAAATCTTCCTCACCTGTGATTCATTAAGTGATTCACCTGTTTTTACACTTTGTACATAATTTCTTTGTTTTGTTAAATCAGTTTCTGTATATATTTTTGTATTTGCATTTTTTTGCTGTTCCTTTTTCAGAGGAAACAACACTGTCATTTTTGCTGTTCCTTTTCTGAAGGGACAGCATTTGTGTGCACTTTTGTCGTTTCTGCTGTTCCTTTTCCAAAGGGATAGCATTTTTGTTCGTTGTTCATTTTTGAAAAGAACAACACCTTTTGTTTCAACCATTCCTTTTTCATTTTCATTTTGTTGTTCCTTTTCCAAAGGAACGGAACTTTTGATTTTTGCCATTCCTTTTCCAAAGAAATGGCATTTGAGTTTTCTACTGTTCCTTTTCCAAAGGAACAACACTTTTGATTTTTGTTGTTCCTTTTCCAAAGGAACGACATTTTAGTTTTCCATTGTTCATTTTATAAAAGGACAACACTTTTCATTTTTTGTTGTTCATTTTCCAAAGGAACGACATTTGCATTTTTGTTGTTCCTTTTCCAAAGGAACGACACTTTTAGCACTTGCGTTTCTGTTGTTCATTTTCCAAAGGAATGACATTTTTAGTTTTTGTTGTTCTTTTTCCAAAGGAACAACACTTTTCATTTTTTGTTGTTCCTTTTCCAAAGGAACGACATTTGCATTTTCTGCTGTTCCTTTTCCAAAGGAACGACACTTTTGTTTTTTTGTTGTTCCTTTTCCAAAGGAACGACATTTTCAGTTTTTGTTGTTCCTTTTTCCAAAGGAACGACACTTTCAGTTTTTGTTGTTCCTTTTTCAAAGGAACAACACTTGTATTATTTTGCCCTTCCTTTTTCAAGCGGCAACATTCTCGTATTCCTTTTACTTATGCTTATAGATACCTACTGTTCCTCTTGTTTCAGGTCTTTTGGAGCACAGCTATACACTCATGCAATGGATACAAAGCTAGAGCATATTGAAATCAGCAAATTATATAAAATCACTACCTTTACAAGAAATTTCTGTGAATTCATAAAGAGGAAAGAAGAAAGGACACAATTATCCATCACTTATGTTGTCATTATCCTACTAATACTGACATGATTGGTCATCTTTATCATGCCAGTTATTTTTAAATTCCCATAATCTTCTTTGATCATTCTTAAGAAATAAGAACAAAGGGTTTATATTTTTCTATTGAGATGTTAAGACTTCTTCCACCATTCCTACTCTTAAGGAGGGCTGAACCACCCTTTGTGTATAGATAGGAAAGCATTTTATAAAAAAAGAAAAAAAGAAGAATGTTTTGTTTAGATGAATTGTCAAATGCAGGATAGGGGGTCTCATCAAGAGCCAACCTACCATGATCATAAGGAAGAAAGTGAAGTGGCATTCCCACTATGGCCACCACACCAGGGATATGATCCAAGAGGCATATCAGAAAAAATAAAAGAGTCCTTGGAATAGGAGGTCTCATCACGAGCCGGCCTGCCCACCTTTCACTCCTTCCTGGTGAATGGCATTATGATTTAACTAGTTACCAAGCCAGCATAATGGCCTCCATTTTGACATTGTACAGCACTTCCTAATCATACACAAAGGATCATGGTTCCATGGGTGAAATAAACAGCTCTGCCAAGGTTATGGACACATGTTGGCAGCAGAGCTCTGTTAATGGTATGATAACAGAATTCTTGCAGAACTTGCAAGAATATCACTCCACAGTAAGGGGAAAACACATAGCAGTCACCAATGACGTAATTGCAGAGGTCTCAGGACTGCCAGCCACTGGACCTGTGTGGACTCTAAAGAAGGAGAGACTGCAAAAGATCATGAAGATCTTCCAGGATGAAGGCCAGAACCTGACAGTAAGAGGAAATGGAGTCCTACCAGCAACATTAGGAGAGCCGTGGGCAGAATCGGCGAAGATCATCCAGAGCTACATCACCTGTGAAGGCAGGAAAGACATGGTAAGACCATGACACTTTAAACTATTAACTGTATTAAAAGAGAAATGCTCTATGAACCTACCTACATTTTTAAATTCATTACTTCATGATGTTGCCCGAAGCATGAAAAAGTCACAACATGTAGAATCGGTAGTAAGTCACCATGGACTGATACAGCTGATAGTTAGCCACAGTCTTGCTTAGCAACAGAGCAGCTGGGAAGAGCTAATTGCTATGATAGATGGGGCACCAACACCGCCAGCCCCAAAATGAAAACATACTGCTGGTACACCAAATAGACCATCAAAACGAAGAAAATCAGTTAGATTGGCACGGATTAGAGGGAGGTTGGAAAATCCCCAAGGGAATACTAGCCAACCTATGGAGATAGACAACTCAGGGGATGAGCAACCCCCACAGTTGGAAGGAGAAGAGAATGAGAAAGAATTGGGAGGAAATGAGGAAGGAGAAACAGAGGAAGAGACCGAGCAGCTTGAGTAGGTGGAGGCGGAGACAGAGCAACGTGAAGAGATCCCATTGCAAAATCCATTGCAAGAGGACAAATTGACCCAAATTCTGGCCAATATGGGCGAATATGCCCAACGTCTCAGCCCGCTAGGCCTTCAGATTGAGGAAGAACCAAAAGAGAATTCTGCTCAGGACAAAAATGCACCCGAAGAATTACGCGATGAGGAAAAAAATGAAGAGAATCATTCTGTTCATGATGGAAGTATGACAGGAGAAGAAAATGATAAATATATAGAAGGGGAACAATCCACTCCCAGCTAGACTAAACCAGAAGAATTGCATGAAGAAGAAGGGGTGGACAAAGAAGTTACCCAGGAAATAACAGAGCCAGCTAGGGTTTCTACTCCTGAGCAACCTGAACAAAACAGCGAAGGAGCACCCCAAGAAGAAAACCAGGGAATTGGCCAAGATAACAGTCCAGGCCTGAGTAAACAGACAACTGTTCCTTCTAAGGAAACAACATAAATTAAACGATTACGAAAAGAACAACAAAGATTACTAAATGTGACAACTCGACTTCGACAGCAAATCAGGGTTTTGAAAATGAGAAAGAGAGCAAAAAGAACTTCAAGGGTAAGACATGCAACCACTCCGATGAGACCTCCCAAGAAAAAAGTTCGGAGGACCCATGTTCAACCTATTGTTCAAAACCCTGTCGAAGAACAGTCTACTGTTCAAACCATTGTCAAAGAACAGTCTATTGTTCAAACCGGTGTTGAAGAACAATCTGCTGTTCAAACCTCTATTGAAGTGCATACTATCGTTCAAAAGCAAAAGGAACAACATTCCACTGTTGCCCATGTTGAAGTGCAAACAGACAATATATCAGCCTGTGACAAAGAAGTTCAGACAAAGGCATAGTCCTTTGAAGGAATGCAGACTATAAACACGAGGCGATGCAATAAGAAGATTCAATTAAATCTTCCTACTACGTGGGACAACGATCCGAGGACAGTAACCCTACGAGAGGGTTTGATGCAAGCTCAACAAGTAGTAGAAAAACTCACAGAACAAACGGTTTCTCGAGAAAAGTATGAAGAATTACAACAACAACTAAGGAATGTCAAAGTCGCAAAGGTAACTCATAGATTAGATGTAGTTATCAGATAGATGGATACCTTATGCTCTTTGTACACTGACATCCTATCATGTAGAGCCCCTGCCAAGAATTATGCCTTATTTTTAATGGAACGATATTTGCAATTGAAAATTAAGGCCATCAAAGCAGGAGCCCCTATACAAATTAATACCTTTGATGATTTTATAAATTGTTGTAAGCACTATGGAGTAAAGGTTTAAAGACTAATGTGTGAATTCTATCTGCATAACCTTGTATTAGATCAGGAGACAGAGCAAAACCCCAGCCCTTTCGTTGGGGATATCCAACTGCAAGCATTTGTTTCATTTGGAGTTAATCAAATCAAATGGCTTAAAGCCTATAATGCCTTCCAAAGACAAGAAAACGGATTAGACTTATGGGTAAGAGCTGAGCCTAGAGATCCATTATAGTTATGGAACAAACACAGGAGCCTCATGAGGACTCCGAGCATGATTGACGCATTAGGACCCATTCATACAACAATCAATCGGCAAGGGATAGAATACTTCTTTACCATTAAGGACCTTTCCATTGTAGCTGCTAAATTTCGATATCAGACCTCTAATCCGAACATCCAACTCAGGGAACCATTTAATTACGAGAACTTTAAGTTAGTCGCTGATCGTTTGAGCCTCTATGGTGAACTTATCTTGAGGGCAGGGCCATCTTGGTTAGGATATAGGTTTCGGAGTCCGATTATTTGGCACCCTGCACCTGGATACCAAGCCCTGTATGAGATGCCTGAGGGCCAGACAGGCCATCTTTTTGAACACCTAGTTAGGCATCATGGCTGTAGACCACCACATGAGATTCCATCTCCAGCTTACTCTCTCACTGCCTTACATGTCAACTACAATGTTTTCATGAGGGCATGAAAAAGAGTAAGCAGGGGGGTGTGTGGAGTACTGAAGAAGGTATGTTTTATTGATTATTTTGTCATCTTTTCTTTAAAGACTTATAATCCCTTTGCATCATGAACTAGGTAATTAATAAGAAAATATGGAAAAATCTATGAGAATTGTATGTAACGCAAGATAACTAATAATCGCCATTTTCTTATGCAGAAAAAGGGAAAAATGAAAGATTGTCATCCCAAGGAAAAAGACAGAGTAGAGTTAACTATTGTCCCTGTGGCAGGAAACCATATGCAGACACAACAATCCAAACTAAAGCATATCAACCAAGGAAAGGAAAAGGAGATATCGAATCGGTGCAAGAAAACAAAGGGATAACTGGAATTAACAGTTTGGCGAATCCCTCAGGATCCTCTGATCCTGAGGGATCACAATCTTAACTATTTTTGCATCATTGATATCTCCACCCAGCTATTATAAAAAGGGGCAGCACTGCTAGCCCAGGGGAAGGGTTTTTGTTACTTTTATGTAATTTCTCGTTGTATCCAAAACTTTGATCATTGACTCTCGTTGAGCAGTGATCCATTGTAACTCTGTTTTAATGCTTTAATATAAATCTGGTTGTTGTTCCATCTTTGATCCTGGAATGATTTCAAGCGGTGTGTCCCTGGAGGCTAAGGGCCCAACCCTGGTAGAACACCTGCTCCTGTACCATTATCTTTAGTTCGTGTTTGGTTTTCATTATCAGCTTTGATCGGTAATCTGGTGTGTTTTGTTATTTTATATCACAGCTCTGTTATATTTACAATATCGTTCTCTGTAACAGGAAGGTCGTATTGTTCATTCTGACTTTATAACGTATTGCTATTCCTTTAAGTCATTAATGTAACCTTACTGTTCTTCACAAAATGCTATCGTTGTTCAATTACAGAGTAACCGGGTTGTAATATTCTTAAGTTGGTATTACTGTATTCATCTATGGTTTATACTTCATTACGATTGCTGTTCAATTGACATTGTTGTTCCATTATGAATTGCGATCGTTATCCTTTATAACTGAGATCAATATTTGTGGTATCGGAGTCATATTATTGTTTTCTCTCAATATCTATGTGTGTTGTGTGTGTTATTTATTTCGGTACTGTATATTCACAATTGGCTCTAAGCGTTGTTCTATATTTCATTGCTAATTGGTTGTCGTTCCATTTCTATTTGCTGTCCAATTTATTCTTAGAGTAAGGATTGCTCTTTGATTTCTGTAGGATACGATTGCTGCCTTCATTTTCTTAGAGTAAGGTTTCGTTGTTTATCAAGCCTAGTTGTTGTTCCATTTCCTGTTATTTGCATTGCCATTGCATTGAACGATCTGAAACTGTAGCGAGCATTGACATTCATTGTCTAGTTCCCAGATTGATGATCTATTCCTTGATTGTCTTCAGTTACATCAGTTTACAGAGGGATGAGTTATTGTTACTGTACCCTTGACTGATAATTTACTTAGTCTTCTGAATGCATGATTTAGGCTTTAAAGTGCTTTGTTGTAAGTAGATTTTCTTTTAAGCATCCATTTACTCTTGTATTTTCTTGAGCACTATACTACTAGCATTACTCTGACAAATGACCGCCTCAAACTGAGTACACTCTTTGAGATAGCAAATCATTCCTAGATTGACAAGTTAATGTGAGGTAATTAGAGGTGAAAAAGACCCTTTTTACGGCTGGACAATAGGTGGAGATGGTAGAACAACTAGGGATGCATCAGGAAAACCCCCAAGAATACTCAAATAAAATGAAAGGAGGAAAGAAAAGAGGCCAGAGAAATCTACAGGAATCCATATAGATTATGGGAGAAATGTTGGTGAATACAGTCAGGGTGGTACTGCTATCAGTGGTATACCAATAAATAAAGTGTCCCAATGATAATTACATCCTGGAACATAAGAGGCCTCAACAAGAGAGGTAAACAAAGATACTTTATTGAGATACTAAGAAAATAAAAACCCGAATCATGCTGCTATAGGAAAGAAATATTATAGGAGGGAAAATGGAATAAATACTAAGTAAAATAAAACCGAGGTATGAATGCATGACTATAGATGCGAGAGGTAGCACAGGCGGAATTTCAATACTGTGGAACCCAGCAAAGATCACAGTGGAGTACTGGATAGGCATGAATAGAATCCTCATGGGGCGGTTTCACTTGATAGGAAATAAAGTTTCGCCTGATAGGAAATAAAGAATGGTTCTTAGTCTCTGTAGTATATGATCCTCACATACCAGTGGAAAAGGAAAATTTCCTCCAACAAATAAAGACGTTAAGCCAACTACATAAGGAAAATCTTTGGTTACTAGCAGAAAACTTCAACTTGATAACAACACTGGAGGGGGAGAAAGGGCGTCTGCGAAGGAAATCGAAATAGACCATTTAGGTTCGAAGACTTTTGGCTAAGAGAACCAACCTTCATAGGAAAAATGAAGGAGTGGTGGAATGAGAGTGAGAAAGAAGGGAGAAATCTAATGCACACCTTTCAACTCAGACTTAAAGAACTAAAAGGAAAAATAAAGAAATGGAACAAGGATGAATTCAGAAACATACATCAGGAACAGGAGTTGATCCAAGCCAAGATGAGGAAAGTACAACAACAAATTATCAATGAAGGCAGAAGTGAATTGCTAGTGGAGGAGGAAGGGAAACTGATTAATAAAATGGAGGAAAGGAGACAACAAGAAGAAATTTTGTGGAAGTAGAAATCTAGAATCCAATGGTTAAAGGAAGGGGAATGAAATACAAGGTTTTTTCACAAAGCTATGATCCATCATAGGCAATAGAATAGGATATTTTCCCTAGTAGATCAGCAAGGCAATTGACTTACCCAAAACGAAGACATGGAGAATCTATTAGTGCAACACTTTAAGAAGCTACTTACGAAACCTAACATAATTAGGGAGCATAAGACCAGAGACCAGAACATGGCCCTACTAAGAGAAATATCTAAAACAGAGGTAGAAGAAGTCATCAGAAATATGGTGAGAAACAAAGCACCAGGTCCAGACAGATACACAACAGAATTCTTCCAGGCGACATGGTCATTCATGGGAGAAGATATAGTGAAATTAGTTGAGGAGTCCAGACACACAAAAAGAATGCATCCGACCCTGAACTCCACATTTTTGGCCCTAATTTCGAAAATGGATCATTTGGAAGAAACACAAGGGTTCAGACCAATAGCGCTTTGTAATGTCATATACAAAATTATGGCTACAATTATGGTCAATCGCTTAAAACCTATATTACCTGGATTAATATCTCAGGAATAGACAGGGTTTGTTAAAGGAAGACAAATAACAGATGGCATAGTGGTGGCACAAGAGGCAATTCATTCATTAAAGACAAAAAAAACCAAAGGAATGCTAGTTAAATTAGACTTATCAAAAGCCTACGATCGACTGAATTGGAAATATCTACAGGGAATATTGAAGGCATTCGGCTTTGATGCAAGATGGATAAGCTGGATAATGTCGATGATATCAACTCCAGTCCTGTCAATTCTACTCAATGGATCACCCACAAAGGCGTTCAACACAACCTAAGGGCTCAAACAAGGTGACCCGCTATCCCCATTTCTATTCATACTCGCAGTAGAAGGCCTCGGACGGTATATAAAGGAGAAAGTTCGAAGAGAATAGTACACTGGCCTCAGACTATGGGGGAATGATCTACCATTAACACACCAACAATTCGTAGATGACATAATGATGTATGGGCAGGCATCGCTCAAGGAAGCCAGAAGGATAATGGAGATTCTTACGGACTTCACTAGTGCTTCAGGGACGAAGATAAACAAAGAAAAGTCTGATATATTTTTCTTCAACACAACAACACCTTCACAAGCTTTCTTAGCAAGAGTAATGGGATTCCAAATAGGAAATTTTCCCTCGAAATACCTAGGAGTCCAGCTAAATGATCAACAAAACAGAGTGGAAAATTGGAAACCCCAGTGGGAAAAATCCAAGGAAAAATGTAGAACTGGACATTCAGATCACTGAATATGCCAAGTCATGTAATATTACTGAGATCAGTGCTAAAATCTATCTTGATTTACCAATTAACCAGTCAAGCAATGCCAAAAATAGTATGCCAAAAGATGATTGACATCTTCAAAAAGTTCTTGTGGCAAGGGCCTAGAATGAAAAAAAATGGGCTCTTCTATCATGGAACTGGCTCAGCAAACCCCTAAAAGAAGGGGGACTAGGACTTCGAGACCCATACATTCTCAATCAGGTCATGGGGGCAAAGTTATGGTGGAGATGGATCCAGGGAGGAGTAGACCTATGGAAACAATTATGGGAGAGAAAGTATGGCATGCCAAGATCAACAGAAGGAAAGCTGAGACTCCAAGACAACAAGAAAGGATAAAAAATATGGAACTTAGCCTTAGATAATAGAAATTTGATTAGAAACTATAGTTTCTAGGAAATTATAGGAGGCAACAAAGCCAAATTCTGGGAAGAAGCGTGGCAACAGAGAGAAAACTAATCAATAAGCCTGAGCTAGAAGAATTCTACCAATATACCAATATCCATGGAGAACAAAGAGTTAAAAAATTCTAGAGCATAGAACCTGGAGAATACTGGAGAAAGTGGAAACAAAAACAGGACTAGCCAGAAGCTCCAGAAACACCCCAGTGGAAGTTATATGAGAAAGAGATGGAAACCTGGAAAATTGCAAAAGCAGAGGGGCCAGACATTCTAAGATGGGGATATAGGATTAAAGGGATGTTCACAATTAAAGAGGGCTATCAACTACAAGCAGAACATCACAGGCAATAGGAGACACATATATTGGAGAGTATATGGCAAGAAAATACATGGCCAAAAGTCGCCTTCTTCATGTGGATCCTCCACCATGGGCGCGCACTTACATGGGATCAGTTGCAAAAAAAAGGGCTGCAAGGACCTTCGATATGCAACTTATGTAAAGAACAAGAAGAAACAATGGAGCACATGACCAATGCTTGCAGATATAGTGATAACCTGTGGAAAAACCATAATCAACTCTTCGGAGTAAGTGACAGGAATCCAAACAACATGAAAACAACAATGGATAATTGGCGGAAAAAGCCTTACCAAAACACAATCCTAAATCGAGCTTGGAGATTATCGTTAGGGTTCATCCTGTGGGAAATATGGAAGGAAAGAAATAATCTGATCTTCAAAGAAGAAAGAAGAACTGAAGAAGAAAGATGGAAACAGATAATCCATAACATAAGAGAGACGATACTGGCAGAGAAATGGTATGAGGAGGATTGGAAAATCAATCCATAGGAAGAAAGAATAATGAAAGGTCTAAACTGGAAGCCTAGTATGCTAAACGCCTCCTCATGGAAGCATCATACCCCCAATGGTGAGTCTACAAATTGTTATAAATGGCCTCAAAAAGAATTTATCAAACTTAATTTTGATGGAGCTGCAAAAGGGAACCCTGGGGCGGCGGGGATAGGAGGAATATTCAAAGACGATAAAGGGAAAACTATCAAATTATTCGCTATGGACTATGACAATGCGAGCAACAACAAAGAAGAGCTTCATGCTCTGAAGAGGGGACTGGAAATTGTAGTAAGAGAGAGATTCCAAAGACTGCAGGTGGAAGGAGACTCGAAAATGGCAATAGATATGGTGAAGAAGCTCCAGCAAGGAACACACTAGGAAAAAATCAGCCAAAGCTGGAGGACCACAAGGCTGGTCCAAGAGATCAACAAGCTAATTCAACATATAGGATACATCATCCCAACACATTTCTGAAGGATGGGCAATGTGGCAGCGGATAATCTTGCAAACTGGGGATGCGACCAGGTAGGTAGAAACCTAGATATAAGAGGAGAAGAGTTATTACAAATGGAGGGAATGAGGAAACTAGTGGAGATCCTAGAAAAAGACAAGGAGAAAGAGGAGAACCCCCGATTGGGGTGTGATAGAGAAGAGGAGGTGGGCCAGAGGCGATGGGAGGTGGATATGTCAGGGATGATTCACTCAGGCGCAAGGACAGAGAGCACATTGGGATGTGGGGGAAGAGGACAGCGGGAAGGGTAAGGCAGGGAGGAGGAAAGCTCAAAAAGAAGATAGGTGTGGTTGAGAAGGGAAGGAAGAGAGGAAGGCCCGGGGGCCAGGGAGCGAGCGGGAAGTTTGAAGCCAGCAAGTGGTAGGAGTATAGAGAAGAACCCACAGCAGGAGTAGCCGGAGGCATGCGGGATTTAATGAGGGACATAGCTGGAAGTTCCAGAGGGTCATCATTCCGAGGAGTAGGAATGAGGGAAAGGACAGTGGGAGAATTAGGAGGATAGGTGGGAGGTGTGATGAAAGATAGCAGAGACAGTGGGTTAAAACAAAAGGTAAGTGAGAAAGATGATGATAGCATGCAGAAAGAGAGAGCGAGGGCAAGATCAAAGAAAGGTGGTGGACGCAGGACGAGGATGCAGGCTGGTGGATGCAGCCACGTCAACTCATGTCGATGGTATGTATTCCTCAATATCCTTAACCTTAGAATTACAATAATGCCAATTTCAGAGATACTAGGGAAAGAGAGTTGGGGAAGGCAGCACTCAGAAAGAGTCGGAACCGGGGTTTCTTAGAACACTAACTGGGTCAGGAATGAAGATGAAAGGGAGAGAGAAGTAAAAGATAAAGAAATGCCTTTGAAAAAAGCATAGAGAGGGAAGGAGGGAGGCTGGGGAGAGAAGAGAGAACCTAGTAAGAGAGAAGGCAGAAATAATATAGCTCCGGCCAGGTGGCTCCTGAGGTATGGAGGGGATACTATCCTGGAGGCCACAGTAGCTAAGATAAGGGATATCTAGGCCACTGAGAAACCTAACTGGAATATCCAGAATAAAACTGAGAGGATAATCAAGGGCTCAATTAGAGTGAAGACAATAGAGAGGAGCGAGAACGGAATGAAGAAACCTCGTGCAAAACAGAACAGGGACAAGGTCTCCCTTTATAGACTCCCCAGTAGGTCTTCTAAGGTAAACCATCCGAGTGAGGGTAGCCGGGGAGAGATGAAACTGAGAGAAGAATATTTGAGAGGCCGCAAAATGCTAACCCAAGAACTGTCAGGGGGAAATCTGAGGGAGAAGGGAGGCAAACTCAAGCTGCCAGGATTGGAGCGAGAGACCAAACTCGGAACACTTAAATAGAAGCCATAATGGGAATTATGCTTTCAAATTATTGATACTTGTTATGGTATTGTTTTAGGTATAATTATAATCTGCATACAACACAATGTGGAGGCAAGCAATCATACAGAGGAGAGCGAATTGGGCGAAGAAAACTGCAACTAGAACAAAGCAAGAATGGTGAGAGAAGGAAAAGAGGTGGCTAAAAAGAGCAATAGAGGAGCAGGCAAAGCAGGGAAATGGACCACCAGGGGGTGGTAACCTCCAGCAGAGAACAACGCAAGTGAGGCAGGAAGACGGGATAGAAGCATATGAAGACCCTTATCGATGCGTACATGGCTAGTAATCCACCCGAGGTTAGAGTGCAAATAGCGGGTTGGGAGAGGGAACTAAATGATAGTATCACCAACCAGGATATTCCCACAGAAGAATGGGAAGACATGGTACAAGACCTGGGGAACACCTGCGGCCACCATACTCTATTTAGACAAACAATCTAGCAATATTGGGTTATGAATAATGTAGTGGCCCGAGCTATGACACTCAACAAAGAATAAGCAATAAACAAAGGACAGGAGGCACAGCAAGAAACCAAAATGAAGGAACCTAGCAAAGCGGATCTATTCAGAGGGATAGCAACAATTCAGATTCAAACCTACCGAAACAACCTGGCACTGAGCAAGATCGAGCAAAGCCTACAGGACATGAGGAGAAGCGAGATGCTGAGATCCAACACTAAAGCCCCAGCCCCGGTGGAGTCCTCGGACGATGAGTAAAACAGAGTTCCAGATAAAATTTTGTTTTTATGTCGAGTAGCTTTTACTTTCTAAAGTTGTTGTTCAGTATAGATAAAATAGCTAATGTTGCAAGGATGATAAAAAATGACATTCAAGTTTTGGAAACTTTTAACGCTGACAGGTGGCCAACTTGGTTTCCTACGGGCAAGTTTAGGCCACCCGATACTATTGGAAAAACTTGATTATGGTTAGTTAATACTAATAGAGAAAGTACTACCAAGCTTACAAAAAAAAACATGAAATTTTAGTTTATGTAATTTAATTAATTTATAATTTTATAACTTAATTAATTTAATTAATTTTCTTATTTTAATTTGCACATGTTAATAATTTTATTTGATAATTATTTAATTTAAATTATTTTGGTATTAAAAGTTAGATTTAAAATTTTTAATTATAATTTTTAATAAAAATGCTTAAATTTTGTCTAAGCGTGTATTTTCCAACACTCTAGCAGTTTTGACATCCTTACTTTTAAGAGTTATATCTTGAGTTATACTTAGCCAAATGAGGCTCAGGATTGCTCATTGTTAAGCTAAAACTATAGAGAATATTTTGGGAGTGGTTGCATGACTAGATTTGATCACCAAATGTGCCTAAAATCTAGAAAAATATGAAGCTCTGAATTTGTAACAAACAACCAATTTTCTAAGTTTAGTTTTGGAATTTGATTGGCTAAGAGTTTTGGCTGTTGCAAATTCATTCAATTTCGTCCTCTTGGGCCAAAGAGATCATTACAGATATCATTGAGAGGCACAATTTTTATCTATTTTACTCATTTAATTAGATTTTGGTTTCAGAGTTTGTTTTCCCAATTTTTGGCATTTTGATTTTCATGTAGAAATTAATTCATTTTATTTGAATTTTGATTGGTTTTTTCCGGAGATATGTTGAAGAGGATGAAGCTAAAGCATATTGGAGTAATTGGATTGATACAACAAAGGAGAAGAAGAATATTTTCAGCTCCAAAATAGAGGGATCTAAAACTTCTTCCAACAACTCTCCATTTTTAGAATTCTGTTTGTAAATTATAAATTTCAATTTGGAGAATGGGGAAGGGATTTCAGATCTGGAAGCTATAGTGATTATTCTCTGCAAAAATATATTTTTTTGTACTATTGTAGAAGGCATAATTTTGTAGGGGAATAAACATTCTTTGGACTATTTGTAAGGAGATTTACAAAGATGTATTTTAGCTCAAAAAATTTCATGTTATCATGAAATTTCTTTGAGAAATATTGTACTCAAAGGGCTTGAATCAAATCTATGATTTTTGTACACTTTTGTTAGAAATAGAGGTTTATTGATGGCCTGCATTTAATCGAAGTTTGATGCAATTTTGATCTAGATAAGTATGTGGTTTTTTAGTTTTATACTATTGTAAATTCATTTAATTATATGCTTGTTTAAATCATTTGAAAGTTATATTTTAATGATGGATATAATTGTTATCAAGTTAAATAACCGATTCGAATAGATAAGCATGGCGTAATTGTTAACTATTTAGAAAATCCATGTCAAGTTTCTTTTGGTTCTAATAATGATTGTTTTATGAGAACTATTTCCTTAATGCAATCATATTATTCAGATTGAATTCATTTTATTTGAATTTGGATGTATGTGCACCAGATATTTGATGACTGTTCATCAGATAGTTGAATGTATATACCTATTTGAATTAGAAATAACTCGTGGAACTGTTTCCTTGTTTTATTGACTTCATTTTCATTATGAATTCATAGCTGGTCCAAACTTAATTACTCTGCCTAATTAGGAGGAAAGTAAGCGGCCCTAATCCACATATCTCTTCAACTTGTTTTTCTCATTTCACAACTCACATAACTTAATTAGGAGGAAATAAAGTGACTTTAAATCCACATTTTTTTACTTCATTTCGAATTATTATTGGGACTTGGACTAGGTGTTATTAAAGAAAGGGAGTAGACCTTGCTTCCCTTTCATCCTTGTGATGATCCTGGGCTTGCATCTGAAATATTTCTCAAAGCACTCAGTTTCCATCTCCCTTTAGGTCCACATAATGTAAATAGGAAGGAAGCCAAATGGCAGGCAAGGTAGAACCAACAACCTGCAGTTATGCCGAACCATTTTCCTCACCAAGGAGTGGTGTCCACACAACATGAGGTTGTCACTCCACCTTATCAAAACCAAAATGGGGGAAATTCTAATGATGCAGAAAACCATGGAAATAATTTTTCAAGATATGATGTCCTTATACAAACTATGAATCATGAATATGGAACCCCCATAAATATAAATCCTTCCACATCAACTAATGCTATAACTATGACACCTTTGACGTTGCGTCAACCCCCTGTAGAAACCATCCCACAAATGATCAAAATGTCACTAAATCATGTAGGGAATAATTCAAAGGAAACTCACAACTACAACATTGTTGATGATCTAGTTCGATCCCCATTAGCTATGTTAGCAATGGAGGCTTTGGAAAACTTCCCAACCCAAGAGAAATCCATTCTTTCTACGTTAGGTGCAATTAACCTTTCTAATTCCTGTTTGATGGCTTTCAATTTGGACAATGCACAACTGCAACTACCAGCAATAGTCACCTTCAAAATTTCAATCACCATTCAGAATATCACCATTCATCCTTACATCGTTTATGAGGGGGAATCTACATGTATCATGTCCAAATTAGTTTGACATATACTAGGATCCCTTGAGCTAATTGCTTCACCAATTACACTCATGGCATATGACGGGCGCCCCTTAGTCCACATAGGACTCTTTTAGAGTGTCGTGATAGATTCTTTCTAGAAAAATAGTTCTCATCAACATCAAATTTATTAATGCCCAAGTAGATTAAAACATCTTATTATACCGTACCTACATGCATGACATGATCACAGTAGCATCTTCATTGTTTCGTGTCATGATGTTTCCCCATGATGGGAAGATTTTCAAAATAGTTCAACTCACATACTATGAGAAAAGGGCATCCACTACCCTCGACAGTGTATTACCCTTCGTAGGATCCCATAGAGAGTTGGTCCCATCTTTCACTAAAGCAGGCCCATGGAAGTTCAAGGCATCATCACTCCTAGGTACATACCCTGGAGACCCATATTTAATATTCCCTGCACCCACAACCCCGGTGTCTATGATGGGTTCATAAAACACACCCCAGTCTCAGGAGCCAATTATAGACACCCCTAGTGTTGGAACTACTAAGTCATCATTCCTACCCTACGCAATCACTCAAATTAATTTGATATATCCCCCATTTGGTTTCGTCTCACACCAATTCATGGCAACACTTATATTGCCAAACATGGCTCTTGCGATACATGTTCGATATTTGTCCCCATAAGCCATGTCAATAGACTTAGGTATTACCTCAAAATACATCATTCCTATGGCCATTCCTCAGGAATTTTCCCCACAAAGAGTAATACCTATGTCGACACCAGCAGGTGCCACCAAAAGGGACAAACAAAAAGGGAGAAAGGTTGAAATCTCGGCCTCTTCCTCTTCTGGGTTTCTCCACCCCATGCATTATCTGAGATATCAGAGCACCCCACCAGCCAGTGTCTAGAACTAGAGGAGTTAAAAGCTCTTCTTCACGCCCCACAAGTGTCAATGGACCAAACTCCACCTTCAGGATATAATTCCACACCAATATGTAGTAAGACATTACATATCAACCATCCATGCACTATATGCACATAGTACGAACACTACACACACCAATGTCCAAAATTCCTTGCTATCGAGATGCATTGGGAGCCCTCGCCCAAGCTAATATTGTGACACGATCACTTCCCAACAACCCAGTAGTATACGATGTGTCTCAGTCTTTTTATTGTATCTTTATGGCATAAAAATCACATGAGGAACACCCTTATGCTTGTTTCAACTCAACCTCACAAACAATCCCCCTACCATCCAAGATAACAAAGATGCCTAAAATAGCCTTGCCAACACCTACTCACTCATGTGACAAACTAGGGCATTTGATTAATAAATGTCATGAGTTAAGCAAGATCAAGGACCTTTTACTCTCATTGGTCCACATTCCTTAGCATGTTCGCTCAACTAAGGCTAGACATAAGTGCAACCATTGTTGCATTTTTTCCCAAGTCCACTAGACATGGAACTGCACATATCTTTCTCAATTTTGAGTGACAAGGGTAGCCTTGTTGCAAATTAATGTCGGTAACTCCAACCCTTCTCTCAAGGGAAATGGGTGGGATGCACCTTCAAAAAGTTCTCCACCTATAAACATAAGAGAGATACCTCCACAACCTAGTGTCGATGACACACAACGCCACATATGATTCATTTCCTCATCTTCTTCCTATATCTTCCCTCCAAACAACCTACCCACCTGAAAAAGACCTAGACCCGGTAGCCCTATACCACTTTCATGAATGCTTAGGAGGGACTGCTATAGACTTCTACAGATGGGATGGGGTTAACACTTAGAACCTTGACTATTTACCTTTACTCAGCATGAAGGAGGTGATAGCAATGTTCTAAGTGCCCACCCACTAAAGCAAGCCCATCTTTCCTTCCATCCAAGATGGGGGGTCTGGTTGTAGTTCCTCAATCGACTGGGATGGGCTGAGCTACTGGGATGGGCTCTAAGCCACTTGGCTACTCTAATACACTGGGTCTGCTAGGCTACCTTGGCTACTATAATTGACTAGGATGGGCACTAATACAACATTTGGCTGGGCTAATTGAATACACTGAGCTAAACTAATTTAATATGCTGGGCTCCGCGCTAATCGACTAGACTACTCAACTGTGCTAATCGTCCTAGCCTACCGGACTGGGCTACTCACCTCCATTGTAACAACAAATCAATACATTGATAACATTTCTCATACCCTGTGCCCCATAGTTGCTCGTGCCCCATTGTCCGTGCTAAGTCATTTCTGTGCCCAGTTAGACCTAGTATGAAACCTCTTATGAAAAGTTCGTATGTGCGTAGCTCAAGTTCTCACCCGATTTACCAGAAAATATTTTGGTTGCTCTTAGCGGATCACTCGCTATTAGGTCGGATCGGATTTGAACCCGTGGAGGCACCATATGTTACTATTGGACAAATTTCTCCAGTAGCTTCCTCCTTGTTCCCCGCCATAACACCCATTCCGGGACTGTAGGAATGCTAATTCACATCATTTACACATCATTTTTTGGTGTTGAGATTGCTTCACCCATTGCAAAGGTTGCACCACCCATTACTGTGTAGACCCATGCAATATGCACATTTTAACCATCGTTGGGTTCTATGGCAGAAACCATTGAATCATTGTTTTGTTGGTCAACTAGTACCACTGGGTTCCAATCCCATCATCATGACCTCTCGTAACGTTTAACACCATTAGATAATATTTTTCATTCAGATGAAGATATTCTAGAGTCCATGATGAAACCATCATTACCTTAGGATTCCATGCATCACCGCTCTTTTGTTTTACCAGGAAAGCATTCTCATCCATTGAAGCACCATGCCACAATATTTGTACAATAGAGACAAAGGACGTCCTACCATGAGGATAGGTAGATTGGTTCACAAATATCATCCTAGCACTAGATTCATTTGAGGAATGGAACATGTCCCATATCTCACCTATAGTTAAGGTAGATATTTCAACCAAGCTTAGCATAACCAAAGAAATCTCTCTGGGGGCAACTTGCTCTCCTGAAGAAGTGGCATCTTACAAAGCCCTATTTGAAGGATATAGGGACATTTTCGCATGGTATTATTTAGAAATTCTAAGCATTAGTCCTACAATGTTAGATCACCACACTGACATGTGGCCCGATTCTTACCTAGTTAGGAAAAAACAACATCAACGCCACCCATTCATAGAACCCATCAGGTGCGACTTCCTATGTTTTTGTTACATCTTTCTTTCCAGCTTGTAGATTGTTATCGATGGATGTTTTCACTTGGGGTAATTCCTTTTAAAATTGAAGGTTATCAACAAATTCATAGAAAGCCCATACCCTTGGTGGAAATTAACAGTTAAGGTATCATTCTTCACTCATCATGATAGAAACTTTGCATATCTTGACATCATTTCTCTGAAATAAACCATAGGGTCCACCATCTCGACCACGTTTACCATCAGCTTCCACCTGCACATGGTAAACATCGATGTTGGTAGATACCACTTCGCCTGCATGGATTACCACATTTCATAGTTCCCCTCAAACTATTGGTATCCATGACCATCCCCCCAGGCCCATGATTCATTTCATATGAATTTTTAGAAGATCAGCCTCATACCTCTCTACTTTTCTCATTGCTTACCAATCCCAATCCCAGACCACCACACCTATTCATTGTTAGATTGAATCGAATACACACCTACATTCTACATTTGGCCTACCACTCCTCCATATGGAAATATCCCATTTTCTCACTTAATATGCCTCATTAACCTCACACTGAGACCAACCAATGGGGTCCCCACCCTCAGTAAAAAATGCACATGCATCATCACACAGGTCATCATTTTCTTGGGGAACTCGTCTCTATTTCTGTACATCCCAAACCAGTTTTACATTCTTTTCACAAGTGTACAAAGATTTTTTAAGGAAAAGGATTCTCACCCATATTTTTGTGTTAGATACCTAGCGGCAATCCTTAGTCACCCTTGGTTGGAGCTCGCTTTTGTTACCCACACCATTTATCATCATTCACTTATTACCTACCATGATAGTTAGAACTTACCCATACCCACCATGGATGTCCTACCAACTCCAGTGGTATTTACCCCAAAAAAAATGTTTTGACTGCCACCACTCACATTATAGCTCTAACCTTGGGCAGTTTTCTATATCCACTCATACTGTCAGCTCTCACTACCATGCCTTTTTGACCCATCATATTACAACCATCTACTTCAAGTTTCACATTGATTCCTTGAACCATATTTTTAGGCGATTGATGTTCCTTTACTGTTGACATCAACACTCATCTTCCAGGATTGAAGAAGTAACTTGGTTTCTACCCCCTTTAAGGGACAACCTCGGGTGGGACAATAGGAATCATTATCGACTAATATTGATGTCATCTGTCTCTCTAAAATTCGACACCAACATAACTTTATCATGTCAAAGTAGTATTGTACTTTATGAGCGTTGCAGTTCTCTCATTTTTTTAAAGACCCATTCATCCCATAACACCTCATTTAGTATTGCTTTACATTTGATGCATGGGGGTACCCAGTCTAGTCCATTTGTTATAGATGCCCCTAAGGGCGAAATAAATTATCTTCTTCAACCATCAACAGGTCTACCACATTAATGCTGACTTGACAGGAGCATTTACTGTATGATTGTAATACTTAGTCATAGTCATCATAATGAGTATGGGATATGCCCACCTCGTACAGACACTTTTGTATCAGTATTTCTTCAAAGCATGTTTTTTTAGTTCCAAATCAAGGATATTTCCATAATCATCTTCGCAGTAAGTTTCTCTATCTCACAAGAAGTTAGAAAGACTCTCAGTCAGATCAACAAAAACATGATGTATTTCGACTATATGGTTTCTCCTAACCTCACACATCAAGGGGAAATTGTTATCATGGGAAAATCGTGCATTCATATGTATGCACCAGAAGACACTCAGAGTCAGTGATCAACACACACAGAGGTTACATTTTCAGCTGAAAGCATCATGAAGACCAAAAAATCAAGAGCCTTCCTAAGGTTCAATTAAAAAATTAACTCATGTGAGTGCACCATTGCTAGAAATTAATCACAGCGTGACTTTTTCTCTGATAGTTGTGTGAGTTGCGAAAATCTGAGTCAGCACCTCGAGTTGTGAACTTGCTTAAAAAACACTCCAACTCTTGACATGATGGGCTGAATATTCAAGCCTTGAGCCGCAAGAATCCTTAATGGAAAGAAGATGGTAGTTTTCATCTCATTTATGAGGTAAAAAACCACATTTAACAGCCAAAGGAGGGAATGAGTGTCCAAAAATTCTATAATTACAAGTTCATGGAGAGTAGAAAACAAGAAGTAGTGCATTTTTATGCTTCTAAAATTTCTCCCAAGAAATATAGCATACCATTGTGAGGAGAATTCCACTATAGTAGAGAGTCTCCTATACGTATTTGAGAGAGAAAGATCTTGCAAAAGAGATTGAGAATTCAAAATCCTTGTTGAGGGTTTTTTAGCACCTTTGTTCAAACAATTATCTTCAAGTGTCTTTGATACTTCTATTGTAACTCTTCCACCTCCAACAATTAATAAAGATGTTATCACCCAAAAAGTGATCACCTATCCGTTCCGACTAGGCAGATGAAAATACACCATGTAGGTAACTTTTACCATGGTAAAGCCATTTTTCCATGGGAAATAGTTTAGTAAACCATTTTCCCTAAATGATTTCTCATTAAAATTCAAAAACCCCATGAGAATAATTGAATAAATCATTATTTATTTAATTTTCTCCGAATATAATTATTAAATAATTATTTTCTAGTTAGTTTCTAATTAATTTTGACTAAATCACTATGGAATATTTAAGTAAATCACTATTTTTTATTATTCCTTATTTATTCCATATTTTCCTTATGAGAAAATTATTAAACCACTATTTAATAATGATTTCTTTCTTAATTCTCAGAAAGTGATTCATTGTTATTTGTTAATTAATTCAACCACTTTTTAAATAAATATATTTGACCATTTTGAATATATTTTCCCTCTCAAAAAATATAATAAAGTATTCCCAACAACTATATTTTGATTTGGTCAATAATATTTTATTATTTTCCAATTCCTAATTTAGCTCAATACTTTGTTATAAATAAGAGGGTTTTCCATTCATTCTTTTCCATGACCATTTTCATCATCTTCATTATCGTTTCATAGCATTTGAGCTCCCACTTGAGTTCAAGCACCCTTATTTTTTTTTTGGCCCATTGCAAATTGAGAGAGAAGCACGTTGCTAAAACACAAGGACAAGAAAGGACCCATCACACGGAGAGGAAACTACGGACCCATTTTCTAATTTCTCCTCACCAGGTGTATTAATAAAATTATCATTTAATTAAGTCCTCCATTAGGTTATTTCACTTCTATTTTATGTTGTTATATGTTTCTATTTGCAAGATCTATTGTGTTGTAGGGTTTTTCTTCATGTTTTATTGTAGATCCGAAGCATAGAAGTAGCCATCTTTTGTTGTTAGGGTTACAAGTCACCTATAACTTAGATGAATGGATTTTCGTTCACTTGCAGAAATACTTTACCCTAACAAAAGAGGATATTTTTCCTATACCTTTATTGATTTGTTTTTCTTCATAAAGATTGTTTATGTGTTGTTTAATGTAGTTTTAATTCATTTTTGTTTGTGGAAGTTTATTTTAGTTTCCATTGCTATTTAATCAAATCCAACTTTACATTGCATGATTAGCTTTATAAATGTCATTACAAATTTTGATGATTTTTTCTTTATCCCTCGTACCATCTATGAATCCTCATAATGTTTCTACGACATTCTTCCTTATATGCATTGTATCAAACAAATGAGCTATTTTTAGGTCCTCATACAAGGGCAACCTCATGAATTGAGTGAGATAGCTTTTATTTCCTCCTGGAAACCCATTATTAATACCTTCGTAACCATGATGAAGCATAGAAGAAATAACAACAATAATTATAAAATATTTTAAAATAAATTCAATAAAAATAAAAATTCAAAACATTACATATATGATACCTAAACAAATTGCATACCTTGACAATATTTGTTATATTCCAACTTCCATAGGTGAGGTGTCATTCATTGTGATTTTAATCTAGTCTCTTATTTCTTGTTGAAAATATGTTTTCAGTAGTACAATACCTATGGTTATTAGAGCGAAAGTGCCTATAGTCATCAAACACCTCATTTCCTAAACTTTTTGAATGACTAGATTTCATCTTAGGACCATAAACTAGACATGAAAATTTTGAAGACTTGCAAGAGATAGATTAATGACAATTATACAAACATATTATTTAAAAGGAATTCATGATACATTCAAATAATTATACTTTTAGAGTGAAATACTAGAACATTACATACCCAAAAAATGTTTTATTCTAAGGGCATGATGAATTGTCAAAACAAGTATTCCATGGAATTGAAATTGCCTCTACCTTATTGGTTTACAAACGTCATACATAATGATGTCAACCCATAACTTTAGTAACTTGCCAATAAGAGGCTCAAAATATACATTCATATAAATAACTTGGTACTTACCTATTTGTTTTAAATTGTAGAATTAGTACCATGATATGTATATACAAATAAAGAAATAAATATAAGATGGTATGCAAAAAAAAAGACAATTGAAAATGTTACATTTGAAAAATTAATGTAAAAAAATACCTGGAACAATCATTGTCAACATATGTGCTCCATATTTATTGACATCCAGGGACGAAGGTTATTTTTGATAACAAAAATCATCCACATTGATTATTATATACGTGAGCTATCCAAATGGATTAACACCAACAACTACCAATGAAAGTCTAACATTATGAGGTTCATCTTTAAAATGCATCCATTTTTCCTCAATTTCTTAAATGCATAACCATCTATAGGAATTTGAAGAACACCGTCTCCACTTCTATTATGTGCATGGTAATCCATAAATTGTGCTAAGCTTCCACACCTGAGAAATCACTGGAAACATGGAATTATGGGAATATCACAAAGAACCTTTTGAGGTACCTTTTTTGTTATTTGATCAATTTGATATCTATTGCTTAGACAATTTTTTTTATTTTTATGCACGTCATCCATAAAATATAATATGATCATTAGGACATGCATCTATAGCTTGATACTCCATTCGAATTTCTTTCATAATGACATATAAATCTTGGTATGTGTGAGGTCAAATATTTAACGATGTTAACAGAAATTCCCCTAACAATCTAAAACATAAAAAAATCACTAGTTAGTGTAAAGAATATTAATTGTAAATATTACATTTTTATTTTACACATTAATTAACACTAAAAAAGGAAAAATCAACCTTTATGTATAATATGTGGTGAAACATATTACATACCTTAGTATCTATGTCATACAAGTGTTTGAAAAACCATTCAAACCCTTTAAGTTCACAAACAATAATGTAGTGGAGAGAATATGTTCTCTTAAGCCTTCAAAGGTGGTGTCATTTCCTTTTCTAGCAGAGGTACATCAAAAGTAACACCATTTTCCTCATCCAAATAATTGACCGATTGAGAGAACAAGTCTTGGATCAATTCATTAGTCCCATCATCTTGAAGTATGTTATCATTGTCATATTCTTAAGTAGGATCATTAATTTGATCTTCAATATTTTCTCCATGTTCCTAATCTTGTACAACAACATTTTCATTACTACTTGGCGCATTTGAAAACCTAAGGGGCTAGCTTGAATTTATAATTACAAACAATCATGCAAAATTAGACTATGTAACAAAATAAAATTTTACAAATACGATTAATATAAAGACAATAAATAATGAATATATAGCTTACCAAGGGATGATATTCCTTCGATCGCCCTTCAATGTGCCCATGTCTCCTACAATGTCTTTTAGTTGTTTCTTTTAAAACTCTTATGGGATGTAAGCTCCTACATTTAGTGCAAGAGAAATAACATCTCCTATCATTCCCTCGATTTTTTTGCTACTAATGTTTTTCTAAATTCTTGCCCACAAAAAAATTATGTGATGATTATGTTATAAAATTAAGTGGTGTACTAGATCTATTATATTTTTGTAATGCAATTGATACGTATAAAAATAAATATGTTTTTTTTCTCAACAATAAGACATTATAACCTTTTAGAATTGTTTTAGTTACATCAAAAATTTTGCAATGTCTCTTAACTGAAACATATTTATAAGTTTATGTACCATCAAAATTATGATGTTCATTGACCAAGTCAAGGTGGACTAGTCAAACAAGTGACTGATTGTTTGAATATCTCAATGGATATAAGTTCCCTTGTTGAATATGCTTGTCGTTAATATTGTGATGAACCAATAAAATCGTCGCAATTACGATGACATGGAGATGGATCATTAGAAAACCAACAAACATGGGAAGATTAGACTAAATAAATAGATAATAACATTATTCTTGTAATTTAGCCATATTGTCATACTATTTCATTAAAATTTATTCCTATATGTAGTAGTGAAAGTTATGATTTGCATCATGCCTTAAGCTTCATAATCACACATAATGGAATTTTATTTAAGTGTTGATGTTGATTTCACTTTTTTTGTCTCACGCATGGTTGTGATCTTGATTGCATCTTGTTTTCATGGCATTTCTTTTGGATGAGATTATTCTTGCTCACTAACATATTTAATTAATTAGTCGATTATATGTATTTAAAGGTTTACTGTGATTTCATGTTCTCACGTATAGGTGTTGATGCCTCATTTTCATATGTCATAATGGAGAATAAGTTATCATTTTCACCATTCAACAAATGATGCGAGCTTATCCAATTAGAAGCCAGGTATTTAATGAACATATATAAAAGAACCAAACAATATATGTTCATGTGAATGATGTGAACCAATGAAAAATACAAATTTAAATCACATTTTAGTGACATCAAGTTGTGTGTCACAATAAAACATCATAATCATGCAACCAACACAATTGCATCATAGAAATCATAGTTTTGGTTCTATAAACACAAGTAATAAGCATGGTAGGAATGACACATAAAGTGATGAAACCAATAAATTTTGATATTTAATGGATCATTACAAGATTTTCTATTTTTATTAGTACTTTCTAGGTGGATAAATAGTAGGAATTCACTTGCAGGGCCATTCTAGTGGTGCCATATTTAGGCATCAAATTTGTGTGGTCAAAACTTTGTGATCATATCTCCCAGCCCCTTGACATTATTCTTCACACTGAGACATTTCAAATAATGTAAAATTCACCTTAATAGGAGCTTGTATGCTGAAATTATTCCTCCTATAAGTTGACCTACTTTTTTGACTATCATGGTACCGAGTGGATGCCATGTAAACCACCATTACACACACATGTGGGGCTAGAAATTTGTGAACTTTCAAGGTCCAAAATCTAATGCTAATCGAGGGTTGAGGTATGAGAAAACCCTAACCCTAGATGGTTATTAGGATATGTTAAATACTAGGTCACCAGGAAGAGATGGGGTTCCATTGTTTTAGAATTGTAATTAGTCCATGGTAACTTGAGTAGAGCATGTAGGAATGGGATTTCAGAGCATAACTATGGAGGACTGGTATTTTATAGCAACCATTCTAGCCATAATGTCAAATACAACTCCATACTGAGTGTCCATTTATTTATATTTGTATTTTCACACTGAAGAAAAGAGAGAAAAACATTGGCCTCACCTTTTGGTTAGGTTTTCTCCTATCTTGGGTTTCCTGAGACATCTTGTATTCATTTGTGTAAATGGTGTTTTCATTTTCTTTTTCTTTCATTTTTGTATTTTAATTATATTTTTATAAAATTGCATAATAATCTAGTGATAATAAACATGAGACCTAAAGAAATAAACTTGCATAATAAAATATTCAATAATAGAATAATATTTGTTGTGATAAGTTCTAATGGAATATCTACGATAATTTATAAATCATACTAATTTTAGAGAAAAAAAATTATGGTATTTATAGGGAAGTGGCATGATCCAAGAATTTATTTATGAATGAAGACACAAAACCCTAGCTATGGTGGACAATTCTAGTCATAACAACTCTCAAGATGTAGTAGAATGGAGGTTTATAAGGTTGGAAGATCAAGTCACTAATATCTCTTGCAATATGGTCCTCTTCATGGTGTATCTAATGAAAATAAGACCTTTCGAGATATTTAGTGGCTCTAAATCAAAAGTTAGATTAGATGAGAAATTGGGAAATAGTGAAGACTTAGAAAAGGAGATGAAAAAAGAGATTGAGAAGTGTAAACCAAGTTCTAGTGCACCACTCCTTCATAAAATATGTTTGAAGTGGAAGTGAAATTGGAAATCCTTCCCTACCAAGGAGATATTGATGTTGTTAAGTTGAATCATTGGTTCCAATAGCTAGAAGTGGATTTCAATGTCCATACAATAGTTGAAGAGTAGAAATTTCATTTTCTTAACTAAAACTAGAGAGTTTTGAAATAACATGGTTGGAAAGACATACAAATACACTTAGGCTAGAGAGTCATCCACTAGTAACAAAGTGAGAGGTGTTCAAAAGCCTATAGATCACCAATGGATCCATCGACACCAGTTTAAGTGGAGGCAAGGGAATAACATTCAAGCGTACAACATGGATTTCAAGAAGATGTAAATAATGTTAGTTAACTCTCCCAAGAACCAAAACATACTCATCAGCTATATAGAGGGTCTACATAGTCATTTATAGAAGCAAGTGATGTTCTTCAAACTAAGGACCATTAATCAAGCCTATGTCCAAGAATTGTATCTAGAGAACACTATCCATAAAGAAGGAAATCCAAGTAGTTAGATAGAAGGATCACCAAGATTATTTCGAGGAGGAGAAAAAGTGGAAGGAAACAAAAATAACATGATAAATGTTACAGATTATTGTAAGGAGCCAGAAAACCACTACAACCATTGTAATATATATCTCCAAACCCAAGATAAGGGTTGGAAGATATATCCATACATGTATCCAAAGAATCATAAAAAGGATGGAAAGAAGAATAAATGGATTCCATATATTCAAGTAACTTGGTAGAGAGAAACTTGGATTTGGATGAGAATATTGTTTGCACCTTAGTGTGAAATTAGCTGAATCTAAGTAGTCTTCATCATAAGGAAGAGAAGGAGAAGAAAAAACTATACCATGGAATACTTCAGTAAAAAAGACCAAGATGGATAATTTATTTGATTATGATTCACAGGCCAACTTCATAGTAGAGGATCTTGTCAGCAAGATTGGGTTAGAAGTTCATGGTCATCCTATCCTATATACATTGGGATAGGTGATTAATGATGTAGATATAAAAGTCAATAAACAATGTAAGATCAAGTTTGATAAAAGTGCATATTTTATTGATGAGATGGAGTTATATATAATATTTCTTGATGTGTGTGGTGTATTGTTTTAAATTCCCTAAATATATAAGAGGTTTGTGACATTCATGAGGAGAGAAAACCAATACCACCTAATTAGGAATGGAAAATATTTCATCATTAATGCACACAAAGTTAAATTGAATATCTCTCTAGCACATGCTTATCAAGCTAAAAATTTGATTATTTCTATTAAGAAGCATGTTTCTATTGCTTTTTCGAAGGGAGAATAGATTAGGTGATGAATCAATAATAGTAAATGAATCCTTCGAGGGATGTACAAAAGAGTAGAAACATAAGTTAAGGGATATGTTATAGGTGGAAAAAGGAGTCTTCCTAGAGCCTAAAAGGTTACCACATAAGAAGGAAGTGGAACATAAGATACAACTATTCCATAACTCCTCATTACCGAATATTGGGCTATATAGATAGTATGCTCTAAATGCAGACATGGTAACTAAATAGTTGTAATAACTACTAGAGTAGAGAATAATTCAACCTAGCACATCACCTTGTGGTCGTTTATCATCATAGTACCCAAGAAGGATGGGACTTGGTGAATGTGTATCAATGATAGAGATTTGAATAGGATAAAACTCAAGAATCAATATCATTTTCCCCATATTAATAGTTTTTTAGAATAATTGTCATATGCTTAGTATCTCACTAAGATGGATATCAAACTAGGATACCACGAGGCATGCATTAAAAATTAAGACACTTGGAATGTGTTGACAATGCTAGAAATTCATCAACCAAGGGGTCTCCCCGATATAAAGTCCCGAATAGACCTCGCATCGTTTGGTGTAGAAGCCCCATCTGGAATATCATCCTAGTTTCCA
Organism: Pinus tabuliformis; assembly: GCA_031772625.1. Lineage (NCBI taxonomy): Eukaryota > Viridiplantae > Streptophyta > Pinopsida > Pinales > Pinaceae > Pinus > Pinus tabuliformis. The sequence goes on from CM062819.1 coordinate 698,236,563, forward strand.
TATATCTCAAAGATATGCTTTGCTTCTAATTGTCAGCACGAGAGGGATGCAATAGTGTCTTTGAAAAGCGAGGAGGTGTGCCTGGTGAGTGTTCATTTGTAAATGTGTCAAGTTTCTTCTACTGCGGAGAGGGGAGAAAAGTGATCCTCAAGTGAGAGGTATTAGTACCACCCAAGAAGAGACACACATGAAATGTAAGGATCCATCTAACATCCAGAAGAATAGTCCACAAAAGATGTAATAATCATTACAACCAAAAAATGAAGAAATATTTGTCTAATATCCTACAGAATATTCCACAAGGATGGGATAGCAATAACAACCATCATTCTCAATAAGTACAGTACTAAAATAACCTAAATAGTTCAACTATTGTAGCACATGTGAAAGAAAACATGAAATACGAACATTTGCAAAATAGTCTTACAAACATTCATAATCCATGCATGAAGAACATGTTGGACTTGAAGGATTATGTCATTAAGTAAAAGTTCCAAGACACATGTTTACAATGTACATCACTAGCTCTAGTAGTGGAACATTGGAGCCACTCCTTGCTCCTCAAAGAACTAGCATGTCTCTCTAATGCTCTGCAGGAGAAGCCAAGGTGAAAATTCCTTTGATCATACAATGCAAGAGTATATATAACCAAGGGATGATGCTTCCCCTCCTTGTGACTCTTTGACTTCCCTCATGACTGTTTTACCTCCTATGACTTTTCATCTTACAGGACTCTCCATATTACATATGTGTCCTTTGGACTTCCACTTTACAATGAATACAATATACATGGTCCACAATGATGATGTGGCATATGATGACTCATGACAATACATGACATGGCACTGTAGATATGAACTACTTGAGTGATGTGGCAATGTCAAGCCGTTGTTGCTATTAATGATGTATGCTTGAGAATTCACTTGTATTCCACCTCCTCATGGCTTGGTGATAGGAATCTTCAACGATCTAAAGTCTTGAGTTGTGGTTGCGAGTTGGTGTCCCTTTGCTTTTCCTTGATAGATCAGCTTTCATGCATAGCTACATGAAATTATTTTTCATGTCCTCCTCCTTCATCCCCTTCTTCATCATTCAGCCATCATATGGTAAGATACTTGTATCTGCAATTCATTCATGACGAGAAAACATCAGTCTGAAAAAAAAAACCTCCTAGCCTAAGATGATGCATTTTGATTGATGGACTGGGTTGTAACCAGGTAGCAGGGTGGAAAGGGAGCCTCAGTGACTGCGCATTGTACATTTTCAACATCCAGGTCTAAGGCTTGAGGCCTAAGACTACACAATATGCAATCCAGGCTTGGCTGAGGGACAAATCTACATAGTTTTGGCAACCAATGGAACAAGTTAAAGGGGTGGTCACTGCGGGAGAATCTTGCGCAGTTCTAAGAGGTAAGGGAGGTTTTTCCACTATGGTATTGAATAGTTCATAGGCTTAGGGAGAGATCTTTGGAATTTTTCTTATGTAATATGCAGTTAATTCTAGGTTTTATGAGAGGATTGCACAATTATGGAGGTGAAGGCTAGGTCATGGGCTCAGGAATTGTGCAGTGCAACAATCCTTGGAGGAAGGAACTATGCATTGCGCAAAATCAAAGTTCAAGGTCATAGCTAGAGGATTGGAACTACGCAATGTGCGTCCACGTAGGTCGGGTGAGGTCAAGGTGTTGGGTCAGGGAGCCTCTCCATAAATGGTTAAGTGTTAGACTAGTGAGACTGATGTGTGAAGTGCTAAATATTCGACTGTGATATAAAACTTAGAATACTTGATGACTCAACAACATAAATCACCCATGACCCATAAAAAATAAATTTTCCTGCGTGTTACTGTTATATGTCCAATTATGACAAGTGCAACACCACAGATACACTTTACGACCACTGTGACAACACTTGTGATACAGTGCTCAAAACTTTTTGAATGAGTTCGACATATCTTTATATAGTTAGGAATACTAATAAACAAAAATATGGACCCTTAAAACCACCAGAATGATCTTTTACATGTGATGCAACAGCCCACATGCGTAAAGACGACATTTTACCTAAGTAACAAATGGGACCAAAACACTCCAAAAAGATACATGAAATGAGTCTTAGTGTTTTTCCAAAATAATGTACAAGACCAAGGAAGGCTTTAAAAGTAAGCATAGGCCAAAATTTTGGAGGGTGTTATAGTCGCTACAACAGAATGCCACCTTCAATGTAAGACAAGGCCTATATGAATGACTAGCCATGCCTTTTGGTTTATGTGATGCACTAGATACATTTGTGTGATTAATTAATGATGTATTACATACTTATTTATCATTTTTAATAGAATATTTTCATAACATATTTTTTATATCTCTACCCAAGAAGAGCACATCTAACATCTCAGGCAAGTTGTAGAGACCTTGAAAAAACATAAAATATTAGCTAGCCTTAAGAAATGTGAGTTCACTCAGCAATCATTGATGTGTTTGGTATAAATGATTAGTGGACCATAATTAAAAATAGATCATATGAAGATGGAGGTCATCATCAAGTTACCAAGTCATACTAATGTCATTGAAGTTAGGAGGTTTGTTTGGGGTAACAAAATGACTGCAGAAGTTCATAACATCATTTTTTGTGGTAGATATACCACTCCATGCCATAACAACTAATAATAAGAATTTCAAGTGGAGAAATAACCAATAGAAATATTTCAATGAGTTAAAATGGAAGATTAGCATAAGAACTAGTTATTGCATTACATAACTTGTATAAGCCTTTTGAAATTGAGATTGATGCTGGTATATATGCTATGGGAACAATTTTGATGTAGGGAGGTAAGTTTATATGTTATCATTCTAAAATGTTTCATAGGGGAATCCCTATAATACCTTGATATGTGATACAAGCCTTGGTTCAAAGTTAATAAGAAGTGCAAGCACTATATGATGGGAAAGGAAACAATTTTTCACACTAATCACTAGACATTGCAATTTTTGCAAGCCCAAAGTAAGATTCAACTAACTAGAAACTACAAATGGATAGGATTTTTGTAGAAATTTTATCTAGTTATCATATATGAGAATATTAGCACTAATAATTTGGTATAAATTCTTTCAAGGCTACCCACATCCAATATTATAGTTTTGGTAATCGTCGTGCACATGTTGCCTTTTACCCATGATGCATATAACGAGGAATACCTAGAATATGAGGACTTTAGAGGGGTGCTTCAGTAGCTAAAGTTCCACGTCCATCTAGAAAAATGTGATGGTAAGGTTAAATATCATCTCCAAAATGGGTTAATCTATAACCTATCCAAGCTCTATATCCCTAAAGATGAAAAATTGCAACTTATCAAAGTGCTCCATGCCTCCAAGGTTGTAGGACATTTTGATGTTGGGAATATATTTACCAAATTACAAAGGTATGTGTATTGACCCAAAATGCAAGAAGATATAGTTCAATATACTGAGGATGCATATTTGTTCTACCAACAAGTCCAATAATAGAAATCAACGTTTATGCATTCCATTGTATTCTATCCTCTATGTTAAATGTATCCCTTTAGTTAATTCATAGTAATTTGTTATTAACCTTGGGTTACTTAATTTTTTATGTTTGAGTGTACAAAATTAGGCTAACTTTTTTTTGGCAAACTCAATATGTTGAAAATGGCAATAATAAATGCTAAAAATAGCATTGCTATAAATAGCAGTTTGGGTATTAGTGCTGGATTGAGCAACAAGCAATGTGTTAAAATTGGTAGCTAGGGCAAAAATCCATGTGGGCCATATTATTTATGGAAACTAATATTTTTATTGGATCCCTCTCATTGAGAGGTGTAGGATTGATCTAAAGATCATCCAATTCCGATAAGTATTTATGAATTTATTTATTTTATGGATAAATTGTTAAGTCCGCCAACAACTTATGTAGGCTCAAAAGCCCAATAGTCATGTCTATTCAACCTCTACGTTTTAGTATAAATAGAAGAGAACTTCAAGTCATTTCTACACACACTTGCATCTCTTCCTCTCTCTATTTGTCTTTGGGTTTTAGTAGGAGGAGAGATCCTAAGGAAAAGCCGAAAAAGCCAGAACTATCGGAAAAACCGAAAAAACCGGAACTACAGGAAAAGCTGGAAAATCTAGAAAAGACGGAACTATCGGAAAAGCCAAAAAAGTTGGCACTGTCGGAAAAGCCTAAAAAGCTGGAAATGTTGTAAAATCTAGAAAAGTCAAAAACGTCGGAAAAGTTGGAACTGCCGGAAAAGCCGGAAAAGTCGAAAACAACGAAAAAGCCAAAAAAGCCAGAAACGCCGGAAAATCCATAAATATCGGAAAAGCCAGAAAAGCAGGAAAATCTGGAACTGCCGGAACTGTAGGAAAAGCCAGAACTGCTGGAAAATCCAGAACTGCTGGAAAAGATGGAAACGCCGGAAAAGCCAGAAATACTGGAAAAGCCAGAAAAGCTGGAAAAGACGGAAATGCCAGAACTGACGGAACTACCAGAAAAGCTGGAAATACGAGAAAAGCCAGAACTACAGGGAACTGTCGAAACAGCTGGAGCATCTGTCTTCGAAGGAAGGCAGCATGATGTATGAGATCACGGGCAACATAATAAGCAACATGATGATATGAGCATGGGCAACATAATGATGCATGAAGATATGAGCATGGGCAGCATAATGATGAATGAGATCATGAGCATGGGCAGCTCGATGATGAATAAGACCATGGAAGATACAGCATGATGAGAAACATGAATATGAGAGCAGCTCAGTCATCAAGGTTCAACACATGTGACAGTACAGCAAGGTGTCACACAGTAATGTGTAGCAAATAGATGAGATGCAGCACTATGATAGGTGAATGAGTCACCCTAGAGAATCAGTTGAAGCAATATGTCTTCAACTGATCTCATGCCGATATCAAAAGTCAAAGTGATTGACTTCTATTGTAAATGTACTATCTCTCTCACTTTCTTTGCTGAACTTTGAAGAACATAAAAGAAGAATTGATCAAGGGTTTCCCCACATTGGGGTTTGTCCCTGGCTAGCGCCACATCTTGCGTCCTCTTGTCTTGGCTTGTCTTCTGTGATTTATATTTATGTTCTATCTATAGTTTACTTTATGCTAATGTGATTGCTAATGTGGAAAAGAAATTGAAATAAATTTCTCTAGCATAGAACATGCCTAAAATTAACATGGAATTAGATCTGAGGTGAAGACAATGCCCAAGCAAGAGTGAAAGAGCAACCACCAAAGACAATAGGGACAAGACAAAAGGATCAATGGGTTCCACATCTCTCTTCTAAGTTCAGAAAGGGTGAAGTCGAAGCAGAACATATTATCAGAATGGCGTAGCGGAGGTTTCTGATGACCCATATAAAGATCACTTCATTGAGAAGTTCGGATCTAAGGGTGGAAGGAAAGGCGGATGCCTTGGTTTCAATAAGTTCAGCCATTATGCGAAGGAGTGTCTGAAGGTAATGCAAGTCATTAAGGAAATGGTCAAATCGTCAAAGAAAGCAAGGAACCCTGAATCACTTTTATGTACCTGATCACAAGAAGAACTTGGTGTCCATCTCAGAAATGGAAGTCAAAGGTTTCAGGGTGGCACTCATCGATGGAAAGGTACGTGTTTAGAAATAGAATTTTCAAAGATGTTCTTGAGTTCAAGGTTGTATCAAATTGCAAGAAGTCCACTGGGGACCCTGTCCATTGTCACGTAGCACCGAAGGTCTATGAGTCAGATGGTGACAGGGATGCTTGAATTCAAAAGGAGCATGAAAGTACATGTCTGAGATGTACAGAAGGAAAATATTATAAGGGGACCATTCCCCTCATGTAGCAAGTCCACAGGTCTGGAACAACCTAAGGGGTCTAAGATTGATAATCAAGAATCTCGCATATGCAGGTCGAAGAAATCCATCTATGGCTTGAAGCAAAACACCCCAAGCATAGTCTGAGAGGATTGATAGGTGTCTAATAAAGTTGACATTCACTAGGAGTGAAATGGATCCAAACCATCCAAAGGTTGTGGATGATAGACCTCTCATACCAACACCTTATGAGGACGACCTACTTCTAACAGGTGCAGACCCTCTCATTTACAAAAGTAAGAGGGATTTGGATTCTAGATCTGGAATGGTGAACTGTAAGCCTATGACTACCTCGAGGATCTTAACTTTCAGAAGTTATATGGTAGTGATTTCGGACCAAATTTGGGAAATTCCTTTGAATCTCATAAACTCATTCGTGTTGATATTCTTGGTGAACTTCTGTCCAGACATATGTTTTGCAGTTAGCATGGTGAGCTCATATTTGGTTGAACCTCACTGGATTGGTGCCAAGAATCTTCTGAGATGTCTTCGGGGCACAATCTCTCATGGATTGAGATACACTACTGGAAATATGAAACTGCATGATTATTCAAATGCTGATTAGGCAGGCAGTGTGGAGGATCACTAGAGCACATTAGTGTTGTTTCTCTTTGGATTCTATTTCGATATCATGGATGAGAAGGAAGCAGAAGTCGGTTATTATAAGCATCACTGAGACCGGATACATATCTACAAGTATGATCTCATATGAAGCTGCCTAGTTGCGGAAGCTCTTCAAGTGAGTTGTTTGTACCACTGTGATTCTCTGTGACAACCAGAGGTGGGATTTGATTATTGAGGAATCCCGTATTCGATGATTGCTTCAGTAGATAGACATCATACTACCTTATCTGGGATATGGTAAGACTATGAGCATGGAAGCTCCATCGCTATGAGATGATGTACAGGTCGCTACACTTTGTCTAAGCCCTGGGGGAAAGATCAAATCTATGATTTTCTTGAATGACTTGGAGTCGTCAAGAGACCCTTGTACAAGGGTCCTATATGTTGTATACATTGAGCTCTGGGAGCTCTGGGGCTTGTGGTTCTTACTGGAGCAACATACGACCATAGGGTGACTCACCCTCCCCTGGTGGTGCGCACTGGGACAGGATGATTTGCTCTCCTGTGGACAGGATGATTCGCTCTCTTGTGGATAGGATGATTCGCTCTTGTGTGGACAAGATGATTCACTTTCTTGTGGGACAAGATGATTCGCTCTCTTGTGGAACAAGATGATTCGCTCTCCTATGGACAGGATGATTTGCTCTCCTGTGAACAAGATGATTCGCTCTCTTGTGGGACAAGATGATTCGCTCTCTTGTGGGACAGGATGATTAGTTCTCCTGTGAGGTCTGGATAATGTGTTCTCCATGACGATTGTGTAGCAGGATGATTACTTCTCCTGTGAGGCCAGGATGATGTGTTCTCCATGGTGATTGTGTAGCAGGATGATTAATTCTCCTGTGAGGTCTGGATGATGTGTTCTCCATGATGATTGTGTAGCAGGATGATTAATTCTCCTGTGAGCTCTGGATGATGTGTTCTCCATGATGATTGTGTAGCAGGATGATTAATTCCCCTGTGAGGTCTGGATGATGTGTTCACCATGATGATTGTGTAGCAGGATGATTAATTCCCTTGTGAGGTCTGGATGATGTGTTCTCCATGACGATTGTGTAGTAGGATGATTAGTTCTCCTGTGAGGTCTGGATGATGTGTTCTCCATGATGATTGTGTAGCAGGATGATTAGTTCTCCTGTGAGGCCTGGATGATGTGTTCTCCATGGCGATTGTGTAGCAGGATGATTAGTTCTCCTGTGAGGACAGGATTGATTAAGTTCTCCTGTCGAGGCATCCTACCCATGTAGTTTGGGACTCATGGGAAGTACCTCTCATCTGATCAATGAGCAAGGAAATGAGGATAGGGACCATAGTAGTACCGATGGACGCATCGTTGTATCTACCATAATCCCTGTGCTAGGATGACCTTCATTGATCTGGGATCAATGATACTAGTTTGGGACTAGTGGTAGGAGTTGTATCCACTATGACACTGACTTCAGGTCGGTTGAGGACTGGTCTGGGACCAGTAGTACATACTCTGACACTGACTTCGAGTCAGTAAAGTATTGGTCTGGGACCAGTGGTAGGAGTTGTACCTACTATGACACTAACTTCGGGTCAGTTGAGGACTGGTCTGGGACCAGTGGTACACACTCTGAGACTGAATTCGGGTCAGTGGAGAATGGTATGACACATTCTCGATCAATTCTTCTTCTTCATGGTTCAGCAGAGCAGAGCCAGCAGAGCTGAGTAGAGTAGAGCAGAGCCAGCAGAGCTGAGTAGAGCTGAGTAGAGCAGAGCAGGGCCAGTAGAGCTAGTAGAGCAGAGCAGAGCCAGTAGATCCAGCAGAGTTGAGCGGAGCAGAGTAGAGCCAGCAGAGCAGAGAAGAGCTAGCAGAGATAAGGAGAGCAGAGCAAAGCTAGAAGAGCTGAGCAGAGCTAGCAGAGTGAGCAAAGCTGAGTAGAGATGAGCAGAGCAGTGCAGGGCACTGATAGCAGAGATAGTACAGTTGGACATATGGATCAGCGAATGGAGTTCTCCCTAGTTGAGAGGGAGTGTTAAAATTGGCAACTAGGGCCAAACTCCATGTGAGTCATATTATTTATGGCAGCTGATATTTTTATTGGATCCCTCTCATTGAGAGGTGTAGGATTGATCTAAAGATCATCTGATTCTGATAAGTATTTATGAAGTTATGAATTTATTTATGTTATGGACAAATTGTTAAGTCGGCCAGCGACTTATGTAGGCTCAGAAGCCCAACAGTCATGTCTATTCAACCTCTACGTTTTAGTATAAATAGAAGAGGACTTCAAGTCATTTCTACACACACTTGGATCTCTTCCTCTCTCTACTTGTCTTTGGGTTTTAGTAGGAGGAGAGATCCTAAGGAAAAGCCGGAAAAACCGGAACTGCCAGAAAAGCCGGAAAATCCAGAATTACCAGAAAAGCCGGAAAAGATGGAAAAGCCAGAACTGCCGGAAAAGACAGAAAAGTTGGAACTGCCAGAAAAGCCGGAATAGCCAGAAAAGCCCAAAAATCTGGAACTGTCGGAAAAGCCGAAAAAGTTGGAAACGCCGAAAAAGCTGGAACTGTCGGAAAAGCCAAAAACGCTAGAAAAGCCGAAATTGCCGGAAAAGCCAGAAAAGCTGGAGCTTCCAAAAAATCCAGAAAAATCGAAAAAGCTGGAAATGCCAGAAAAGCCGAAAATACCAGAAAAGCCAGAAAATCCAGAACTGCCAGAAAAGCCGGAAATACCGGAAAAGCTGCAACTACCAAAAAAGCCAGAAACGCCGGAAAAGCCAAAAATATCGGAAAAGCCAATAAATCTAGAAAATCCAGAAATGCCAGAACTCACAGAACTGCAGGAAAAGCCGGAACTACCGAGAACTGCCGAAACAGCTGGAGCATCTATCTCCGAAGGAAGGCAGCATGATGTATGAGATCATGGGCAGCATAATAAGAAACATGATGATATGAGCATGGGCAGCATAATGATGAATGAGATCATGAGCATGGGCATCTTGATGATGAATAAGACCATGGAAGATGTAGCATGATGAGTAGCATGAAGATGAGAGCAGCTCAGTCATCAAGGTTCAACACATGTGACAGTACAGCAAGGTGTCACATGTTAATGTGCAGCAAATAGGCAAGATGCAGCACTATGATAGGTGAACGATTTACCTTAGAGAATCAGTTGAAGCAATATGTCTTCAATTGATCTCATGCCGATATCAAAAGTCAAAGTGCTTGAATTCTATTGTAAATGTATTATCTCTCTCACTTTCTCTACTGAAATTTGAAGAACATAAAAGAAGAATTGATCAAGGGTTTCCCCACATTGGGGTTTGTCCTTGGCTAGCGCCACATCTTGTGTCCTCTTGTCTTGGCTTGTCTTCTACGATTAATATTTATGTTCTATCTGCAGTTTACTTTATGCTAATGTGATTGCTAATGTGGAAAAGAAATTGAAATAAATTTCTCTAGAATAGAACATGCCTAAAATTAACAGAATGGAAAATGGAAATGCTAAAAATAACATTCTATTTTTAGTAGTTCAGGATGGAATCCTATTTTAGTCAATCCCTGGACTAAAAATAGGAAGTAAAATTCGAATTTGAACTTAACAGTTGTTTGTAAATTAATTAATTAATTCATCTTGAGTTAATTAGTTAAGTAAAATCAAACTTGAAGTCTTTGTGAGAACATGCAATAATTTCTCCACTGATTGGGGAATGTGTCCTTGATTTGCTCCACTGGTTGAGGAATTAAGGATGAGTTCTATATTGAGAGGATCAGTTGACTTAGTTTAACTTAGTCAAGTCCAGTTAGATTAATTTAACAGTTTGTTAAATTAATGAGATTCAGTTTGTTGATGCTTGCATGCATGTGACAACTGGTATTTTCAGATAACTGAGTATTCACTCATGGATAATTGATGCATGGCAGTTCAGACAAAGACCCAGTTGAGATCAGATGAGGGACAATGTATTATCAGTTGCTAGGATATTCCTAGTGAATATTCCTTGCATGAGGAAGGAATATTATTCCTTCTAGTACTGCGTAGTTGGACCTGAGGTGACAACAAGTATGATTTGGCCAATTGACACATGTTATTGTCAGGCGGAAAGAGTCGATAGTGCGAACACAACCAACCTCCCTAGGAGCCTAAGACTCTCTAGTGACAAACAAGACAAACAAGAGCAATCCTTCTCTAAACATGCATTTACTATATGAGAAATCAAGTGTTTAGATCCTACCTGTAATCCAACGCTGCTGTAGCAGTCCAGCCTCACTGATCCGGATGAGCTCCTCCTTCACTTTGAAACCTGCATCCACTAACAATCAAACGATTAAATAGCACTTGATAATCTCATAGAGTAAAACATATTTAACACATAGACCAAGGAGTACATGAAACAACTCATAAATAACAAGTTATTGAGAAGAATGGACTCATTTGCATTAATAGGAAACAAAAGGAACAATTACAACCTGAGCCTTGGTGTTGTGCAAGTCCCTCCCAGGGTCCATCAAGAGTTCTCCTTTACTTTGACAAAGCTCACCCACTTCCAAATAGAACAAGCAAAGATGGCAATCTCTCCTCACAAACTTCTAAATGGGAGTCCTAATTCCAGCAGCATCTACCCTTAGAAATGTATAGCTTCCAACCTCCCCTCCTTCTGGCCCAATGCCTGTATTTATAGTGCTCTAGAGGAAGTTATTCAGGTCCACCATCAATGGGATAATCCCCTCTTTGGATGGGATAGCTCCCTTATTGATGGGATAAGTTCCTCTTTGGTAGGGGTACATGAACCATCTGGAGGCGCTCAATACACGTCGAACAACCTTCTAGAATGCTCTAGAAATGACCACAAGTAACTTTTTAAAGATGAAATTTGCGCATTTTGACCTTTACATGGGGACGCACCTGCCCCTTTACATACAGAGCGTACAAGTACGCAGCTTTTGTGAACATTGGGTGCGTACCCGCAGGTAAGGTTGAGAGAACATGCGTACCCAGAGATAAATACATTTATAAAGACTTTCTCTCTTTTTGGAGTTTGACATGGAGAGCAGAGAAATAAGACTTGCCCAGGAGGATAGCATGACTGTTGATAGAGCCATACTAACTGTAAATAGCCATGGTGACATTTTTTAGTGTAACAGATTGCCCCCTAAAGTGCGAAGCCTGTAATAGATTAGGTTTTGTTATTATCTAGGAAGGGTGAAGCGCTTTATCATTTCAAGGATTATCTCGTGGAGAGCCTGGTCAGAACCTGCAATTTTCAACACAAAATACATGTATAAGATTATATCATCACTGAGGTAGGCATTCCCATACTCAGATCAAAACTTTAACTAACAGACTAACTACTCTGATACAGGAATGATCTTGCAGTACATCATAATCATAGACTTTTGTAGACACAGTATGGGCGCAGCCATCTGCTTATGATTAGTCTACTTAGATAATGAATACAAAACTCCTCGCAGCCTGGATGGTGGAAACTAGATCCAGGGTCTTCATTTCTACTTCCCGAATTGGTACGATTCTAGCCATGTGAATAAATGAGTTGATGTCGAACATGGTAGAAACCACTTGATTACCAGTCGATGATGTAAACTGTTAACAAGTGTGAGAGAGACCACCAGTAACGTCAATGGTTCTCAAAGTACCCAGTACAATCCATGAGATGTGAATGAATGAGTTGATGTCGAACATTTCACGGAATCCTTTGATCGAAAGTCAATGATGTAAACTAACGTCAAAGGCGAGAAACTTGCCATTGATGCATGCAGACTTCAAGGTACTGACGATTTCTAAGTCATCTCTCTAGATAATGTGTTGATGTCGATAGAAAGCGACCCGTTGCAGGCAAGCCCACAACACGAAATCATTTGTTCAAGTTGAAGAAATGTTGCTGTAAGGACTGACTCAGGGATGGTCAAATGGATGACAAGTATTTTGCATATGAAAGTTTTGCTTGCAGACCTCTTGAACACATAACGACACAACAGATGGCTTGGTGATAAACGACTCAAAGTTAATCCCCGGAACCCGGCTGAAGACTTTCAATGTGGTTTGATCAACTGTGAGGTAAAGGATTTCCCAACCCAGGTGAATGAAAAGTGTCATGTCCAAGAGTGGTAATAAAGTTTCTTCTGAGACAAAAGATAACAAATAGGCTCATTCTTCTCTCTTTTCCCCCACCATTTCTGCCAAGTGCCTATTTATTTTTAACAAGCTTGAGGAGGATAACATATGCTTGATTATAAGCTCATCCTTCGGATGAGTCCAACCTAGTTTTGATTCGAACCCTAGGAAGGAGTGGTTCGTTCCTGTTTGTAATTGAACAGGTCCTTTACTGTGAAATGTTTAACGAGCCCAGTATAGGAGAAAACTCGGCGTTTTTCAATTTTAGAGAGTCTGAAAAACTTAAGAAGACTCCAGGTTGAACTTTTTCGTAAATTTGTATCCCCCAAGCCCGAAAAAGTATAAAATAATACTCGGGAGAACTGCTTGATCTTGCGACCAAGGAGTACTTTCATGATTAGTGTCTTTGACCTGAAAAGTAAAAAGCGATCAAGGACACGTCGTTTTATTTCCATATCGAGTTTGAAACGACAAAAATCCGGCAATCTTTTCCTGTTTTTACGGTCAAAAAAGGGCTATAAGGGGACCGTCTTTTAATTCCGTTTTAACGAGTGTAAAAGAAACGATCGGCAATCTTTTCATGTTTTAGGAGTCAGAAAAGGCTTAAAAGATGACTCTAAGGTTTCACTTTTTCGTAAGTTTTAACGAGTTCGAAAAAATGATAAAAATGTACTCATGGTTTTCACTTTTTCGTAAGTTTTAATGAGTTCGAAAAAATGATAAAAATGTACTCATATGGCCGACTTTCAATTTAATTTACGAGCAGGAAAAGACGGAAAGAACTCGGCATTTTCATTTGTTTTACGAGAATGAAAGATAGCAAAATAATCTCGAGATTTTCATGAGTTTAACGAGTCTTGAAAATAACTGAAATTGACTCGAGATAGGTTTCATTTTTACAAAAGCTTGAAACAGAGAAAAACTATGCTTCAAAGTAGTTTCATTTTTCACAAGCTTGAAACAGAGAGAAAACTGTGCTTGATGCCCCCTAAGCATAACTGCTAGAGCGCATGCCCCCCAGCTTCATTTCATTCAATCAATTGGATGAAACGAAGTTTGAGTTACGAGATCATTTGAAAGACTCGACCTAAAACTGTAAGAAAATAATGCAAAAAACTGAAATAACTAACCTAAATATACAACTTAACATTTATGAGATCTAGTCAAACTCTCGACTCAAGTAGAGGAAGATTTGTTTCATTTTTTAACGAGCTTGACACAGGAAAAGAACCATGCTCGGATTCGGTTTCATGTTTTACGCAAGCTTGAAACGAAAAACTATGCTTGTTATAAGTTCACATGCCCCCAGCATAATGACACAAAACGAGGTACATGCCCCCCAAGCTTCATTGCATTCAATGAGGTGAATGGAATGAAGCTTTACTTTCAAGTTCTTGGAAAGACTTGTGGGAGCTGTTTCATTTTTTAGTGAGGTTGACACAGGAAAAGAACTATCCTCAAAACCCTTGTTTCATTTTTTAAACGAGCTTGACACAAGATAAGGAACTATGCTCATAACTACTCTCTACAATCTACCTAACAAAAAACTCTACTCTAAAAACCTTGATTCATTTTTTAACGAGCTTGACACAAGACAAGGAACTATGCTCTAAAATCCTTGATTCATTTTTTAACGAGCTTGACACAAGACAAGGAACTGTGCTCTAAAATCCTTGATTCATTTTTTAATGAGCTTGACACAAGACAAGGAACTATGCTCATGACTACTCTCTACCATCTACCTACTTAACCTACCCTTGTTTCATTTTTTAAAGAGCTTGACACAAGACAAGGAACTATGCTCAAGACTCTTTGCTTCATTTTTTAACGAGCTTGACACAAGACAAGGAACTATGCTCAAAAAGTTCGCATGCCCCCAGTATAACGATGCAAAGCGAGGTACATGCCCCCCAGGCTTCATTGCATTCAATGAGGTGGATGGAATGAAGGTTTACTTTCAATATTTAACTTGAAAAGGGAGTTGTTTCATTTTTAAGGAGGTTGACACAAGAAAAGAACTATCCTCATACCTGATTCATTTTGTAACAAGGTTGACTCAGTAACAGGAACTATCCTCATAACCCCTTGTTTCATTTTTTAATGAGCTTGACACAAGACAAGGAACTATGCTCATGACTACTCTCTATAATCTAACTACATAACCTAAAAATCTACCTGATTCATTTTTTAATGAGGTTGACTCAGTAACAGGAACTATCCTCTAACAACTGATTCATTTTTTAACGAGGTTGACTCAGTAACGGGAACTATCCTCGTACCTGATTCATTTTTTAACGAGGTTGACTCAGTAACAGGAACTTTCCTCACAACCCTACTTTCTACAATCTACGTAAATAACCTAAAATCTACCCGATTCATTTTTTAATGAGGTTGAATCAGAAAAAGAACTATCCTCATGCTAGCCTGTTTCATTTTTTAACGAGGTGGATACAGGAAAAAACTATCCTCGTATACACTGATTCATTTTTAATGAGGTCGACACAGTAAAAGGAACTTTCCTCGTCCACACTGATTCATTTTTTAGCGAGGTTGACACAGTAAAAGGAACTTTCCTCACAACAGCCTGTTTCATTTTTTAACGAGGTTGGCACAGGAAAAGGAACTATCCTCGCTCCTGATTCATTTTTTAACGAGGTTGACTCAGTAACAGGAACTTTCCTCACAACCCTCTGATCATGGCTTCCAACTGGGAGAAAGACATGTCAATGGACACACCTTGATCATGGCTTCCAAAAGGTCTTCATCAGAAGGAAGAATAGTTCTCTGGAAGGAACACATGTCAAGGGACTCAAAAGGGATAAGAACATCATGTTCAAATAATCCCATAGAGTTTTCCATGTCAATTACCAGATCTAAATCAATAGTGAGAGGCTCACTTACATCGGTAACTGAAAACATGGGACCAGTTGCCACATAATTAACCCGTGGCAGGGTAGATACCACTTTAGAATCAGGAACATTTAGGGATGTCATATTATTGGTAGTTGAAACAAGACTAGGGAAAGAAAGCTGGTCTACAGTCACAATACTGCCATTGTGAGGGAAAGACATCACGCGAAAGAGTGTTGATACGACAGCTTTCATTGCATAAACATAGTCTCGCCCAAGGAGTAAATTGAAATCCAAGGGACCTCGAACTACCATAAGATCAATACAGACAGTTTTACCTTCCAAGGTAATAGAAAACTTAGGAAGGATCCCTAAAGGTTCACTAATGGTTTTGTTAAAATCTTTCAGATTCTGCGTAATAGGCGCAAGCTGAGGGGAACCCAAAGCTTTCCAAACAGTTGAGGATAAAATACTAACAGAAGCACCTTCATCTACCTGAGTACGATGCATGTCCCTACCACCAGCCTTGACAATGATTTGGAAAGGGATGGAGGAAGGAAGACGAGGTTCTGTCAGTCTATTCCAATCAAAGGAAAAGACCTCAGTACTTGGAGGGGATTCTGTAGAAACAGGTGAAATGCCCCCCGGCATAGAAGAATCTGATGTAACAAGAAGAATCTGATGAAGTTCACTCTCTGAATGGAAAGTGGGATCGACCGAATGTGAAATTGAATCGACCACTTGATCAACTAATGGATCATCAACCTAAGTTACATGAGTTTCACTCTCCAATGGAAGAGTGTGATTGACTGTACTTGAATTTAGATCAATCACTCCGTCAGTTGACGGTAGGTTGGGAGAAAGTTTACGGTAACCAGTTGGAAATTCTTGCTGTGGAACAGTAAGTTTTTCCAACAATGTTGAGGCTTCATCCATGTGAGGGCAAATGTGAGT